>BSUD01000008.1:132438141-132499217 GCA_033239045.1 Fagopyrum esculentum | reverse complement strand
AAAAAAAAAAAAAAAAAAAAAAAATCGAGACACGTGTCGCCCTGCGGTACGGCCGTACGGCCGTACCGCATAAAGAGGGCCGTACCTGAACAATGTCCTATTGAGTATTGACATATATTTTCACAATGTAAATAAATAAAATTTCAAAATATATATCCAAAAAATAATATATGACAAAATGAGTGGATCACTGGGTTTTTTATAGTCATTTTTCTAACAAACAAAATTAACAAACACTATAATAAATGATGATTAGTAGAGTTGTTAAGAAAGAATCTTCCTAGGGAGATGACATAATATATTACATAGTCTTATTTTAAGAGGAGGTCTTGTTTTGTAGTACTATATCGTGATTTACGACTCGGGTCAAATGATGTCCCTCGTTAACGTACTCGTTTAAGTGAAAATAATCAAAATATCATCATTGTCACTACACTTTAAGGGTGGTGGAGTGTCTCTAGTGAGATTAATGAATAACGATCTTGTATGTTTAGATGTTTTTGTAGTTGTATATTTTTATAGGTTGACTAGTGTTGACATGTGATGAGGACTAAAATGAGTTTCAGTTCTCGCAGATAACTATATAAGTATGTAGTATAAAAGGCACGATCGAACACCTGAATAGTAATGTAATATATGGGCATGACCACACAAATGAAGACGCAGATGTAGTATAAGACAATATCATCCGAACCCAAGCCGTGTATTATCCTATGATGATATTATAGTGGAGCCTTGTCATACATTTGCATAATATCAAATGACCATTCTCAACAAAAAGATGAAGTAATTAAGGAGCAAACAAATTCCAATGGTATAAATTCAATGGTCACGAGGGAATTAGAGGAGGCCAAATGGAAAATAATTGATCACGTGGAACAAAATTACCTTTAGCAATTTGAAAATATGCTTATTTTTGTAAGTACTATGTTTGCCTCTATTACTCATACTTCCACTTCTTCCTCTATTTGGATTGTGGACATTAGAGTCAGTGTCCACTTGTCGAGAGTTGTTCTCTGGCCTGATTTTATTAGCCACACATGTCATGATAGAATTGCTTGATGGCATTATCAAGAAAGTATATCATCGAGGCACAACCATCTTATCTCCCAATATATTCTTACTATGCATGGTGTTCTGTTTATGCCAAGTTTTAAACATAATCTCTTATCTATTTCAAAGATCTTGCAGACATCCAATCTCGAGGCTCACTTTACAAATTCTTGGTGCGCTTTTCAAGGCCTTACTAAAGGCACCATAATAGATCATATAATCATGGACAACGGCTTCCACAAACTAAGATCTCCTTCATCACCTACTAGCATTCATACCTCCAATAAAATCGTCGTTGAGAATATTGTAGCTTCTAGCTTCAATATACACAAGCATGGCATTCATTTGATTCATGCTAGATTGGGTCATACCTCCCTCTATGAACTTCATCATTTATATCTATGTAAGACTCATCATGTTAGTTCACTTGATTGTAACACATGTACTCTTTCTAAACAACAAAGGGATATTTTTCATATCAACAGTTCATATGCTTATGCCATTTTTTATCTTGTGCGTGTTGATATATGGGGACCATATCACACTCCATCTCTACGTGGGGCTCGATATTTTCTAACATTGGTTGATTACTAGACCCGTCCAACAAGGGGTGCCATTCGGCCCAACAACACAGGGCCCCCAGTATATTCTTACTATTCATGGTGTTCTGTTTATGCCAAGTTTTAAGCATAATTTCTTACATGTTTCAAAGATCTTGCACACATCCAATCTTGAGGTTCACTTTACAATTTCTTGGTGCGCTTTTCAGGACCTTACTAAAGGCACCAAAATATATCATGTAATCATGGACAACGGCTTCTACAAACTAATATCTCCTTTATCACCTACACGCATTCAATCCTCCAATAAAATTGTTGTTGAGAATATTGTAGCTTTTAGCTTAAATATACACAAGCATGACATTTATTTGATTCATGCTAGATTGATCATACCTCCCTTTATGAACTTCACCATTTGTATCTATGTAAGACTCATCATGTTAGTTCACTTGATTGTAACATGTGTACTCTTTCTAAACAACATATGGATATTTTTTATATCAACAGTTCACATGCTTCTGCCATTTTTGATCTTGTGCATGTTGATATACGGGGGACCATATCACACTCCATCTCTACGCGGGGCTCGATATTTTCTAACATTGGTTGATGACCATTCCATTACTTGGACTTCGCTCATGATCAATAAGCAACAAGTATGCTTCATTCTTATAATTTTCATACAACAAGTTTTTCTACCACGTTTTCAATCTATTGTAAAGTGCTTCTGGACAAATAATGACTTTCTCCAACACAGACTCCAACATTTATTCTTGAAAAAAAGGGATCATTCATCAAATATCAGTACCTTATGTCTCACAACAAAATGGAAGAGTTGAAAAAAAGCACATGCATTTAATTGAAATTGCATGAGCACTAAGTATTCATGGCTTCCTTCATATTCATTTATGGGGAGAATGCATCATGACTGCCACTTACCTCATTAATTTATTACCTTCTTCAATTCTTAAATGACAGATTCATTGTGAAATCTTACATCATAAAAAACCTTCATATGAGCATCTTTGAGTTGTTGAAACTCTAATTCTATATGCTTTTCCTTGCTTCCTCATAGAGACAACGTCCATCTTCTCTCCGAGCCTTGTGTATTCATATATATCCCCCATGACTGAAAGGTTATAAGCTTCTTGATCTCTCCACAAATAAATGTTCCGTTAGTTGACATGTGCATTTTTAAGAAGGTGTTTTTTCATTTCAAACAATTACTTCCCTTCTTCAAGCTATTCTCCTAACACTCCTCTACCACTTGTTTACCATGCCATATATGACATGAATATAACCTCTCCTCATTTCATTTTATCACCGCCTATTTCTTCTATGTCACCACACCAATCCTTGAGATCTAATCCTTTTGCCTCTCCTCTACAAGTCCATTTCACATCATCTCCTTCTCCTACCATGCCCCATATTGCTCTCTTGCGTGTCCTTGGTTATTATAGCCCTTCACCACCTGTTATTTTTGCTCAAAAATATCAATAGTCCATAAACCTCCTACTTACTTACAAGACTTTGTGTGTAGTTCTTGTACTTATCTTGTTGAACAAATCTCCACTTGCTTTCTTCTTCACAACCTACCACAAGACTACACTGTATCTCTTTACAATGTTATCTCTTCCTTTGAACCCACATCTTACCATCAAGCTCAAAAGACCCTCCTTGACAAGCTGCCATGAATAAAGAGTTGCAAACATTGGAAAATAACAATTCTTGGGAGCAAACCACTTTACCTCCTGGACATAAACCATTGGTTCTAAATGGATTTGCAAAATCAAGTATCGACAAGATGACTCTATAGAAAGGTACAATGCTAGATTGGTATCTAAAAGCTACAATCAAGTCAAGTGCAAAGACTACAAGCACACTTACTCCTCTATAGCTAAATTTCCCATTGTCAGAGTCGTGCTAGCTCTTGCTTCTTCCAACAATTGGCATCTTCATCAATTGGATATAAACAATGCTTTCCTCCATTGTTTTCTTGATGAAGAAGTATATATGAATCCACCTCTAGGGTATTTTATTCATCTCCAAGTCGAGTATGTTGTCTCAAAAGATCTTTATATGGCCTCAAAAAAGCCAGTGGGCAATGGAATGTTGATTTGACCAAAGCTTTAACTCAGTTGAGTTTCACACGGTCTAAGCAAGATTATTCTCTCTCTGTCAAGCATTGCAACTCCAACATTACTACTGCTCTCGATTGTGTTGATGATATGCTATTAGTTGACAATTCCCCATCAGAGATAGTTCATGTCAAAACATATCTTGATAGTGTATTCACCATGAAAGACTTTGGTCTAAATTTTTTCTTTTCAGGCATGGAAATCTAAAGATCAACTCGTGGCATTCTTCTGAATCAGAGTAAATATACATTTGAGATTCTCAAAGATTCTAATCTCCTTGACTACAAACCTATGTCTTCTCCCATGCAGGCCAACCTTAAGTTAACTATAGATTTTGGTGACATCTTTGACCAACCTAAGTCCTGCAGAAAATTGATTGGTCGCCTCTTATACCTTACCCTCACTTGGCCTTACATAACCTTCCTTGTACAACAGCTTAGTCAATTTATATCTTGCCCTTAAATCCCTCATTGAAATGTTGCAATTCATCTTCTCAAGTATATTCGAGGCAATATGTATTTAGCTCTGAGCTATCCTTCTGATAACGACCTCGCACTTTTAGCTTACATTAATGACGTTGATTGGATCATGTGCATTTACTTGTAAATCTACGTCTAGCTATTGCCTATTCTCAGGCAAGCCGTTAGTTTCATGGAAGACAATGAAGCAGAAGACGGTTTCAAAGTCATCAACTAAGAACAAGTATAGAGCAATGTCTGCCACCACAATTGAAATCATATGGATGGCATGCTTACTCAAGGATTTGCACGTTATAGTCTCTCTTCCTATACCCATAATGTGTGACAACAAGACTGCACATCACTTAGTTGCCAATGCGGTGTTTCATGAAAGAACAAAGCACCTTCATATTGATTGCCACTTCAATATTGGTGATGAAGTTTTAATAGGTTTCATCTCGACAATCCATGTCAAGACTTCTCTACAACTTGCTGATCTATTCACAAGGCGTTAAACACTCTATAACACTCTTTCTTCTCTCACAAGCTTGGTCTTGTTTCCCTAGATCCAACTTGAGGGAGAATATAGAGTATATACGTCTGTATGATAATATAGAGAATGAGAGGGCTCTTTATATAAATAAGTGGAGATTGTAATAGATTCAACAATTAGTTACAGGTATCCTATATAACCTAATTGCTCATGAATGAATATACTCTCGTTATTTCTTCCACAAATATGATTCTATAGTGTTCATACCACATGATGACAATTAGGATTTTTCGTGTGTTTTCTAGGTCGTCGTTCAAAGAAAGAGAGACACTTAGCGCGTGTGAAGCGTGTACCTTTGAGGAGTTTAGGGTTCCGGGTTTCTTCTTATTCACTTAACAAAAATCAGTGGGGCCCACAGATATTTTAAAAAACATTTTGGTGACTGGTTGCCAAAAGAACTAATATTAGGGTGATTTTTTGAAAATATTTTTATGCGAGGTGGTTAAATAAAAAGTGGAGGTGGTTGGGTGTAATTTAATCAAGTATCGGTTAATGGGCTGATTTTACATCAATGGGCTTATTCATCTGTGGGCTATATCAAAGCCCATCCACTTTAACTACCGAATCCCGTTGGCATATTAGATCAAAACCCTAATTCTTTCCTTCTCCTTCTCGCAGTCTCACCAGCAGCAGCATCCATTGTCGACTGCCTTTTCTCTCGGGTATTTTTCTTTACATCTAGTCTTATACTCGATTGCACCCGTCTTAATGGTTTAACTTATGTTGATCGAAGTGATTGACATTTTTCCGATTACTCTGCACTCTCTTTTACATATCTTTTGTTAGATCGGGAATTTGTACTTTTCAGTCTTAATTCATCTGTGCTATTTTGCTGTTTTTACGTTTTTTGGATACTCACAATCGATTTTAAACGGAGTAAACGTTTGATCTTTTGCGGATTAATGAGTGTTATATGCCAGTATATATGCTTCCTCTTATTCGTTGAATCTATTTGTCTTGGTTGAGTGTTGTAATTGTATCGTGTTGGTCAAATTGTATCATAATCATCCTATATGTTTTGATCGATTAAAGATGCAATTGAATTTATTGCCCGTTTGGTTGGAGCGGTGGAATGGAGTCGGAATGGAATCGAATAAGGGTTGAGAAAGGAAATGAAATGGATGAGATTACTTTTATGTGTTAAAAACTTCTAACCAAACATAGTTTTTGATTGATTTGGAATCATTCCGTTACCGGGATGATTCCAAATCAATCAAAAACATGAATATTTCCGCGCTTAGTGTCAACGACTGCTAATTAATCACATTATAAACACTATATAACATGAATATTTCCGCGCTTAGTTGTGCAGTTTAAACTCAGGAATGAGTTGTTTGAATATGCTGTTATGCTTTAGAAAATAAACACTTTAGCCAAGTTTGGTTAGTTCTGATAACTAGTCTCTAGTGAATTGTGGATCTTGGTTAGTTTCGTATGACTAATTGGAGATTTTGTGTTGTATACAATTTTATATTCTTCATAGAATGGTTATTGTTAACTGTTGACCATTAAACTAAATTGTTTGTTTGGCTTATTATGTGTCAGTGAGTTGCAATTTTTAACAATGGTGAGAGTGAGTGTTTTGAACGATGCTCTGAAGAGCATGTACAATGCCGAGAAGAGAGGAAAGAGACAGGTCTTGATCAGACCTTCTTCTAAAGTGATTATCAAGTTCCTCATTGTCATGCAAAAACATGGTATACTATGATACTCCCTTTCTTTACCTCCCTTGGCTTCATCTATTTAACCAGATTTACATATCCTTATCCTTATGTAACGGCATTGTGTTGTTTCAGGATACATTGGCGAATTTGAGTACGTGGACGATCACAGGTCTGGTAAGATCGTTGTTGAATTGAATGGACGTTTGAACAAATGTGGTGTCATTAGTCCTCGCTTTGACGTTGGTGTTAAGGAGATTGAGTCCTGGACAGCCAGACTTCTCCCTTCTAGACAGGTAAATCTTGTAAAATTTGCCCTCTGCTAGCTTCTAGTAGCTTAGGGCTTGTTTGGTTTTAGATTATAGGAGGTTCATTTAGATTAAACAGAGGAGATTATTTATGTGAGGTGTTTGATATCACTTGATTATTATAGAATAGATTATTAAAATAGCTTATATGGGTGAAAATAATCCCAAAATTAATCATCTCCCCCAAGATTATTGGGGATTAATCTCCAACAATCTCTATATAGATATTGTTATCCTATGGCTTAACTTGTACATGCGGAACTGAAAACTAGTTCTTAGGTTTGAAGAAACATAGTGTTAATATCTTCAATCAATACTATCACATTCTGCTGTTTTTATTTATTACTTTGCACTGTGTTTGCAGTTCGGATACATTGTGCTTACGACTTCTGCTGGCATCATGGATCACGAAGAGGCTAGGAGGAAGAATGTTGGTGGAAAAGTTCTCGGCTTCTTCTATTAGCTTGATTTTCGTAACCCAGTCCTTCAAATTGTCTTAAATTGCAGACTGTTCAATGTTTTTGCCTTTGCAAACTTTCTTCTATTATGGGTTTTCAATGTAGTGCTTTCACAGGATTTTGGCGAAACTAGTGGCAATTTCTGAGATTTCTAGTGCTAAATTTTGTTTATCTTTCTCAAATTTTCATCTTGTTGCTGCTTCATTATTTCCATTGCCAATGAGCTGATAACATGTTTGATAGTTCGAAAAACATAAGTTAAACCCTTTCTTAGTTCATCTCTTGTTGCCTTGGCTTTGTTATAACAGGGTTTGATTTACATTTGCTTCAAAGCAAGCATTATACTACAATGCATTGCGGTAGAAGTGAAAGTGGTGCTTGAATGTATGCTCTCATAAACGATGTCGTTTCACTCGGTGTGATTCATATCAAAGCAAACTTTCTCATTGAGTGACTTACAATTTGTAGCATCTCCTCACAAGTCACTTATAAAAAAGCAATCAATTAATGATTTATTTTGATTTCTTTGAATTAGAAGTTTACATGATCATCCATGTTAAGCTATTCTAACCCCAAGCAAAATGTATGATGTTTTGCCATATAGATGTGTAATAATACTATAAAAAAAGGTTTCAAATACTGCAATTCTTTTCCATTTTATATTGCAAATTCAGTAATTTAATTTTACTTTGATCAACAGAAAGGCACCTCATTTATTAGTAGCAAAAAAAATCATTGACCGTCCAGCATACGTATGAAACTTCAATAATGTAAATTGAAATTGTCCACTTACTAATATTCTGGTATTTGAATTAGTTATACTACTTTACAACTAATAATACCATTGATTGGGTCATTCAATTCAACGATAAGCTCGTTATTGTGATGGAAAATTATTTTTTACGAACAAATAAATAAGCTTTTGACAAAAATTTGAGAAACTTGTACTATGTTATTAGGCTTTTTAATCTATATTTATACAATAATTAAAACATCGTTATCAAAACTTGTACTATG
The DNA here is from genome assembly GCA_033239045.1 of Fagopyrum esculentum. Lineage (NCBI taxonomy): Eukaryota > Viridiplantae > Streptophyta > Magnoliopsida > Caryophyllales > Polygonaceae > Fagopyrum > Fagopyrum esculentum. The sequence continues at coordinate 132,491,011 of BSUD01000008.1, read as the reverse complement.
TTATTAGGATTGGTTTTGCATTGTTTTTTTTGGCCCCATTTCTCATTTAAGAAAGTCATTTCTCTGCTGGAACAAGAAAAACAACTTTTAATTATAGGAAAATGCCAAAATGCCAACTAGTTTGAGGTGTGAATCACTATTTTATGTAAACTTTCAATATTTTAAGGGCCCGTTTGGAAGCGCTAGGAATTATTCCCGGTAACGGAATGATTCCGAATCAATCAAAATATACGTTTGGTTAGAGCTCTTTTAACACATAAAAGTAATCCCATAATTTCCATTTCCATTCCTAACCCTTATCCGATTCCATTCCGTTTCCATTCCACCGCTCCAACCAAACGGGCACTAAGTGTTTTTTAGTATTTGATTAGCTATTTTAGTCATGATGACTAATTCCCAAAAAAAAAAAAAAAATGTCCACTCATGGTTTGGACGGAAAACCCCCAAAATCCATTCTTTTGGTGTGGACTTGAATTGGTTATTCTGATCCGGTTTAGACCAGTTGCATATCATTGATTTGGTTTCAGGGTATTTTTTTAGGGTTAATTTCCCGACTTTTTAAAATTTGAAGTAACCGGTTCTCAACAATTTGCATCATACAAAATTAGAATTTTCGGTTCGGGGCAAAAGACAAGAAAAGTTAGTCTATATGAGTTATCGGATAGTATCTTCCTAATAAGAATAATTCAAAATCTAATGTTTTTATAATCCGCATTGATGAAAATAAAGATTGAATTTGTTTTTGATTATTAAGATTGAATTTGTTTTTGATTTTTACCCCTATCAAACATCTTAACATGAATCAATCCACTGACATATGAATTATATCAAACAAAAATAAATCTTTGATGGTTGTCGGATAGTATTTTCATAATTAAAAAATATTAGCTTAGTAGTTAGACAAAGCATGTTGGGTTCCATGTGCATGTTTCAGTGACAAAAAAGTTTAATCATCAGATAAATGAATGTTTATCTATATTTGTTTTTTTATTTTTATTTTCTATGTATATTTTATTCGATAACCTTATATAAAAGGTAAATATTTATTACTTATGAAATACAATTCACAAATATAAATAACCTAAATAATTTGGTTTAAGTAGTCTACATTTCATACTATCAAAAAAAAAAAGTAGTCTACATTTCCCCATCACAATACGAACGATGCCAGTTGAGCCACAGCTATATACATTGCCACGTGGCAAAATCCGGTGGGCGGGACAGTATTTCTGATTTGGGAATCGGGTTTAATAAAGCCGAGAGCAAGCAAGACCAGATCCTCTCTTCTCTCTCTTTGCGCCGAAGAAGCCTACGTTTGGGTTGTGGAAGAAGAAGCATCAAACCGAAAACAGTGGCCGAGAGAGATCGTCGAGAGTCACCTTCTTCCCACCATTATCGGACCTTTGTAGGGTTTCCAAAGCTTTGTGAACGGATCAATCCACATCTCTCTCTCGTCCTCATTTTGGTAAACGATTTTTATTCTCTTATTTCTCCTCCTGTTTTTTCTCTCTCTCTCTCGATGTTTAGGCGAGTAAGAATTTTGGAAAAAAATTTGTTGTTTGATTATTATTTTTGTTTTGTTTTTGGATCTGATCTGGTACTTTTTTCTGTCAATTTTTGTTTGTAGACAGCAGTTTTATGTTGTAACCTGCCTCTGATTTGTCGATTCATTTTGTAGAGACTGCTTTGAAATATTCGCGACTTCCGTTTGAAGCTGAAATTTATCTGTAATGGCCGCTCCACCTGCCAGAGCACGAGCCGATTATGACTATCTCATCAAACTTCTTCTAATTGGAGACAGCGGTATGTGTCGAGTTTGTACTTTTTAGATCTTTGGTTGCTCGTTCGATAAGTTTCGAATGAGATTACACGATTTGCAGTTTGAATTGATTGTTGGTTGACTCTTTAGCTTGATTTGTACATCTTTTGGCCAACTATCGTATTTTCGCCGATTTACTTTTTTTTAAAACTTTCTTCTCCATGCGTGGATAGAGTATAGATATATGATCTTAGGTGGTGAGGTCAACGCGTTATGCATTCAGTCTCTTTGAAGATAAAAGGGTGGACACATTTTTGGTATTTGCTCATTTAGTTCACCACCCAACGTCGTGCAAATTCTTTGTCCCATTTTCTTTGTAAAAAAATCCCGTGTATCTCTCTTCTGATAGGCTCACTTCTTAAAAAGGCACGGAAATTTCAATTAAAATGTATAATTAAGAAATTTAGGGCGGAGTAAGCAATTGACCAAATGAGAATGGGCATGTGCAACTTTTACGTGCATATTGGTTCATAAGAGCTCTTGAATGCACATATTTCTATCATATTATCTGCTGCATGTGAATATATTGTGTTTAAATCCTGTAACAGTTGGAGTACCGTGTCTATTCTTCTTGGTATCTTGTTGTGACAATCATATGGTCTGGTTTACATATTCTTCATCTTTAGTTTTTTGACATATTATCCTATAGGGATAACTTCATTATCCATTACTGATGCTATCTCTTTGGTGAATGATAAGATGGATAGTTGGAAAGAAAATATCATACACTGAAAGCTATGTCTGCCATCACATTCATGTATCTTAAGAGCACTCTTTAAAATATAGCAAGAACACTTCTGAAACTCTTTTTGTTACTGCATATTTGAGCATGAAATCTCAGTTTCAGAATCTACCTTTATAACCTGGATGAACCTCTGTGGTTGTGCCAGAAATTGCATGGACTTATTCTGGATCAATTTCCGTGCAGGTGTTGGAAAGAGTTGCCTCCTTTTGCGTTTCTCAGATGGTTCCTTCACGACTAGTTTTATCACAACTATAGGGTATGCGATTCTCTGAAATTATTATCAAATGTTTTTTCTGCTTTCAGGATATAGAACAATGTTTCCAACTATAGGATATAGTCTTGATTACGCAATTACATGCTGTGCCGCAGTATTGATTTTAAGATCAGGACCATTGAGCTTGATGGGAAACGGATCAAGCTCCAGATCTGGGATACAGCTGGTCAAGAGCGGTTTCGTACCATCACTACGGGTAAGTTTATCTTCCTTTTCCCTTATGACAGATTTACTTTCGTGTATCTTACTTCAGGTTGATATAAACAGACAAGTAACAAATGGGTTGTTGTATACTCACTCCTTTCTTTTTCTTTGTCCATTTCAGCTTATTATCGTGGAGCCATGGGGATCTTGCTAGTGTATGATGTTACAGACGAATCATCTTTTAACAGTAATACTCTAACATTCCACCCGATTTCTCGTCTGTGTTGCTTTGTACAACTTTATTTGTACAGTTCTCTATTATATGTAAATGCTGTCAGTATCCAAAAATCACCAACCACCTGATATTGCTTTTGAAATGTCCAGATGTGCTAATTCAACCAAGTATTGTTATCTCATGCGGGTGGATGGGGGAATTCTTGGAATAGGAGATGCATCTGTTGGGTTATGCATCTATATGTAAACACCTTTGCTGTGCATCTAATATTAGACCCCTTTTTTCTCTTAATTTCAGACATTCGAAACTGGATTCGCAACATTGAGCAACATGCTTCTGACAATGTAAACAAGATCTTGGTAGGGAACAAGGCTGATATGGATGAGAGCAAAAGGGTATAACATTTATTTGCCTCTTCCATCTTTTTACATCATTTTGCTCATTCAATTTATTTCTCGATTAGTTTTCTACAGTGATTGATTCTAAAGCTATGCTCATAATTTAACTTTTCTACTTGAAACTCTTTAGGCTGTGCCCACTTCCAAAGGCCAAGCACTTGCTGATGAATATGGGATTAAGTTCTTTGAAACTGTGAGTATATTGTGATGTTCAATGCTGATAACTTTATATTCTGATATTTCCCCCTCCTCATAATACGATTTTGATGGGTAATGTTGTCTTACAGAGTGCCAAGACAAACCTAAATGTGGAAGAAGTCTTCTTTTCAATAGCCAGGGACATTAAGCAAAGGCTTGCAGACACTGATGCAAAGGCAGAGGTAATATCCCATTCTTTTGTGTTGAGCTGACAAAACCCAACCTCACTTGTGATTTTGATATGATCCACCCGGACTCTACTTTTCTGGAGGCCTAGAATATATTAATATCAATCTCTGAAATAATTAATCCCAAAACTAAAACTGATTACCAAACTAGTAATCAGTTTGGAAGAGGAACCGGAAAGGAGTGATTCCTCATGTCTATTGTTCTCTTATTTAGTTAGCTGTAGGAATCAAAGCAGAATGAGTTGGTAAAGAAGGTTCGAATGAGTGAAACTAAGTGTTAGTTTTATTCAAACTACTAAAATATCTTCATACATAATAGCCTCTTAGTCCATTACCCTCTCTCCTAACATAAGACCAACTGAAAACAGGAACTGAACTAGCTAAATCAAGAACCTTTGACAAAATAGATCCCACAATTCTCTTCTAGCACCAACCCACTTTTGGTATTATCACAAGCAATCCGACTAAAAAACCACGAGGAATCTGTTGTTGATTGACTGCAAGCTGCAGAGCCAAAGCAAAACCTCCTATTGAACCCACTTGAATAATCTTTCCACCACCACAAATAACAACACAGTCAGAAGCATCCGCAACATTTATCCAATCCTACCCATCTGCTTCCTTTGGTTAACTTCTGTGCAGCATCACTTGTACTGAATCTATTATATGTATGCATCAGGGGCCATCAGGAGGAATCAGCATTAACAAACCTGACCAAGCAGGTGGAGCTGATCAAGCAGCCCAAAAATCTGCATGCTGTGGTTAAGTCTTTTTGTTGGGAAGTAAAAGAAGCGGAACCGAGATATCTTGGACAGGGATGTGGGGAGTTCTAACTGTGGCGATGGCTGATTGTAATGTTTTCTACTTGTTACTGTCATTCTTTTGTTGAAGCTTTGATTTTTTTTACTTTTTAGCGTGTGAGAGATTAGTTTCATTATAAATTGGTATCTGTTTACAAATTGTTTCCGAAACCCTTTCCTCTTTATCCCTTGCCTTAACTTGTATTTGTTCAGCAAGTAGTGTATATCATATGTGATGAAAAATGCCAACTATCATTCTTTCTTTGTTTTTTCACTATCTTTTCAAGTTTTGCACTTTTTTTGCTTGCCTTGCTTTATTGCCTTACATTAGTCAATTTGTTTTCAGTTTGAACTGCATCAAATAGCTTTCTCATAGCCCTTTGTGTGCTATACTCGTAGACTTCTTTAGTCACTTTTCGTAAACACAACAGCACTCATCCTGAATTAAATTATGTTAGGTTATAACCAAGGTGAATACTAAAGGACTTCATAAGTACTAGACATGGGCCAAGGCCAGCTTGCCCGAAAAAAAATGGACGAATATGACGTAATTTAGGGCCATTGAACCCGACCCGAAAGCCCTTTTAATTTTTTTAAAAAAAGCCCACTTTAATTTGTTCTAAAATTTTGAATACATAATATATAAAAATGGTAAGGTTAAAAAAGGGTACTTGTCCGGCCCGACTCAGGTAGTATGGACGACCTGAATTCCGGACTAGCTCTGAGTGCGGCCTGGGAAAACGGACACGTCCATTTTAATCTATTAAAAAAGCTATGACGTATACACCCTAAAATGTTGTGAGATATCATATATCGATTAAACCCGAAAAAACGGACAAGCCCATTAATACATCAAAACTAAAGTCGCTCTGAAAACGAAACCTAAACCGGAATGACATTTGAAAAACGATACAAACATGTAATTTTAGGAACTTACTCAAAAGTGTAATGTATATGACTAACTAAAAAACACACCGAAATAGCAAGTGATCCAGAATATTGAGACATCTCGTATCAATCTTTCCTCCAGCCTTTCATCAATTAATTTGGAGGGATAACTTGATCGAGAATGTTGTGAGATATCGATTCAATCTTTACTTATGATTCTAATAATGTAAAGGCTCCCTGCAATCGATTCTAGCTATTATGGAAACTAGATGATCATGCAGGTGATCGAATCTCTCAAAATCTTAACGATTAAAACATATACAATGATTCTTCACAGTGTGGTTGGATAGTAATGAAATCCCGAGATTTTAATTGAAAGTCGGAATTTGTCAATTCCCTTATCCAATTCCCTTGTTTGGATTGATTATTCTGCGGAATTTGAAATTTCCGTGGAAAAATTTCGTGGGATTCGAGAGTTTAAATTCCTAAGTTGAAATTCTTACTAAATAGATGTCATTTGTCAAATCCCTTCATTATAGTTTATTTGAAGACACAAATTCTCTCAATTTAAAATTGCGTACCTTGTATCCAAACAAAGAATTTCGATTAGTGGAATTTAAATTTCCGGTACTCTATAAATTCCATGACATTAAATTTCCGTGGAATTCACAAATTCCCCATCCAAACGCACCGTAGTAGATTCATTTGCCGTGTGGTATTTCATCATGCCCATATTCAACAATGATCTTAGTCAAAATATCATGATTCATGGAAGTCAACGAACCCGCCAGGCCATTTAAGGTATATAATTAACGGCTTTGACCGCCCTATCAAACTTTAGTATATTGTTTTGTTTTTTTTTTGACGCAGATAGTGATCTAACGAACTACCAATTTTGATACAATGGCCAAGGTAGAGAATTGCACTGGATAACTCTATATATTTATATATATATATATATATATATATATATATATATATATATATATATATATATATATATATATATATATATATATATATATATATATATATATATATATATATATATATATATATCACATGCAGCATTCCTCACCCTAAAAAAAATCAACTTTATATTCAAATTTTAGAACATTTGTCTTAAAAGATTAATGTACTCCTAAACATACCGGTAAAAATCTATATTGATCTACCATAACTATGTACTTCGCGTATGATGTGGGGTTAATGATCCAACATCAAACGTGCGTAGTTGATAATTTTTGAACTACGCACACGAAATGCGTAGTTTGATAATCAATATAAATTTTTGCCGCTAATTTTTTCTCTAGTCATGTAAAATTTTGTGCTTATTTGGATTTTTTCGTAGGTTAATCAAACATTAGTCTCTTAATGTAGAGTTGCTGTATAAATAATTAAATACAATAATAGATGGTCACATAAATGGTTATAAGTTGAGTAAAATGAAGTATATACCCAATCAAGATAACTCTCTATCTTCAACCTTTTCTTTTCTTTGAATGGGATCATGAATCTTCCTGTTATTCGAATACAAGATAATTCTCTTTTTTGTTCCCAGAGTTGCAACAAAACTTAATAAGTGTTTATATAACTTCAATTGTAATGTTTTTACTAGTCGAGTTAAAGGTTCATATTGCTTTGATTACGGCGACTTGGATCAACACATTACACATGTGAGTAGTTTGAATTCTTGACCAGAAATATTGTTTGAATTCTAAATAATTGTTATTAGAATGATTAAAACAATAAAAAGAAACATTTGAGTGCATGAACTTGCATGTAATTAGCAATTGCCAACTGTTGATGCAAAATTCAACCAAGAATCTCACACATAAACACAGTAACGAGAGAATCAAAGCGATGCGATTCGAGTCTAAAATTCTTAATCTAACATTCAATCTAAATAAGCTGATACCTCCTTTCTTCTCTTCTATGGCATAAATGCCATAAAATCTGAAATCCGTATATCTATACAATTAATCATTATCTGTTAATCTAAACTTACCAGCTGTGCAAAACTGTTTCCTAATCCATTGGCGGGAAGTTCAAATCGAATAGAAAAATCTCCTTTTTCCCGAACGTTCTAGCAGGTGACGACACCATTTTGATCATCTCTTCCTCTTTGGTCTTGAGGAAAATCTCAGTTTTAATCTTCCTCCTCGTCTGCGATGGACTACTCTCACCAGCAATTTCAACATCAAAGCGCTTTCGCTTAGCATTCAAATCGAAGTGCCTTCTCATGTGACCGCCAAGCGCTTGACCAGTCGGAAAGCTAAAATTACACTTCTTACACTCGTGAACCTTTTGAGAAGCGATTTCGCCGCCATATCCTGTGGTCTTGGAAGCGTTTTCGCCTGATAAACTGTGTTTCGCATGGCTTGAAACATGGCCGCCTAGGGCTTGGAAGCTTGGGAAAACCTTGCCGCAAATCTTGCACTTGAATCGCTCCAACAGTAACGGAGAGAAGTGATTCCGGCCATTAGTTGCTGCTGTAGAGGAGGTGGGAGGTTGGGCGGCGTAACGAGCGACTATGGTCGCGCAATTTCCCCGCGCTAGGGTTTCAACAGGATCTATTTTCAGCATCTTTACTTTTGGGAATAAGAAAAGGAAATTGGATTTTGGAACGAGATTTTAAGTTGCTGCTTCGCTTCTTTGGTTTATTTATAGGTGTTGGTGGGGCGTCGGTAGACGTGGATATTACTGTATTAACCTTGAATACTTGGGGTACAAGCAAGGCATAATGGTAATTAGCAGGATTGATGTGAAAAAATTATTTTATCTATAATCTTTTTTAAAAAAAAGACGAAGCAGTTATAAACTTATAATCAAGATAACTCGTACTATATATATATATACCAATTAAGATTTTAAAATTCGAGAAGTTAAAACTTTGTTTAACATAAGTATTATCTTATCTTTATTTTTTTTTTGAAATTACGCTCTCATAATAAAAATTTTTAAAAAATTATTTATTAATTTTGTAAAATTAGTTTTTAGTTAAAACAATTTCTTAGTTTAATTTAGTTAAAAATTTTATTTTGTTTAACAAAATTAAATAATTATTTTTTCGTTAAATATATAATATATTTACGTGATTGTGCACTTGAGGTTTAATTTTCTGAACGAGTTTTCTTAATTCTTTCTTATCTCTATAAGTAAGACTCATAGTTTGAAAATTTATGTGGGTCGTTAAACTAACGTATGTGAGTAGTTGACCTATTGTTATATGAGTCATTGTCTATATAATTTTAAAAAACCGTTTACCTACAAATACGTATTTGACTTTGTTATTTAGTTTAACAAAGTCAAATACATATATTATGTATATAATAATTTTTCTTCTTCTCATATTTATTTGTAAAATCATTTGTTATTCACAATTTGTTTTTAGATCGGTTATATTTTCATGTACATTACTATCCCGCACGTTGATTATCAAGTAAGAATGATATTTTTGTATAATGTTTTCATTTTTTTTCTTCTCATAATTGTTTATAAAATCATTTGTTATCCACGATTTTTTTTTAATTCGTTCATACTTTCATGGTTTGTGCTATTCTACGTTGGTTATCAAGTATAACTTACAGTTTGAGAATTTGTATAAATAGAGTGTTTTCTTAATTTTTGTTATCTTGCCTCGATAACAAGTAAAACTCATAGTTTAAAAACTTGTATAAATTGAGTATTTGAATATTAAATAATTCATACATTTTTTTGGCTTTTTGGCTAAGTTCAAGTATAAGACCTTTTAAATAAGTTCGAGGATAATTATTATTCATATCAGATTAATATTTTTTATGTGGATCGTTGGCCTAATGTAACGACCCGGATTTTAACTAACTCAGGACATCACTAGGCTAAGGATCACATAGTGAATCCTATCAATTGGTTTGACAACAACTTCGCAAATATGACCTTGTAACAAGAAACACGCTGAAATAAAGAAAACATCCAACTTATTCTTTAGAAAACATTTACATAATAACCATGCATGCAGTTGGTATGTATATCCAAAACGAAACTTCAAAACATGACAACTGAACAATTGTCTTGAAACATTAGCCTAAAAACAACACATTTACACAATTGCGCACATGCAATAAAAGACTCGCTTCCAAGCCATTAGTTTCAAAAAGAAGTTCAATCAACCCTTGTGTTAACATTGCTCCGACTGCCCACATCATGCAACTATCATCCTTGCAGCGTTCCTATGATCAATATTTCCTAAAAAAGATTCGGTTTAAAATTTTTAGCTGTAAGACCATATTTTTGGCCTTCATCGCCCCCGCGGTGAAGAGGGCCGCCCTTGCAGCAGGGTCAACCGCCTCTACGGTTGACTCCAGATCGCGCCCGATCTGTTTTTATTCCGTTTTATTACTTTCCTTAGATAGAAGATCCGATATTCTATCTTATGGGCCGACTTTCCTATGATCTTGTAACCCTAGAAACGTCCTTCATTCTATCTTTCCCAACTGTTCCTTATAAATTCCCGCTTTCTCTCCCTTTTTCCGTTTCTTGCTTACATTGTCTTCAACCTCGAGCAAAGCTGCAGGCTTTCCCTTGTGATCTTCTGCAGAATGTGTAAGTCTTCATACCCTTTGATCTCTCTCACGTTCTTGAGCTTGCTGCATGCTTCTTCCTTCTGTTTCTTCTTCTTCTTCTTCTTCTTCTTCTTCTTCTTCACAAGGATCAAGATCGGCTTTGATTATTGTTGGCCCTTCCATTGTTGATACGTTGATGTTCGTAGACTCCCTTGGTTGAGTTTTGTTGTGTGTGGAACAAAGATTCAAGCTTTGGTTGCTTGGTTGTGACGTATTGTCATAAAGGAAGCCCAACACCGCTTTTTGTCATAGAATCGTCCCCGCGCCTGCACCTTTCCGCCCCGCGGTTTTGCCTAGTGCCACCCATGCGGTGCTGTCTGGGCGCCCCGCGGTTTGTCTGTAGTAGCTCCCGTCTTTGGTGAGCTGCTTCCCTTCCTTGTTTTCTCGTTCCTTCCCTTATGTTGTGTTGATGTTGATCCTTGGGAATCTGTAACACTACGGTTTGTGACCATAGCTTGTGGAGATCTCTTAGAGATCATGGAGACTATAAGTTATGGACTTCTAACAATCGTTTCGTTCCTGATTTGTTATACCTTGTCTGAGCAGTCATTCCTTCGAGAAACTGAGTTGTAGCTGACCATTGAGTTTACCTTCGAGTGAGGTAAGTTCCTTGGACTTACTTAGATGTATTCCTATATTGGTTTGAGTGTATTGACTTGTTTGTGTTGTTGTTTATTGTTATAATGGATAACCGAAATATGATTGATCTTTTATACCTTAATCGACCCAAGTGTATTATAATCGGGCGGTGACCGCTTGTCCTGTAGAAAATGGGAAATTTGAGAGGTGCTCTTGCAACCATTTCAACAAGTGACAGAAGGATGCATCCGCTCTATTCCTGTTGGTGAAATGTGACATATGCGAGATCATAGTGATTCTCGTGTGACAAAATAAGTTGACTTAGTAAAGGGATTAACTTAATGAAAGATAATAACTATTGAGTGTGAGCATGCTATATGTTTATATTACCTTATGTGTGTTTGTGTCTTTAATGTCTTTCTGATATCTAGAATGTTAGCTAACAGCTTATACCGATGTTGTAGATGCCCTACAGGTTAGAGATGCTGTTGAGTGATTCGGACGGTGTGGTCAGCCGGGGTTCCCGTACATTATAGGACGGGATTGGGTTTATATTTTTGTTGTTGTTCTTCCCTTTTGTTTTGAACTCGGTTGTGAGTCTTTGACGTTTCCCTTTGTTATAACCTTTGGTTTTTATTAAGTTTTGGTTTTCATTTATTTGTGCCTTGTTGTAAGATCCAATGTTATTGTTGCTACTCTGAGGGTCGGGACCTATTGTGAGGTCCTAGCCTATAACGTTTTGAGTTCCCAAAACTTGGGGTGTTACATTAGCTACTGATCATATTTATCCGCGAGAGATCATATCAAACACATCACAACACATGTTTTCAGATACCAATAACCGTGCTCATGAGAAGGTATCATGCTTTAATGAATGATGCACGTGAATGCAATATGAACTTTTCAATTAGGACCCCAAACCAAATCTAGAATCATTTCGTATACGGTTCTGACTTTGGTGGCACATATTAGGTTAATAAGATATTTTGTTCTTAGGTCGGAGCCAAACTGATCAAGCCTCAGTCCAGGATTTCTCATGGCATGTTATAATCTTAACCACTGACCACATGCAACATTTTCCATTCATTTTAATGCAACCATTTACCATGTCTCACAAACCGCCACTATGTCTCACAAACTCCAACACCGTTCTACTCCGTGTATTTTTCTTGGTTTTCCGGCTCCTTATCGCGGGTATAAATGTCTTGACCTCACCACTAATAAGGTCATTGTTTCTCGACATTTAAGTTTCTTTGAGTCAACATTTCCTTTTTCTAAAAACCGACTCTCGGCACCGGAGTTATTTTTCCAGTTGGATGCTCCTTCTGGGCCGGGTATGTCTTCCTATCACCCAGCCCAGCAGAATGCATCTCGTATACAACCAACTGTTACTCCTCTGTCGGCAGCTAACACACCCTCCCAGCCTAGAATCCGGTCCACCACCCTTCCTTTCTTACTTGGCTCATCTTTGGCCCAAACTATCCCAACGTCTACCTCCCTTCTACCGGCCCCATAAGCATATGCTTCTACCTCCCTCCCCTCACACGGGCCACCCGTCCCTGATCCATCTCTCCCGGCCCAACCTCTTGCCCCTCCTACTGCTCCGGCCCATCCTCATGATGATGCACCCACCCAGCCACAAACCAGATTCACTTTTGGAATTTTATATTTGGCTTTTTTCGTATGGCTAATCAAATATTAGTCTCTTTAATGTAGAGTTGTTGTATAAATAATATAATAATAAATGGACACATTAACGGTTATAAGTTAGTGAAATAAAGTATATAAGATAACCTGAATCTTTCTTTCTTTTTTGATAGGATCTTGAATCTTTCTTGGACTTCCTTGCTGGCAATTGAATACGAGGACATCAATGTCTTTTAGAATATATTTCACTTAGTTTCAAGCGAATGGAAGAAGACGACTCATTTAAACCACTATCAATGGTTAAAAAGAAGGCGGAAAAACTCGTTGAGGGCAACTTGGATCAATGCATATGAATAATTTGGATTTTTGACCAGAAATATTGTTCTTGTTTTCTGAATGTAATGAACAATTGTAAACTGTTGATACAAAATTCAACCAAGAATCTCACGGAAGAATGAAGACTAAACCATATAGCTATACAGTACCTGTCAATCTAAACCAAGAATCTCATTATCAAGCGAATGGAGAGATATCAAAGCTATGCCTCCTCTATGGTAACAAGCGAATGGAAGAAGAAGACTAAACCACTATCAATGGCTAAAAAGATAAGCTGTATACCTCATTTCTTGAGTTTCTTGTATGGTATAAATGCCGCAAAATCTGTGAAACCATATATCTATACAGTACCTGTCAATCTAAACTTAACAGCTTCTTAATCCAGTGACGACACCGTTTCGATCGTCTCTTCCTCTTTGGTCTTGAGTTTCTTCGTCTTTTCTTCATCGTTGCTATGCGGCAGATTACTCTCACCGCCAATTGCAACACCAACACGCTTTCGTTTACCTTTCGAATAGTTGTGACTTTTGGTGTGACCGCCAAGCGCTTGACCAGTCGAAAACCTACGATTACACTTCTTACACTCGTATCCAGCGCTTGATAAGCTGGAGTTCCGATGGATTTTAGTATGGCCGGCTATGGCATGGTAGCTTGGGTAACCCTTGCCGCAAATCTTGCACTTGAATGGCTTTGACGGAGAGAGGTTATTCCGGCCATTATTTGCCGATGTGGAGGAGGAGGTGGGAGGTTGGGCGGCGGAACGAGCGGCGGAACGAGCGGCGATTCTGGCGCAATTTTCCCGCGCTAGGGCTTCAACAGGATCTATAGTTTTCACCATCTTTATTTGTCGGGAGCAAGAAACAAGAAATTGGATATTGGGAACGATGTTTTAATTTGCTGCTTCCACTTTTCTGCTTTATTTATAGGTGTCGGTGCGGCTGTTTCTTTTGTTGATTATCAAGGAAGGATTTTTGACCACCACGTGTAGCAACATTATATGGGTCCCGTCTTGCGAACGGGGTATTTTCGTCTACTTCTGATTTTAACGATCGGTTGCTTGTACTTAAGCAGGTAGTGCACAACTTTTGCACAAAAACTGAATATCACCACAAATGAAAGAGACAATATGTTGATACTGATCTTGTGAGATACTGAAAGAATGTTCACTATGTGCTCCTGATCCATTTGAGGCTCCACCAAAACGATCTATGTCTCATTCCACATCATTTCAAGACTCATTATACTTCCTCTTTCCTCATTTAGGAAATCTATAATTAGCTAGATATCCTATAATCTTGTAGCTATGTCCTTGGTATGTGTAGTCTTTTTCCAATAATCGCAAAATAGATTGTTGTTTCTCTTATTGTTATCATATTTGCCTTTTGCTTGATCTTGTGCATTAGCTTCTTCGAAACAGTCTCATCTATGGAGTTAGAATGTGTTTTCACTTGCCTCTGTTTCTCTTCTTGAATTAAGAGAGAATAAGCTTGACGTATAGTAGGAAGAGACTTCATCATGAGGATTGCACCTTTGACAGAAAGATAAGACTCATTGAGCCCCATAAGAAACTACATAAGATTCCAATCCTGTTCATTCTTTAATATCTCCTTCATTGCACCACAACTGCACACATGATTAGTCTGCAAACCGCTTTTCTCATCCCAAAGCCTCTTCAATCTGGTATAGAAACCAACTATACCATCTTGAACCATGGTAGCTAAATCCTTCTGAACTTGAAACATACGTGCTCCATTGGATCGAGCGAATCGATCCACAAGCTCGTTCTACATGTCTTTAGTAGTAGTGAAGTACAAGACGCTTTTCTTATTTCCTTATCAAGAGAATTAACAATCCAGGACATGACAAAATTATTGACCTATTTCTAGATCGTTGCCTTCTCCTCATCGTTTTCATCCATCACAATGCTTCCATACAGGAATCCTGTTTTATTTTTTTGTACCGATCGCCATCATCATTGCTCGCTTCCAAGCGCCATAGCACGTTCCATCGAAAACCTTCTATACAAGCACACAACTTGGATTATCAAAGTTTTGGAGATGGAACGGATCTGAAGAATCGTAGGTGGATTTTCCATTTCCCGTCATGGATGAGAAATTCTACAAGTAGAAGAATCTGAAACTTGGAAGCAGAACCGAAGGAGCGAACAATCGCTCAAGAATGTTTTCTTTATTCGGAGAATTCCATGCAAACGTCAAAAGAAACACTAGGGACATATCTAGAGCTCTGATACCATGTTAAACTTCAATCGCATCAATCATGATCTGGAACAAAAGGGAAAAAGAATTTATGTTTGAAGATAAGGAAGAAATCAGTTAGAGAAAAAGAGAAGAAAATAAGAGAATAACAACATAGCTTCGGAAGGAATCTCTTCATTCATTGAACTGATTATAATTTTGTTATAGAAAAATGAAGATAAAGATCTTCCTCCCAATAAATACATAACATGGAACGGAAGAAAGCAGAGCAAGTCATGCCAACGTGGCAATGGTTGCGCCTATCACTAACCATTTCATACTTAAATCCCAACATGTCTCGCCCCATCAGTATTTATCTTGACAAAATGCAACGGAGGAGGCTCTCCCATCGAACAACAACAACCCATCTAGTCACATAATGTGCCGAAGTAGACCGACACTTCTAAACCTTTTAAAACTCTTCAGCGCAATCCCTTACATGTACACTTCTATTCCCTTTATCGAATAAATGTGCGCATTTCTCTGTTAATATTACCATCAAAGCACCAAACAATTAGAAGTGATAGATTATGTAAAATAACACATGAGCATGCTCTCACACATTTACCCATTTAATTATCTCAAGATAATGGTCATTCACTCAAATCGTATAGATATAATATATGTGAAACTATGTGACACGAGGACCAATACATCCTTGCCTCTGAGCCTGCTAGCCAGCCGTACTAGTATCGGTCACACAATCCGTGTACCCTATGGGAGTGGATTGCGCCTTTCATGTAAATCGGTCTGACCTGACTCAAGAGAACCTCCCAGACTCCACGACGGGATGAAAGGGAAAGGTTATCACAACCACGTATACGGGGCAATCAATAATACATATGTCGATATATACGACATCACATGCTATCATAGCCAACATACAAGGCACACACCACTCATGCAATCACCCAATATAAGGATGGCAACTAAGTAAGTCATACGGACTTACCTCAGCCTCGATCACAACTCAACCACGATCACCTCTACGCTGGAGAGACAACACAACCTATAAACAGGGCATAAAGAGATATATCAATCTCCTAACATCACAAGGGTCACACCTAGACCCAAAGGGATCCAAAGGATCAACCTCAACCTCACTCACAACCTAAAGAACCTCAAAAGCCATACAAGGCATAAACCAATCACAACCTCATCAAAACTTAACCTCACACATCTAGCATGATCCTAAGCACTCACACTAGGAAAGGAGGGAACAAATGCACCCTAAGGAAGGCCTAGAAGCAACACACACCTGCAGAACCAAATGAAACACCAAGCTGGTGCAGGTGGCCGCAGGGGCGGCTAGGAGGTGACGCAGGGGCGGTCCACTGGCCGGTGCAGGGGCGGCTCAAGTCAGGCGCTGAGGCGGCTGGTGTGCAGAAGACACCACTTCAGCTCCTTTCTTCACTTCTTCCTTCGATTCTCTACTCTTCTTCACTCCAGCAACAACATACATATATCATATACATATATATACATCAACACAAGCCAAAACATGGCTGAACATGATCTAACCCTAAGGAAACCATACTAAACTAAGGAAAGGAAGGAAAGGATGAAGAAAAGAAGAAAGGAAGAGGAGAAGCCATGAAACTCACCAAGCTGAGCTCTCCAAAAGATCAACACCACACCAAACAACCTCAAGCTGGCTCCACAAAGCACAACAACATCAACAACATCAAAGCCAAGCAAGGCTATGCAAGAACTCTCACAAAACTCACAAAACTCAAACAAACATCAACCAAGGTGATCCAAGGGAGAAGAGGAGAAGAAAGTGTACGTAAGGAGAGAGAGAGAGAGAAATCTGAGAATGTAAACCCTCATCAAAGGTAAGAGATGAAGATATATATAGAGGTAAAAAGGTAAAGCACGGGTCAAAGGGTCAAAGAAGACGGCTGCAGCACACAGAGCCGCAGGCGCGACCCAGACAAACCGCAGGGGCGATTCCAGGCACACGCAGGGGGGTCCAGGCTAAACTCTGGCCCTCTGCTCACTCTCTCAGCAACTCAACAACTAGGCTCTTACATCTCCCCATCATTGTCGCTTCTTCCTTGTGTCTCACACCAGCCTCCTCTTCCTCATGGTTGTAGAGAAGAAGACGTCATTCCATTCGGCTCTTGAGATCTCCAACATCAAGAACAACATCGCTTTAGTCCTCGATCACCATACCCCGTACATCTCATGGGTTACCTTGTTTCAAGTAACGACCAAATCACACAACGTTATTGATCATATTAACGAAACTATCGACAAGCCTATCGACATTGATGATGATCTCTTGAATCAAGTCGATGTTGTGGTTCTTCAGTGGATCTTCAACACTGTATCAAGGACATCTTATTGCAAATACTCGATCCTGATGACAATGCTTTGTGCACGTGGAAACGTGTCATGGACATCTTTGAAGACAATCAGAACACTCGTGCCATGTATCTTGAACACGAGTTTTCTAACTGTAACTTGGCTACTTTCTCCTCTATCATTGCATAGTTCCAGAAACTTAAATCCGTTTCGGATCAACTCAAAGGGGTCGGATCTCCTATTCATGCTAGTTGTCTTGTTCTTCTGTTACTCTCAGGACTTCCCACAAAGTACAATGCCGATTGGAGTTTCATCGTTTGAAAAGGCATCCTCTCAACTTTTAATTGAAGAAAGCCGAATGGCCAATCAAGCAAAACAGCAGCCCGCTACAGCCTACAACCCTCACCGCTGCTTGTTTCGCTCAGAGCCACTATGCCCAGACCTCGCCACCGTCTTCCCAACCGTCCTCCAACCAACAACTCGACAATCCTATCTCCGGTGCACTTGGAAAGGGGCGCAACTGTCACGAGGGCAAAGGTTGTGGGAACCCTCAGCAGACACAACCATTGGTTTTTTGTCCGAATTTTGACTAGATTCCTTTCTAGCAGGCCGACTCTCCAAATGGCCTTTTTCCACAGTGGGCTCCGACCCACATGTACATTGTGACACCTATTTCATTTCTAGTTGATTACCGGTTAATTAACCCTGTTTAAAACAATAAGCGGAAAAGCGGAAAACGTAAATTTTTAAAACTTTATCTTACAACCATATTCACAACATATATACATACTAACATGCGTCATAAACTCTGTTTAACAAAACACAACAGTTTAAAACCACACAAAACATCCTAGGCGGTAGCATCCCATAACAGCCCACCTGATATGATCTCAAATCCAGGTGTTGGGTCCAATGTCCTTGCCTTGATCAGGCCGAGTGTGAGTAGCTGAAAAATATGTGGATATAACAACAATGAGCCACACGCTCAGTAAGGGTATACAAATCGCACTCTCCTAATATATATAAGTATCTAATATCCCGTTCCCAAAGGACACTCTATACCCTTCCTCACATTTCAAAGCACACATACATATCCACATTCACATATAATTCCACAACCATTCATATCACATTTTACATAAACATTCAAGCATGTTATCACACATCACATATAAACATATCATCTCATCACATAAAAAATAATCATAACATAACATATAACATGCTAGACTCGATCGCATCGATGCATAGGTGATAATTAACTAACTAGCCCCAACTGATCGTACGATATATTTTCTCACGTGCTTTCGTATTTCTTTTCTTTCTTTTTTTTTCTTTCGGTTGGCCAACCCGATAGCGTCCTAGGCCCCCTGTAGATCAGGTAGCGACCTCGGCCATCTTGTCCTAAGACCCCCTGTAGATCAGGTTGCGATCTTGGACTATTTTTCTCATCTTGAGGCCCCCTGTAGATCAGGTAGCGACCTCTGGCTGTTTTTCTTATCTTGAGGCCCCCTGTAGATCAGGTAGCGACCTTTGAGGCCCCTTGTAGATCAGGTAGCGACCTCGTCCCCCGGAAACCCGTGCGGGACCCAGTTGGGCTAATTAATCAATTACCATCCTATATTATCACTTCCATATCATAACTCAATTTCATGCTTTCATCATATTCTTCCATCATATTCTTTCCACTATCATCTCATGTACCTCATGCATGCATTCATAAATCATATCAAGTCATCATCGTCATTCCACTCATATACATATAAGCATGCATACAATCATAACAAACATATATATACACTCAAGCATGCATAAAATCATGGCATATTAAATACATAACATATATTAAGCAAGTGTAATTCATATACACTTACCTCGCAGGTAAGAACAATAAAACCTCACAAACCAACTATTGAGTCCGTTTCCCACTCGGACTATCCTCCTTTATTGTGCTTGGATACGCTCACAAAGCAACTACGTTATAGTTAAACAAAACCTTCAATAACACCTGCGGAGAATATCATATTCCTCGTATTAAACTTCTCGCTTCAAACACCAGTTAAATTCATTCCTTTGGTTTAATTAGCTTATAGCATTTTCTAGAATCCCAATTTAATTAATTAACCTTTAATTAATTAATTAAATTTCGCCAGAACAACGTTTTGCCCGCAGGCAATTTCTGAACCCACCTGTCATCAAATCTTATCAAACAAACAACCCATAATCACCAGAATAAAGTAACGAGCATAATGGAATTTCCAATTATCCATTTTGACAAGCCTAAGGTCAATTTAGGCTAAATCGCAATAAGAAAAACGAATAAATTCATAACTTATTCGTTACTAACCCGATTGACGATCCGAAAGAAGATTCGGAATCACAACGACGCAGGCTACGCTCGGACACCATCAAATTCACCGGAATCTGAGCGACGGAACCTCCCTAGTATCATATATGCTCGACCAAGCCTTCCCTTGCGCGGAAATGTAGAAACTCGGTACCAAAATGAAGAGAATAAAGAGAGTAATCCAAAAACTCAAACGGATTTGAAATCGGATTAGAAACGAAGAGTAGATCTGAGTTTGAAGGTTGAGAGAAATCAGAGCTTTTACGAGGAAACGTGAAAGAAAATAAATTAATAAACGTTATTTCCGCTATTTATAGCGAAGACGATAATTATCCTTTAGCGGAGTCGATGATTATCCTTTAGCGGAGTCGATAATTATCCTTTCACTGATCCGAAAGCGGTTTAAGCCCCGTTCTCCAAATTTCTCGAAATTGGAATAATAAATCTGGAATATTGTATGGATAATTATTCGGCAATTGTCTCGAAAAACGTGTATTCCTAAGTCGTCTTTCTTAGTCGCTAAGAAACGAAATAGCGACTCTTTTGACCGTTTTGCCTTTCCATGCTTTTTCATATCTAGGACATGTCCGATATCCTGATCATTTTTCTCAACTGCATTTTTGTTAATAACGTCATATATGTTCTACTTGCACCCAATGTCGTCAAAAACGTCATATATGTTAGACGTTTCACAACTGACAATCTTGCTTTTGTGGAATTTGACACTTTTGGCATTTATTGTGAAGGATTTACAAACAGGGAAGATACGTCTGAGATGCAATAGTTCAAGAGAGCTCTACCCGGTCACCCGCCCATCCACCAATTTGGTCCAAGCTCTTTCCATCGAGTCCTTGAGTCTCTAGCATGATCGCCTTGGTCATCCGGGCAAGCCGAGTCTAGATTTTCTTAGGAAAACATAATAAACTTTCTTTTGAACGGTCTTTTACTAGCACACATGCACCTTTTGAAATTTTTCATAGTGACTTCTAGACTTCTCCGTTTCCATGACGAGAAGGATTCAAATATTACTCGCTCTTTCTTAATGATTTTTCTAATTTTTATGGGTATTTCCTATTAAGTACAAGTCCCAAGTGTTTGAATTGTTTGTGCGTTTTCATAAGCTAGTAAAGACTCAATTCAATGTTTCCATTAAAAATCTTCAGTGCGACATGGGTAGAGAATCTCTCAAAATCTTAACAACTAAAACATATACAATGATTCTTCTTAGATTCATTTGACGTGTGGTATTACGTCATGCCCACATTCAACGATGGTCTTATTTGTAACACTCCGAATTCTCAGAACTCGGAGTATTACTGGTTAAGACCTCACAATGGGTCCCGACCTCAGTTTGACAACAACATTACTAGGATCTTGCAACAAGACACAAATAAAGAAACCGAAATTCATAAAAATAATATTTTTAGGGTAATGAATGCAACACTGTCTAGCAGCCTAAAGTACTTAAACGAAAGAAAAGAACAACTGTCTTAACCAAAAGAAAGGAAAGACAAAAACAACCCCCAACCCCGCTCTAAGGAGTACGGAGACCCGGCTGACCACTACTTCCGGATCACTCAGCTGCTGATCTAACCTGCGGTAAATCTAAAAACAACAACAAGAAGAACCGTTAGCTAGTTATCTAAATATTAGCAGAATAATAGCAGCACAAACACACTCATAGAAATATAAACACCCATCATGCTTTCAAACAAGTCCGTTTTATTATCTTGACTTAAGTTACTCTTTCACGCTAATGATACTTATTTTGTGACACGAGGGATTCCCAAACCTCGCATCCGCCCCCGTGTAACCATCAGGAATGGATCTGATGCATCTCACCTTGTACCTGCCTGGTTTGGATATAGAGAACCTCACAGTCTCCTGTCAGAGCTGGGCAGTGATGTCACGGCCCGTTATACATACACTTGGGCCTTAAACATAATAATAACCGTCGTCCTACCAAGTTATTATTATTAAACACGCAAATAGCACACACAACTACTATCACTCAACTAACACTCAGAAACTGGCTAAGTAAGTCGCAAGGACTTACCTGAGTCAAAACACTCTAACACTCCTCAAATGGTCCGTACTCGTGGTAACTCAAGCGCCTGTCAATGAAGGCATGTGTATCAAAATCACATCTTAACGTCCAACCTCATGTGAAGGAATTACGGAAAAAGCTCTCTTATGGTAAAAGACCATTTTACCCTTGCTATCGAAATTTCTCGAAGTTAAATTTAGAAAACTATCAATTCCCTTTGATAGTTACACTAGTTATAAGCTACACTCTAAAACTCTTCCAAAAACCAAAATCCCTCTTTACTTCCCTATTATTACTTCATTCTTCCAAACGTATGTATACCTAGGTACGTACTTTAACCTTTACTTCCATTTCACATTAAATTCGTAACCATTCGGTATATATATATATATATATATATATATATATATATATATATATATATATATATATATATATATATATATATATATATATATATAGCTATATACATGACATTTCCGCAACTCCCACTCGTATGAGTAGACTTATAAATATGTATCGATCCACATGTATAACTTTAATTCACTTAGGTATACTTTTATTTTCATATAAAATATATACGTCTATTTATATATTCGGCATACCCAACTCTTATATATACTATACTAACTGATACTTATTTTTATAACTTCCCGCTTCTACTTCTTATCATATATACGTGTATTCATTGTACGACATTCATACAGTTCCAATTATATATAAATAAATAAATATATATATATATATATACCATTTCAACAGTTTCCACAACAACGAACATGTATCTTTTGTACTTCTACTCATGTATATATATATATATACACAATCACAGTATTTTCACAACTTCAACAGGATCTACCACCGGCACCGGCGCTGGAGTGTAAAGATGGTAGGGAGGAAGTCTTACCGGCTTCACTACGGTCCGATAGGGAGGTCCTAGGCGGCTGCAGTCCGGCTGAAAGACGAGCGGGGTGCGGAGCCTACTGCAGCGGAACAACCGTAGTTGCGGTGAGTCTCAAACACGGCAGGAGGAGGGAACACAACGAGAGGGAGGAGAGCAGCACTTACCGGCGTTGACATGCGGAACTGCGGACGGCGACTGGGCTCGGCGGCAGCACGGCGGTCGGCGGCGAGGCCTGCAGTCGAGGTGGTGAGGGGCGTTTGTTCGATACAATAAATCGAACGGGAAAAAGAAACAGGAGAGAAGGAATCGGTCGAGGGCTGTTTACCTATGCAATGGTTGGCGGCGAGCAGGTCGGCGGTGGTTGCGCTGGTCGAAGGCGGTGGCGTTCCCGGTCGACGGCGGTGGCAGTACTGGTGGCTGCGCTGGACTGTCTTGCGAGAGAGGAAACAGGCAGTAGCGACGTGCTGTTCTCTTTGTCCAGAAGAGACGACGAAGCTGTAGGGTAATTAGAGTAGGATTAGGTTAATTTTAATTAGGGTTAGGAATTAATTAAGTGGCTGCTAATTGGACTTAGGGTAATGGGCCGACTGCTTGGGCCCAGGTGGGACTATTGAGCGGTTAGCTCATGAAATAATTGCGGAACTCGTAACTCGTAAATTTTGTGCGGGAATTTATATAATACGGAATTAAATTCCGTATTTATAAATTATTATTATTTTTATTTTAAAAACGTAAATTATTTCCGGTCTATTAATTTATCATTTTATGTGAATCTAGGTCACATAAAATGATAGAACTAAACTCGTTTTATTTTACTTATTTATTTATTTACGATTGTCTCATCGGACTTTGGTTAATTTCAATTTACCGGAACTTAAAATTTCCGGTTATTACATCAGTGCCCCCTTAAAAGAAGTTTCATCCCGAAACTTAGATTGTTTCCCTTACTCACACATTTCTTTCGGTATATTTTAGTTTTTTCGACATTTCCGTTTTCTACCATGCAGCTACTCAGGCATCAAACAAACAAGTATCACAAAAAAAACACTCAAATCAATATGAAAACCTGAAAGGTCAAACAACACAACATTCGAGTACTAACTCGTCAAACAGAAGTAACCTCTAACCCCGCAAAGAACTCGGGATAGTTACGTCTAATTTGAAAACCCAACCAGTATATGATCATGTAAAATTTAGTGTTATATTTGATTTTTTTCGTACGGCTAATCAAACTTTAGTCTCTTAATGTAGAGTTGTTGATATATAAATAGTTAAATATAATAATAGATGGACACAAATGATTATAGAGGAAATTACCGGAAACCACCCGTTAAATAGGTCATATTGCAACTAACCACCCGCTCTATCACTATTTACCGGAAACCACCCGTAAAACGTACTCCGTTACCAAAACACCACCAAGTGTCAGTTTTCCGTCAAAAATCCGTCTTGTGGGCTCCATTTTATAATAAAATAACATTGTTCTTTTTTTTCTTTTTTTTTTTAAAAAAAATTGAATGCATTTTGCTTTTTTAGTTTGTATTATTGTTTTTATTTTTTTCAAGTTTAGGTAAAAAAAATTTTTCTCACAGGCTATCTCTCTTCCTCTTCCTCCTCACATTTTTCTCTCTCCCCGTGTTTCCCTAATCCTAACCCCTTTCCTGATTTTTCCCTCTCCTGGTTTCTCCTAAACTTCTTGACGGCAAGGAGGACCACCCGCCGGCATCACACCGCCGCACCTGGCCGGCCACCACTTGCTTCTAGACCGCACCTCTCTACCCTCACAGTCTCTCTTCGAAGTCCCTCACCCGTATCCCTTCGTTGTTGCCATCGCTTGCCGCCGCCTGGAACGACCCAACGCCACCAGCCAGATCCGGCGACAACCACCCCAGGAATGTGCGCCACCATCCGCTCCACTGCCTTTGAGCCCCGCTCAAGAGTCGCTGTCGGGTTGTTTGTCGCGAAGATCCTTCGCAAATAGATGTTGTGCCGCTGTTGTTGCTCCGCCTCTGACGCCGCCGGTGTTCCGCCACCACACACACCAGTCCGCCGCTGCAACCCTCTGTACCACCAACAACATACCTCTTTGTGAGGATTGGATCGATTTTGGGTGAGATTGGACTGCATTAACCCTAATTTGTGGAATTGGGGGTTTTTGCTAATTGAATCTGAATATGTAATTGGGTGAGATTGAATTGGGGGTTTTTGTTAATTGAATCTGATTATGTAATTGGTGATATTAGATTGTGTCGTAAGTTGAGTTTGGATTGAAAAAGCTAGAATTTAGAAATTTTAATGGGTTTTTAAGTTATAATTAAAATTAAATTAAAAATACTATTATCAAAAAAAAAATTTAAAATACAAATAAAAAAAACAAAATAAATTAAAAAATTAAAAAAAAAAAACAAGAAAAATTATTATTTTAGTATAAAGTGGGGCCCACAAGACGGAAATTTGACGGAAAACTGACACGTGGTGGTGTTTTGGTAACGGAGTACGTTTTACGGGTGGTTTCCGGTAAATAGTGATAGAGCGGGTGGTTATTTGCAATATGGCCTATTTAACGGGTGGTTTCCGGTAATTTCCTCATGATTATAAGTTGAGTAAAATAAAGTATTTACATGTCCAAACAAGATAACTGAAATCTTTCTTTATTTTTTGAATAGGATCTTGAAGACAAACGAAGGGGTCATCAATGTCTTTTAGAAGACTAAACCACTATAAGTGGTTAATGTCAATGGTTAAAAGGAAGGCGGAAAACGCACAACGATTCGAAAGGTAAACGAAAGCGTGCTGATGTTGAATTCGGCGGTGAGAGTAGTCTGGCGCAGACTAACGACGAAGAAAAGACGACGAAGAAGATTAAAACTGAGATTTTCCTCAAGACCAAAGAGGAAGCGACGATCGAAACCTGCAAGAACGTCCGAGAAAGAGGATATTTTTTTATTCGATTTGAGCTTTCCGCCGATGGATTAAGAAACAATTTTGCACTTTAGATTGACAGGTAACGATTAACTGTGTATAGATATATGGTTTCCCAGATTTTGTAGGCATTTGTACCATAGAGGAGACACATGTTGTTACATACATTAACTGAATTGTTGGACTGATAGTTTAGTTCTTGAATTAAGACCAAATTATAAATTTTAGTTAATATGAATTCTTAAGTGTAGAATCACATTCTTATAAACCTTATATTAATAAACTTCGTATTATACCGTTTTCTTATTAAAATTTAAAAAATATTTTTATTTTTAAAAAATTTTATTTTTAAAAAATTTTATTTTTAAAAAGTAGACAGTTTTTTTACTAAAAAGTTCTTGAATTAACACCAAATTATAAATGTTCTAAAGACTTTGTAAAACGCATTATTCATAAAACTTATATTGACAAACTCGTATTATAATTCTCTTTAACTTTAATTTATTTATTTTTTCTAAAGTTTATATCAAATAATAATAACATCTAATAAATGACATAAATATATTTAAAAAAATTTGAAAAGCGGACCAAAACTGATTGTTATTAATAAACTAACATCTTTATATGAAATTGTTAAGAAAATAGGAATAAGAGAGAATTAGGAGAAATTAGCAATATTAAAATATTAAGTGGGGGTGTTAAATTGGATTAAAAGATCCCTGAGGGTCCCACCCAGACTTATAAATAAAGAGAAGCATCGTTTCCAAAATTTCTTGCTCTCCCAGTCGCAGCAAAGATGGTGAAAATTATAGATCCTGTTGAAGCCCTAGCGTGGGAAAATTGCGCGAGAATCGTCGCTCGTTCCGCCGCCCAACCTCCCACCTCCTCCTCCATTTCGGCAAATAATGGCCGGAATAACCTCTCTCCGTTACCGTCGGAGCGATTCAAGTGCAAGATTTGCGGCAAGGTTTGCCCATGCTTCCAAGCCCTAGGTTTTCGACTTCGAAGCGATGCCAAACAGAGTTTATCAGGCGAGATCTCTCAAAAGATGACTTCGAAGGTTTACGAGTGTAAGCAGTGTCATACTAAGTTTTCGACTCATCAAGGGCTTGCCGGACATACATAAGTTCACAGCCATTCCAAAGGTAAACGAAAGCGGGATGACGCTGAATTTGGCGAAGAAAAGACGACGAAAACCGAGATTTTCCTCAAGACCACGATCGAAACGACAGCGTCACCTGCAAGAACGTCCAAGAAAGAGGATATTGTTTTATTTGATTTTAACTGCCCGCCGCCGATGGATGAAGAAACAGTTTTGCATTTTAGATTGACAGGTAACGATCTATTAACTGTGTATTGATATATGGTTTCCACATTTTGAGGCATTTATACCATAGATGAGGCATATCTTTTACTGTCAAGAAACTCAAGAAAGGATCTGGTTGAATTTTGTAACAAAGTTACGTTGGTATGTAGTTAATCTGTGACATTTTTGGTTGAATTTTGTATCAACAGTTTACAATTGTTAATTACATTCAAATTCTTGATTATAAAATACTATAATAATAGATGGACACATTAGTCTCTTAATGTAAAATTCAGTGTTATATTTGGCTTTTTTTCGTATGGCTAATCAAACATTAGTCTCTTTAATGTAGAGTTGTTGTATAAATAATATAATAATAGATGGACACATTAACGGTTATAATTTGAGTGAAATAAAGTATATAGGATAACCTGAATCTTTCTTTTACTTGCACTTCCTTGCTGGCAATTGAATACGATGACATCAATGTCTTTTTAGAATATATTTCACTTAGTTTCAAGCGAATGGAAGAAGAAGACTAAATTAACCACTATCAATGGTTAGAAAGAAGGCGGGAAACCTCGTTGATCTTCAAGGCTTTGATTACTGCAACTTGGATCAATGCATATGAATAATTTGGATTTTTGACCAGATAAGCTATATACCTCAAGAATTTGAATGTAATTAACAATTATAAACTTTTGATACAAAATTCAACCAAAAATGTCACAGATTAACTACATACCAACGTAACTTTGTTACAAAATTCAACCAGATCCTTTCTTGAGTTTCTTGACAGTAAAAGATATGCCTCCTCTATGGTATAAATGCCTCAAAATGTGGAAACCACATATTTATACACAGTTAATAGATCGTTACCTGTCAATCTAAAATGCAAAACTGTTTCTTCATCCATCGGCGGCGGGCAGTTAAAATCAAATAAAACAATATCCTCTTTCTTGGACGTTCTTGCAGGTGACGCTGTCGTTTCGATCGTGGTCTTGAGGAAAATCTCGGTTTTCGTCGTCTTTTCTTCGCCAAATTCAGCGTCATCCCGCTTTCGTTTACCTTTGGAATGGCTGTGAACTTTTGTATGTCCGGCAAGCCCTTGATGAGTCGAAAACTTAGTATGACACTGCTTACACTCGTAAACCTTCGAAGTCATCTTTTGAGAGATCTCGCCTGATAAACTCTGTTTGGCATCGCTTCGAAATCGAAAACCTAGGGCTTGGAAGCATGGGCAAACCTTGCCGCAAATCTTGCACTTGAATCGCTCCGACGGTAACGGAGAGAGGTTATTCCGGCCATTATTTGCCGATGTGGAGGAGGAGGTGGGAGGTTGGGCGGCGGAACGAGCGACGATTCTCGCGCAATTTTCCCGTGCTAGGGCTTCAACAGGATCTATAATTTTCACCATCTTTGCTGCGACTGGGAGCAAGAAATTTTGGAAACGATGCTTCTCTTTATTTATAAGTCTGGGTGGGGCCCTCAGGGATCTTTTAATCCAATTTAACACCCCCACTTAATATTTTAATATTGCTAATTTCTCCTAATTCTCTCTTATTCCTATTTTCTTAACAATCTATATATACTACTAAAGTACCACCCATTTTGTCCACATGTCAATCTCTAAGGCTGTCCACGTTAGCTTTGTTCCAATTTATTTACAGATTTGCCACAACGTATTTACAGATTTGTCATTAATTATTTTATAAAAAAAATTTTTATCAGAATTTATAAACAGTCATCATGCCACGTAAATTTTATTAAAATAAATAATTAAAAAATAAATCTATCTATCTACTAATTAAAATTAACAGACTGATCTATTGTAACTCGATTTGTTGAAAAAATCTAACGCAAATCTTCTAACAAGATTTGACACATTTGTTTAATTTAAAACTAAATTAAATTTTGCTCCTCTATCTAAATCTAAGTAAATGTGATAATATATTAAGGTATAAATATAATACTCGAATAATAAACTTTAAAATAGAATTTTAATTATGTTCTTTTATTTATTTTAAAAAATTAAATCTCATATGTTAGTCATATTAATTAATAAAAATAGTTTTTACTATAAATTGATATCAAATATATGATGCATGAAAGTGAAAATATAATATCTATGTAGACAATCCCGCACAAGGTGCGGGCACTAAACTAGTTTCATATAAAGATGTTAGTTTATTAATAACAATCAGTTTTGTTCCGCTTTTCAAATTTTATTAAATATATTTATGTCATTTATTAGATGTTATTATTATTTGATATAAACTTTAGAAAAAATAAATAAATTAAAGTTAAAGAGAATTATAATACGAGTTTGTCAATATAAGTTTTATGAATAATGCGTTTTACAAAGTCTTTAGAACATTTATAATTTGGTGTTAATTCAAGAACTTTTTAGTAAAAAAAATGCCTACTTTTTAAAAATAAGGTTTATAAGAATGTGATTCTACACTTAAGAATTCATATTAACGAAAATTTGTAATTTGGTCTTTATTCAAGAACTAAACTATCATTCCAATAATTCAGTTAGTGTCCATGACAACATGTGTCATTAATGTATCAACAAAAAACTCAAAAATTTTGTGAGGATTCAAAAGAGGAGGAAGACAATAAATATATAAACTATAAAGATGAACATGATATAAATATTGATTCGGATTATTAGTTTTCGCTAATAAAAGTTCTATTTGCTAACTTGTTGAAGAAAACTATCCAACAACTCTTGATATTTGAGTAAAGTGACGGAACAAGAGGAATAAGAGTGAGGATATGTGGATCTCTCATTTTCAATATGTTTTCTAGTCATTCTCGGATAATCGACTATACTCCTTTAACAATCTCGAGTGACTAATTATTTTCTTGAACAATCTTGAGAGGATTATGCTCATATGAACAATCTTCACTGTAAATAATGTTTAACCATGTATGGTATATTTACCCTTAATAGTTGGGTTGCACGCAAGGTATAATGGTATTTAGCAAGGTTTAAAAAAATTATTTAGTGTGTTTTTTATACGATCATTAGTTTTTTTTTAATTTCTTCTAAATTTTCATATTTGATTTTCGGCATATTGAAACAAATTCGAATATCTTTTGGTGTTTTCAAAAAAATATTATTTAGTGTTTTTTTTATACCATCTATTTCATTTGTTTTCTTGCTATTGTTTTTTTCCCGCAAAAGCTCTTACTGATTTTTCTTTTTATTTTCAAATATCATTGTAACACGCCAAATCTGAGGGACTCGGGATGCTACAGGGTAGGACCTCATAATGGGTCTCAACCCTTACTCTGACAACAATTTTACCGGATCTTGCAACAACACATAAATAAAAGGCAAAACGAAATAGTTTTAATGCAATATGACATAATCCGAAATACAACTCAAAATCGAAACTTCACCCGAGTTCTCAAAACAACATACATCCATAATAACGAAAGAACGCATGACAACGATAATATAAATCCGATCCCGTCCTACAATGTACGGGAACCCCGACTGCCCACTACTACTGGATCACACGGCAGCGTCCCTAACCTGCAAGGCATCTACAAAGACGGCATAAAACGTTAGCTAACATTCTAAGCATTAGGATAACGGTAAAGGCACATATACATATAAGGGGCAACATAGACACACAACATGCTCGCACACAATCCAATTATTATCTTTGATTACGTTATTCCTTTACTAATTCAACTTTGGTTTGTGACACGAGAATCCCCGAGACTCGCTTCTGTCCGCAAGGAATGGTTTTGATGCATCCAACCGTCTACCTGTCTGGGCTAGTCGCAGAGAACCTCCTAACTCTCGCAAGAGCTAGACAGTGATGTCACCGCCCATTATCATACACTTGGGCCAATTACAATATACAAAGGTCGTGTGATTCTGGTTTCATTGTTACAACGTAACTTAACACACGCCATCATCACACATCAAACTAATACGCATAAGCTAGCTAAGTAAGTCCGTGAACTTGCCTGAATCAACTCAAAATCCCGAAGAATGCTACTACTTGATTCCGCAAAAATAAAATTTCAAACACCCATTTCTAACGAAGAAACTTGGATAAATAGCATATCCACACTCTTAGAAGTTTCCTAACTTCTAATTTAACAAGATCATCTAAGAGAAGAAAACCAACTAGCTTAATTGGTAAAAAGACGATTGAACCCCAGAGTCCGGAAAACTCTAAAAGCAAGAGAACTACGGAGTGTCGGGGGTATAAACTCCAAAAGACATCCGAGAGGGCCTTAACGTATGTTTCCCTATCGGATCAATCTAGGGGTGTAATATGAGCCGAACGAGCCGAGCTTCGGCATGCTCAAGCTTGGCTCGTTTATAAACGAGCCGAGCCTGAGCCGAGCCTAAATTTATACGAGCTTTAAAATGTGCTTAAGCTTGACTCGTTTCAAAAGTGAACGAGCTCGAGCCGAGCTTTTGACGAGCCAAACCCGAGTAGCTCGACTAAAATAATGATCCTATAGTTTTATTTTAGCCGAACGAGCCGAACCTAAAATTTATACGAGCTTTAAAATGTGCTCAAGCTTGGCTCGTTTAGAAAGTGAACGAGCTCGAGTCGAGCTTTTAACAAGCCGAGCCCGAGTAGGTTGTATCATATTCTCTCTCGGGTACATATGTGAGTTTATAAAACAAAAACAATTAAAATAAATAATATAAATAAATAGCAGAGGTCATCTATACTAACTAGGATAAGCTCACCATCACCATCACGACATACACGACTAAGGCATACATCACCCTTGTAGTCACTACAAGCTTAAACCAGTAAGTGAATGGTCCTATACATGAAGAAATAACCGACTCCCCACTGCAGCATCACCACCCTAAACCAACACATATACTAGACATCAACCAAATCACTATCCTTCTACTCTAAACACTTACAGATCTATCCATCCAAAAATACAAACACACAGGAAGTTTGCTAGATACAAGATGAACTTACGCTCTGGCTATGGATCGCTCAGCACACCAATAACAGACCAAGATCGAGAGGAAGCAGGAGCCTTGACTAAACCGGAACAGCAGCTTAAGGAAATCCAATCGAATTCGTTGACACCCGACACGTGATAGCTCTCGTCGCTTGCGATCGGTGACGGCGCAGGCTTGCCGTCGCTACCGACTATGCGCAAGGTTGGGGAGGTCGTCTGTTGCTGCGGAGACGCCGGAGGTAATGGCGACTGCGCTCGTAATCAAAGAGTGATGTTAATTGCAATCCAAACAAAAACGTCCAACGGCGCGGTTGAAGCGGGTTGTGCATGCGGTCCATCCAGGCGCATTTGCAGCCCGCGTGCACGCGGCCCAATCCTCCAATCTCCCTCACCGTCTTGCCCCAATACTTAAACCCTTCTTCGCCGTTGCTTTTTTTTTCCTGCAGTGCCGCTCAAGCTCTATATCCCTATGATTTGTAGCCTTAATCTCTTTTGCAGTGCCGCTCAAACCCTTCTTTACCGTCGAGTAGTGGATTGAAAAACAAGGCAATTTTGTACATAGTTGCATCACTTTTCAAAAACCATCATTTAGATTAGAGAGTCTATCACTTAATTAAAATTACTTCTCTGGTGTTGGAGTGGAGCATTTGCTTTGTCCATTGAGTAGGTTCTCGGCTTTACAATTCCAAGCTAACATATAATTGAAGTCGGTTGCCTTTGGAAGATGCAATACCAAGATAGGGAGAGATGGGCTTGATGCAATCTTGCAAATGCTCTCAACCAACCAAAGTTGGACAAATCTTCATATAATCGACCAGAGCTTAAAGGCCAAAGACATTGTGAGGATCTTCAAAATATTTGAGAAGAACTAGAACTTAAAGCACTTGTCATTGCATTAGGGCGGACTCGCAGTCCGCCTCCGCGCCATGATGGCACACCCGGGATTTGCGAGCGCGTCAAACTGGGGCGCAGGCACGGCAATATTGTTACTAAAAATATGGTTTTCAATATCTTTTGTCAATAGCAATATTGTTACTAAAAGTATTTTTTAAAAAAATAAATTTTCCTTAAATTAATTGATCCGTATTTTACTAATTTAAATTAAATAACAAAGTCAAATTGATCCGTTGACTTAACGTATGTAAGTCGTTGACCTACAATTATTTGATCGTTGACTGTTCATATATAAGTCATGTCTATATAATTTTAAAAACTTGTTGACCTGCAAATACGTATTTGACTTTGTTATTTGGTTGAACGAAGTGAAATACGTATATTTTTATATAATTTTTTTCCTCATATTTAATTTTAAAATTATTTTTTCTCCACGGATTTTTTTTTTAAATTCAACCTTAATTTCATGTATTTTCCTATTCCACGTTGGTTATCAAATAAAATTGACATTTTAAAATTTTTATATATTACTAAAACAGCACCCATTTTGTCCACGTGTCAATCTCTAAGGTCGTCCACATCAGCATTTTTTCAATTTATTTACAGATTTGTCACAATATATTTACAGATTTGCCATTAATCATTTTATAAAAAAAAATTTATTAGAATTTATAAACAGTCATCATGCCACGTCAATTATATTAAAATTAAAATTTAAAAATTAAAAAAAAACTAAATATACTTATCTACCAATCAAAATTGATAAACTTATATATTATAATTCGATTTTGTTTAGAAAATCTCACGCAAATCTTTTAGTAAGATTTGACACATTTGTTAGATTCAAAACTAAATAAAAATTTTCTCCTCTAACTTTATATAAGTAAAATTGATAATATATTGAGTAAATATAATACTCGAACAATAATCTTTGTAATAAATTTTTAATCATGTTCTTTTATTTATTAAAAAATATAATTAATCCTCAAATGTTAGTTATATTAATTAATAAAAAATAATTATTTTTATAGATTAATATCAATACATAATGCATGAAATTGAAAATATAATATTTTTTGTTTAGACAAACCCGCACAAAGTGCGGGCACTAAACTAGTTTTTATATAAATAAAAGGTTTGATGATTAAACAAACCATACATTTTTCGTCCATTTATATATATATATATTAATCCAATAATAATTAGGGATTTCGTTAGATCATGTTCCTACTAGACAGAGCCGTTTGGAATCCGGTAATATATTTTTTTTAGTATTTGTATATTTTTTTTTTGTTAATTAAGAAACTGCTTAATCTCAGCCGTCCATTATAATGATCCAACGAATATAATTCGTTCTCGTTGAACACTATAAGGGTTGTTTACATGGGAGTCAAACTGTCTATATATATATATATATATATATATATATATATATATATATATATATATATATATATATATATATATATATATATATATATATATATATATATATATATATATATAGCTCGTTGACCCAACGTATGTGGATCGTTGACTTACAGTTATTCGGATAGTTGTCTATATAATTTTAAAATATCGTTTACCTACGAATACATATTTAACTTTCTTATTTAATTTAACATAGTAAAATACGGATTTTTTGTATAATATTTTTTTTTTCATTTCATAATTGTTTATAAAATCATTTGTTATCCGCAATTGTTAGTTCGATCGTATTTTCATGTATTTTGTTATTCCACATTTGTTATCCGGTAAGATTTATAATTAGAGAATTCTTACAAATATAGTGTTCCCTTAATTTTTTATATACACTAGTATAGCAAAAATATACTTCGTAACATAAACAAAGGCAAAATCGTCTATTTTCAAAAAACTCCATAAAAAGCTATTAGTTGTAACTTTTCAAAACTCTTAAAAAACCTCTTCAAAAACCTCCCGAAAAAAAGCTAAACCTAATGAAAGAACTATTTTGTCAAATAATTTATAGTTTTTTTTAGTAACGCAAAGTTTCATAAAAATCTATTAAAAAAACTACGACGAACACACCCTAAGGTTTATGCATGAAGATAAAAGAAAATCCAAATCCCTAATTATATCAAAGTCTAAAATTAATACATCGTAATTGAAAGAACGAAATAGACATGGTAAACGAAAGAACTAAAACTAAGGCCGCGTTGCAAAAGAAACCTAATCCGGAACGACATTTAAAAACGTAATGATCGAGAATTTAAGATATCTCGTATCGATCTTTCTTTCAACCTTTCATCAATTAATTTTAATGGATTACTTGAACTAGGATGTTGTGAGATATCAAATCAATCTTTACTTCATGATATTATTCTAATAATCTAAATGATCTCTGCAACTACACATCCGTTCTAGCTACCATGGAAACTTGAGGATCATGTACGAGAGTGATCGAATCTCTCAAAATTTTAACAACTAAAACATATACGAAGATTCTTTGTAGATTCATTTGACGTGTGGTATTACGTCATGCCCACATTCAACTTTAAAATATCATGATTCATGGCAGTCAACGAAACCACATGGCCAATTAAGGTATTTTGACTGCCCTATCAAACTTTAGTATATTATATTGTTTTTTAATAAGGAAAATATTAGAGAGTTACCAATTTTGATACAATGGCAAAGATAGAGAATTACAGTGGATATATTATAAGATTTTTTATACATATATAACGAAAATTTGGTCACAAGTCACATCACACACTTTCATGCAGCATTCCTCACCCTAAAAAGGT
The DNA here is from genome assembly GCA_033239045.1 of Fagopyrum esculentum. Taxonomy (NCBI): domain Eukaryota; kingdom Viridiplantae; phylum Streptophyta; class Magnoliopsida; order Caryophyllales; family Polygonaceae; genus Fagopyrum; species Fagopyrum esculentum. Next base: position 132,455,441 of record BSUD01000008.1, on the reverse strand, counting down.
CAACTTTATACGAATAATGGAAGGGAAAAATAACTCTTCAAATTTTATAACATGCCTTGAAAATTTTCATTGGGCATGTAAAATTTAGTGATATATTTGGCTTTTTTCGTATGTTTTTAGTGTTATGTAAATAGTTAAATACAATAATAGATGTACATATAAATGGTTATAAGTTGAGTGAAATAAAGTATACGTCAAAACAAGATAACTCTCTATCGGATAGAATCTTTCTTCGTATATGAATCTTTCTTTTACTTCGACCTTATAGATCGCAATTGAATACAAGGATAAATGAAGGAGTCGTTTGATCGTATAAAAGAAAAAGAAATAAATAAAAAAAATAAAAATAAAAATAAATTTTAGCCATAATAGATGGCCTTATCTTCTTCTTCTTAATAGATAGCCTTATCCATTAATGTCTTTTGAAAACGAATAGTTTGGTTTCAACTCCAAAAACAAAAACGGAATATATCGAATTTAGTCCATATGTATAATGTATATCCTTATTATGATGGTTTCATGTCAAATGCACCTCCAAAAGCTGAAAAAGGAATACATATAAATTACATTTGTTTTTATTCCGTTTTCGATTTCGGAGTTAAAATCAATCGTGACTAAGTGTATATATAACTTCAATTGTAATGTTTTTAAAAGAAGGCGACTTGTTGAATTCTTGACCAGAAATATTGTACTTGTTTCTGAATAATTACTATTAGAATGATTAAAACAATAAAAAGAAAGATTTGATTGCATGAACCTGCATGTAATTAGCAATTGCCAACTGTATACCACTTAAGTTAAATTCAACCATGAGAAAATCAAGGAGATGCAAATTAAATCGAACCTAAAATTCTTAATCTAACATTGAATCTAAATAAGATATGCGAGATAAGCTGTATACCCCTTTCTCCTATGGCATTAATGCCGCAAAATATGAAATCCGTATATCTATACAATTAATCATTATCTGTTAATCTAAACTTAACAGCTGTGCAAAACTGTTTCTTAATCCGTCGGTGGGAAGTTCAAATCGAATAGAGAAATCTCCTTTTTCTCGAACGTTCTAGCAAGGGACAACACCGTTTTGATCTCCTCTTCCTCTTCGGTCTTGAGCAAAATCTCAGTTTTAATCTTCTTCATCTGTGACGGACTACCCTCAGCACCAATTTCAACATCGAAGCGCTTTCGCTTAGCATTCAAATCGAAGTGCCTTCTCATGTGACCGCCAAGCGCTTGACCAGTCGGAAAGCTAAAATTACACTTCTTACACTCGTGAACCTTTTGAGAAGCGATTTCGCCGCAATATCCTTTGGTCTTCGAAGCGTTTTCGCCTGATAAACTGTGTTTCGCATGGCTTGAAACATGGCCGCCTAGGGCTTGAAAGCTTGGGAAAACCTTGCCGCAAATCTTGCACTTGAATCGCTCCGACAGTAACGGAGAGAAGTGATTCCGGCCATTAGTTGCTGCTGTAGAGGAGGTGGGAGGTTGGGCGGCGTAACGAGCGACTATGGTGGCGCAATTTTTCCGCGCTAGGGTTTCAGCAGGATCTATTTTCAGCATCTTTGCTTTTGGGAGTAAGAAAAGGAAATTGGATTTTGGAACGAGATTTTAAGTTGCTGCTTCGCTTCTTTGGTTTATTTATAGGTGTTGGTGGGGCGGCGGTAGACGTTGAAATTACTTTATTAACCTTGAATACTTGGGTTGCAAGCAAGACACCATAGTAATTGGTAAAACTGAAAAGTAAACATTATTTTATCCGTATTCTTATTTATTAAGAAAAGACGAAGCAGTTATGATCTTGTAACTATAAATATATATATATATATATATATATATATATATATATATATATATATATATATATATATATATATATATATATATATACTTGTCAATCAAGATTTATAATACGAGAAGTTAAAAACGTTGCTTAGCCTAAGCATTATTTAATCCTTTTTTTTAAATTACGCTCTCATAATTAATGCATAATTTTTTATAAATTACTTATTTTGTGAAATGATTTTTTAGTTAAAAATTTTGTTGGTTTAATTAGTTTTTTTTAATTTTATTTAATAAAATCAAATAATTATTTTTTTCATAAAATATAGAATCTTTTTATGTAATTAGGTTTTATTTTTTGAACGAATTTATTTATTTAAGACTCGTAGTTTGAGAACTTACATATGTGGTTGAGCTAACGTATGTAAGTTCTTGACTCACCCTTATTTGGGTCATTGACCTAGTGTTATATGAGTCATCGTCTATGTAATTTTAGAAAATTGTTGACTACAAATACGTATTTGACTTTGTTATTTAGTTTAACAAACTCAAATACATATATTTTTTATATAATATTTTTTTATTCTCACATTTATTTTTAAAATCATTCGTTATTCACACTTTTTTTTAATTCGGGCATGTTTTGATGTACTTTGCTATCCAACACGTTGGTTATTTAATAAGACTCACCTTTTGAGAATTTGTATAAATAAAGTTTTGAAGATTAAACAAATCATTTTTTTTTTGTCGGATCATTGACCTAACTTATATGGGTAATTGACCTACAATTATTTGGGTCATTGACCTATTGTTATATGGGTAGTTGTCTATATAATTTTAAATAACCATTGGCTTACAGATACGTATTTGACTTTGTTATTTATTTTGACAAAGTCAAATATGTACATTTTTTTGTATAATACTTTTATTTTTTCTTCTAATAAATATTTATAAAATCATTTGTTATCCACGATTTTTTTTAATTCAATCATATTTTTATATATTTTGCTATTCTACGTTGGTTATCAAGTAAGGCTTACCATTTGAAAATTTGTATAAATGAAGGGTTTCCTTAATTTTTGTTGTCTTGCCTCGATAACAAGTTCATATCAGAATAATATTTGTTAGTTAGCCTGACAACAACTTCACAAATAGAACCTTGCAACAAGAAACACGAATAAATAATGAAAACATTCATCTTGTCATTTAGAAAAAAACATTTACATAATAATTATGTATACAATTGGTATGTATATCCAAAATGACTATTCAAAACATGACAATTGAATACTTGTCTTGAAACATCAGCTTAAAAACAACACTTTTACACAATTGCACACATGCAACAAAAGACTCAATTGCAAACCATTAGTTTCAAAAGAAATTCAATCAACCCTTGGGTTAACACTGCCCCAGGTGTCCACATCCTACAACTGACATCCATGCAACGTTACTACGACCGGTATCACCTAAAAAGTTTCGGTTTAAAATTGATAACTACCGATCATAATCTATCCACGACAGTTCATATCAACACATCACAACAACACATGTATTCATATACCATTTACCGTGTTCATGAGATGGTATCATGCTTTAATGAATGATGCACGTGAATGCAATATAAAGTTTACAACTAACACCCCGGACCAAATCCATAATCATTGCTTATACGGCTATGGCTTTGGTGTGAGCATCACCGTTGCACACATTAGGTTAATTAAGACATTTTGTTCTTAGGTCGGAGCCAAAGTTATCAAGTCTCCCGCCAGGATTTCTCATGGTGGGTCAGAATCTTAATTAATGACAACGTGCAACATTTTTCATTCATGTTAATGCAACCATTTACCATTTTAGTTAGGTGTGCGACCCGAGCCTGGAAAACCATCAATCTCGGTGTCATTTCTTATACAAGCGCAAGTGATTCGAGCATGGTAAAACTCTGATATTCACTAAATTGCAAGCGACCTGGCTAATAGTTAAACTCAACGTCTTGATTTACGCTAGTGACCTGGACGACGCACCGACTCAACATCATTAGTACTGCTGCTAGCGACGTGACTAATGGTTAAGCTCAACAATATTTTACATACTCTTGACCTGAGCCAGGAGTTTTTTTTAATAATATATAGGGAAAACGGAAGGGAATCCAATTTGATTACAAAACGGATATTTTACTGTCTCTTTTTGTCCCCGAGGTTGCAACAAAACGCAATAAGTGTTTATATAACATCAATTGTAATCTTTGTACTTGTCGAGTTGAAGCTTCGTAATGGAGCAGTAAGTTCAGTTTTAGGATGGAACCTCGTCGGATTTACATGCGTATCTACATGGTTAATCTAGTTTGAAATGGTTAATTTAGTCTCCAACATGTTTTCTGAATAATTATTATTAAAATGATTAAAATAATAAAAACAAAGATTTGAGTGCATGGACTTGCATATAATTAGCAATTGCCAACTGTTGATACAAAATTGTAATAAGAGAGAAGGACATGCAAATTCAGTCTAAAATTCTTAATCAAAATTGAACCTAAAATAAGTAAAAAAATATGCGAGATAAGCTAATATAACTTCTTCTGTACAATTAATCATTACTGTCAATCTAAATTAACAGCTGTGCAAAACTGTGTCTTAATCCACCGGCGGGAAGTTCAAATCTAATAGAAAAATCTCCTTTTTCTCGAACGTTTCAGCAGGAGACGACACCGTTTTGATCTTCTCCTCATCTTCGGTCTTGAGCAAAATCTCAGCCTTAATCTTCTTCATCTTCTCTTCATGGTTACTCTGCGACAGAATACTCTCACCACCAAATTCATCATCACGCTTTCGCTCATCATCACGCTTTCGCTTAGCATTCAAATCGAAATGCCTTCTCATGTGACCGCCAAGCGCCTGACCAGTAGAAAACCTAAAATTACACTTCTTACACTCGTGAACCTTGGAATTCATCTTTTGAGAAGCGATTTCGCCGCCATATCCAGACGCACTGTGTTTCGCATGGCTTGAAGTATGGCCGCCTAGGGCTTGGAAGCTTGGGTAAACCTTGCCACAAATCTTGCACTTGAATCGCTCCGACAGTAACGGAGACAAGTGATTCCGGCCATTAATTGCCGATGTGGAGGAGGCCAATGTGAGTGTGGGAGGTTGGGCGGCGTTACAAGCTACAATTCTCGCACAATTTTGCCGCGCTAGGGTTTCAATGGGATCTAATTTCAACATCTTGATTTACAGGTGTGGGTGGGACAGTTTTAAGTTCTGCTTAGACTTGTTTGGTTGTTTATTTATAGGTGTGGGTGGGCTGGTGAGGGAAGTATTATTTTATCTTTAATCTTTTCTGATAAAAAAGTTTATAATCGTAATATATCTATTTATCTAATAATAATTATCTATTATCTATTAATATATAAAAAATGGAGGGTGGCTTATCAACAGTACTTCCTCTGTATGTTTTTATGCTCTCTCAATTATGGGCTTTGAGTTTGGGCCTCCATCTACCATACTCAATTATGGGCTTATCAACAGTACCCCCTTCGCTGCTGGCAAGCCCTCTCAATTATGGGCTTTGAGTTTTGGCCCGTTTGGTTCCAACTCCGGAAACGGAAACGAATTTAATCAATATGTATACTATTATTCATGAAATTTGAATCATTCTTAATGATTTTAAGTAATTGTAGTAAATTTTGATTAGTGTTGATACCCTATAGGAACAAAATGGGAAAACAACTACATCTTACATGCAACCAAAAAAAAATGATTCCAAAAAACATTCATGAATAAGGTAAAACCTATGAACTAAATTCATTTCCATTATGTTTCCGTTTTCGGACTTCTAACCAAACGGGGAGTTAATCTCTCGGTTGCGCCCTGAGCATCACTCTTCCCCGCCCACGGCAAGGAACTCCCCCGACCAAGCTCTTTAAAACCTTTGATTTGGAAGATCATCAGGGAGCTTTCAACTTCATCGTCCCCACACTCTACAAGCTTGTCGAGTCTCCGATCGACCTTCAAACGGTCTGAACCATTTTATTTTTAAAAAATTTTTTTTGTATGGATTAAAATTAGATAGTTATTACATGGATATTTACATTAAAATCCTATAAATTGGACTATATTAAAAACAAATCATATTAAATAAAAATGTTGGTTCACATATTTGAAAAGCAATTACTTGCCATCTACTCATGTCTTTTAGCGAATGAATTTTGCAATTGTGAGAATGCAGATTACATGGAGTCATCTTTGAAATCAAGATTACGAGAAGTCATATATTTGAAAAGCCATTATTACTTATCTTCTTATTCGTCTTTTTACCAAATAATGTATCATGTATTAAATTTCTTATCTTTACTAGAAAAATGGCGAAAATCATTGTACAGGAAAATCTTATTATATGAATCTTGCGTCATACGGAGTATCTTTGAATCTTGAGTTGGATTGTGAAGGAATATGCAGGGATGAAAGCGGCGAATAGACAATGCCTTACAGATTGGCCCTTACACGTTGGCAACTGCATAACTTTCCACTTATATCTAGAACAATACCCATCTTTAGTGAGCAAATCTCGAAAAACCACAAAACACACAAATCAACGCGCCTCAACGCGCTAGAATAAACCCAAACAAAAACTCTATCCACCAATCGGAAACCTAAAAAAACTGGGCTGAAAAAAAAAACATGTTCAATCGGCTCCAAACCTTCACCAAGTACACCAATCTCCCTAACATTCATTCGCTCCTGACTTTCTATATGTTTGTCAGTAAGAAATTTCCATTACCAAGAGCCACAAAATGGAAAAACCCTAATGCTTTCTACATGAAGATAAAGTTTGAGGGGGTTGCTGTTGTTAGAACCACTTCTTCTCAATCTCTCTTGACTCGATTCGCCGGTGGATTTGTCAGCTGGTGGCGAGTTGCACGACCCACGGATTGGAAAAGCCCTACTGCTTTTCTTTCAGGGAGTTGGTGGTGGTTCTTGTATCCCCAAAGTCGAACCTTTTCTGTTTGCAAACCCTTTTTGTTTACTTGTTTTTCTCCTCTCTTACTTCTGTTTATTTTCATTGAGGGACCATTTCTGGTTTCCTCATGAAACAACCCATTACAACCTTTAGAGAGATTGTTGACTACCCCATCTAAAGAACGAGAAAGGTAATGACCTACCTATCATTTCTGAAACAACAGAACACACATCAAAGGCCCAAAAACAAGAAAAAACTAGCATTAAACAAAACAAAAATCCCCCAAAAGGGATATACACCAAACCAAATCTAAGTGGACTTTTTTCATGGACATGATACAAGCCATGGAGGGCAGATTGCTGCTAGAGGATGGTCACAACTTCGTTGTGTACCCGCCGCCGCCACAGGCTCGTGCTTTTTCCTTTGCGGCTGTGTGCTAGGGTTCTATCTTGCTTACCCAAGACTCACCTCCCATCTACGTAGGGTTAAAATTGGGCCTTTTGGCCCATCTGTCATTGTTGGTTGTTACAACAAAACTTTGATTTTTAGAAAAAAAAATAATAATTTTACAATAAGTATAATAACAATAATTTTACAATGATGGTTCCTTGACTTGTACCAGGATATACCACCATTTCAAACGACAAAGTAAGCTTTGTACAAATTTTGGACAGCTCTGACTACAAAAACCGTACCTAAAATTGGTAGATGGTGTTTGTTTGACACCGTAACAACCATTTCTCTTACAAACGAGTCTTTGCGTATATGGAGTTATCCTTTCCTTTTTGTGTTACATATGATTGATCATATTTTCAAACCATTGACCAATGTGTAAGTAAATTACTCCCTCGCAAAAAAAAATAATCAAATTTTGGGTTACTGATAATACAATTTAAAAACTTCCCTCTAAAGTGTTCAGACATTTCAAAAAACAATATATTCCTAATGCATACAAAACAATCAACCTCTTATGACAATCTTCTCCCTATAAATCACCTTTTCTTTTATCCATCAAGTTCTACACCTTTTTTTCATCAAGATACCCGTGTTTCAGCAATCTCGTCTTATGAGGTTTGATGCAGTCATTTGTCGGCGGTTTCGTGCGTTTATCGAGAAGGAGGCGTGGATTTGTGATCGACTCCTGACGGCTCTATTGTAGTCCAAATCTGAGGTGTCCACAGTTGTTCCCCAGGCTTCCCCTGTGTACTTCCTTCAAGATGAACATCTATGCTCGTTCCTCCTACCGGCTGGATCATCCTGCTTTCCCCTTTAAGACCTTTTTGCTTCGGTTTTATTTTGATGTAATTTTGTGTATTTCTTTTCTCCTTTTTTGTGTCATGACGGTTAGTCCGTCTACCGATTTTTTCGGCCTTTCGACCCACTAGACGGCGCGCCGTCTATTGGTTTCGAACCGCTTTCCATTTTCAAAAAAAAAAAAAAATACCCATCTTTATCCAATCAACGTCTTTTCACCAGGATCATAGTTTCCTGCCTATTTCCTTGCTTTTCCCGAATTTAGGATTATTAATGTTACTTTTTATGGGATGACATTCATATCCACAGTACTCATTACTCTAAAAGAGTCCGTCAAATAAGCGAGAATATGATTTTTTTTTTTTTAATAATGGAAAGCGGTTCGATCCTATGGACGGCACGCCGACTATTGGATCGAAAGGTCAAAAAGAATCTGCAGACGGATTTTCTTTTGTATGTTTTGAAATAAATAAATTATTCTTTCTATTTTAATTTGTTTTTTAATTTTAGTTTATTTTCTTTTGTATGTATTGAATAGATTTTTAAAAAATTTAATGAATTTGGGCAAAATCCGGAAAACAATATAAACTTAAGGGTACCTTCCGAACTTGAAAAAACTGTTGGGCAAAATCCGGAATACCCCAAACCACGAGGGTACTATCCGAAATTTCCCAATTTTCAATTATTTGAAGTAATTTTTTTTAGTATGGAGTGGTTAATTGAAAACATTTAAAAATTAAGGGTGGCTTTATGTCAAAAAAAATAGTAAGGGGTGGTTTACTGTAAATAGTTGAACATTAAGGTGGTTTTATGCTAATATTAAGGTAGTTTTCACATTATTTCATTTTTTTAAATAAATGGATTTTAAATCACAAATTTATAAATATATTTATTGATAACATGATAAAAGAAAATTATTATATTAATTATTTTATCGTCAAAGTTTAAACCAAATCGTATTTTAAAAGAAAATTAATGATAGGGTTCACCCATGTGATGAAATTTTGTTGCCAACCGGTGGAGATCGGAAAAAATGTTGAATAAAAATCGGATCAAACAAACGGGTGAAGATCGTTTTTCAACAATGAATATCGTCACATCGCTTTATCCATGTAGTGACCAGTTAAAACTAAACGGGTGAACTTGCTCTTAGTATTACTCGTCTAAGTCAAGTGTAAAATATTCCAAAAAATATTATGTCGTTGTGAGGCAACTTAACTATAAATTTGGAACAAAGATTATATGTCACTTAATATATACTAGTTGAAATAGAGAAATTTGGAGCAAAGATTATATATGTTACCAAAAAGGTTTGGGCTGGGCCGATCATCAGTTGGGCCCATAATGAGTGATGGACTGGGCCGGCCCAGGAAGATTAATAGGCTGGGCCGATTAGGACTTGAGCTTAAAGAGATTGTTCAAATAAGTACCAGAAATGCAAAGTTACCTTACAGCTTGACTGATCAACTTACCATGAGGGGCTGATACAGTGATAGATGAGACAAGCTTCTCGGGCTCGGCTCATTTATTAACGAGTCGAGTTTGAGCATGTCAATGTTCGGCTCGTTCGTCTCAAATAACACTATATGAGCATTATTTTAGACGAGCTACTCGGGCTCGGCTAGTCAAAATCTCGGCTCGTTTATAAACGAACCGAGCTTGAAGATGCTAGGCTCGACTCGACTCGTATAACACCCCTACTTACCATCAATCCATATTAGCAGTTGAAGATGAACAATCCAACCAAGAAAAAAGATGGGACGAGAAAAAGTAAAGAAACGAGTATGTTCGAATCTGCTTATCGGTTTATCTGTTCTCAATTCGGGTTGAGAACTCGCCTGCACAAGCCTATGGATATATGTATTATCTTCGCATAAGAAATGTTCCATTTAAATGCAAGTTTCTTATATACAATTCATATCAAATTTCAGAACTTATTCAGTCATGTTTATGAGTTAACAAAGAAAAGAGCTAGAAATGAAACAACATTAAAAACAACACAACAGTGAATTAGTACACAACAGAAGCAGAAGCTGAGGAGCTAACACAGCTAGCTGTGAGAAAATGAATGATTATTTTTTAAGAATGAAGAGGCTGTTTACCAGATAAAAAGAGAGCAAGCTTATCCCTTGCAGCCGAAGCTGTTTTGTCGTCTGATTCGCATGCCTGATGATGATACCCTGAATCATGCTGGTAAGACAAAGACGCCTCGTCTTGCATATCATCTTCCATGTCAATCACAATGTTATGGAGTAGACAGCACACGAGAATGATGCTCGGTAGCCTATGCTTATCAGGTCTCCACATCACGCCTTGAATGATCTTCCACGTCTCCTTTAAACGAGTTAGAGCCCTCAAAGCCACTGATCTCGTTGCAAAATGTCGTTTATTGAACTCAGCGTTGGCTTTTGGGAGTTCCGTGCCTTGGTAGGGTGTAAGAAGCCATGGCAATAGAGGAAAGCCATAATCTCCAACAATGTATTCTCTCAACTCGAGTCCTTCTGAGAGCTCTTGGCTCTTTCCATTGAGCCTTTTCCCTTTCTCACACAGCTTGAACAAGTTTGAGTTCTTGAGGGCGAGGGAATCAGTTATTTTACCGGGCCAGCCGGTCACGATGTCACGGAATCTTAAATCCGGGTCCACAACAGCCTGCAAGATCATACTGTGATTTCTTTCATGATCACACCATACCTTTGTTGTAGGGTCAGCTTGAGGCAAGCACATCATGATATGAGTTGTGTCTATTGCCCCACAACAGTTTGGTAAACCTCGGATTTTTTCGAACTTGGATTTGATTTCTGACATTTCTGGATCGTTTTCCGGCCATTTGAGGTGGTGGAGTGCTTTTTCTTCCATTATTTCTACGAAACGCCAAGTCACTTGGGAGACGGTAGATTGATTCAGCCCAAACGCTTCCCCAACATTCAGCAATGAGTCACCGGAGCTCAGCCGCCTCAGGGAAATGGCTACATGATCATTCAAGGACAAGGGCTTTCCACTTGAGAAGCTGAAGTTCCCAGGCTTGGATGTATAGTCATCGTTGACAAGTGAGCATATGTACTGGAATGTCTTCCTTGACAGCTTGAATATAGATTCGAACATATCTAGTCCTTTTGAAGGTGCCAAACGACCTATAAACAAAAAGAAAACAAACGGGACAGGTGAGATCATTCACGTCTTTTAGAATGCTAAACAAGCAACAACAGTTGGAATATCTTGAATTCGGTTTTCCAACATAAGAGGTCAGTTGATGTTTCACCGTTTCAGCTTGCAGTTTACCGTTCCAAAATTTTGAAGCCAAAAAAATTCGTAATCAAGAAGACATATCAATCAAACAAATTAAGACTTAAGAGTTTGCCTTAACCCACAGCCCTGCTGTTTAGTCAATGCTTTCACCGTGTTTCAACACTTCAGAAGGTTTTTTTTTTTTGGAAGAATACTCTTGTAAATGCAGATAGAACACAGAAGACAACACTGAGATAATGAGGAAGGATAAAAAAAATAAGCCACTTATTTCTAGCCTTGCAATATCCACAGAGAAATATAATTAAAAAAATGCATCCACTGCATAAAAACGGCATCACATTTGCCATGACATTTGAAAATGTTGACATTTAAAGGGTGCTGCACAGCACCAGTGGAAGTTTGATCGTTCTTACGGGCATATCAAGGTGCTAGAGAACCAGATCTTTGGTTCCACAAATGACATAGCAGGGTACTGCCTTTCAGGTATTCAGAATTTCTTATTTACCGATGTACATTATACATCTCCAATTTCATTATCGATATTGTCATCAATTTACATGACAGTCTTTTGTAATCATCTGGCATGCGGTAAATTACCACCAATAATTTACATCATACATTGATTAACATCAATTATCACCAAAATTGCAAATCTATCATGGTAAAGGCTCTACAGTTTCAATTTCAGAATATCTAGGAATGATCATTTAATTCAGGAAAATACTGATGTACTAGAATCCAATTTCAAATTTTTTTTCAGTCAGTAAAACCCTTTCATGAGATTCAAGTTTAAATCTTTTAGCATGCCATGACTGAAATTCATAAAGTCAAATTAGTAACACACAGAAGGACTCTCAGCACTTACTGAAGCCCTTGAGTACAGTATTTCAGCTTCTGGAAAATTAACACTATATCATCTAAAGAAGGTTCCTTTAGTTATAAGTGAAACATCAGCGGCACGGCCTGTATATCAACAGCCCTGTGTGAGTGTCAAAGCTCACAGTTCCAACTTCAGAAAATCTCATTCATTTTTTGTAGTGTGGATCATGTACGAGACATGAGTCATCTTAGAGCATCCTCAAAGCTCATTCATTGACCAAACAAAATAGACAGTTAGACATAATAGTCTCCCCATTCGACTGTGGTACGTGCCTTCCTATCCTAAATCTCGGAAACTTATTGTGCATTAAAACATTATCATCAAAAAGCATCACTAACCAATGATTATGACTTTGTGTCCATTACCAATCGAAAAACGAAAACCTAAACACCCACATTTCCCACCATCGGGTACCTCTACAGCTACAGAATCCGAAACTACTGATCCATAATTGAGAGATTAAAAAAGGCCTAAGCATCCAGCAAGTAAATTTGACTACTTCAATCGTGTAATCAATTAGTCTTCAAATAACTTAGAACCCGTTTGTTTTGCTAGAAAAATAGATTAGGAAACGGATCATTAGCCGATCAAAGGGTGTTTTAGAGTTATTTTCTTAACATGGAGCAAGTATAACAATTTCCATTTGTTTTCCTTCTACTTACCCGTTTAACTTAACGCCCATTCCAAAACCCCAACCAAACAATCCTTATAATGCCTAACCCTAGAATCCTCAAATGCTAAGCAACAATTTGCAAGCAGAAATCAATCATCAATCTCAAATCATGAAATTATTACTTTCCTGTGAGAGTCCTAGAATCAAATAGAAAGACAGCCACACACATATATAACAAACAATCCAGACACAGTCCTTATCCAAACACCATAAGCAAATCAAGAAACCCAAAACGTAATACAACATTCACAAAGTCTTGGTAATATCGTAGGCTTCCATTCATCTACAAAACCCAGATGCATTTGCAATAGAACACTCACAAAGCAACCCAGCAAAATCAAATTCATAGCCATTAACACACATCACCAAAACAACAATTCAAAGTGATCGACGAAGATAAATTGAGTAACCAGATAACTTGAACAACTAAAGACAAAATACAAACGCGAAGATAGAAGCAAAAACATAAGCGTATCACAGTTGAACACCGAATGAGAAGAAATAAATTTGATTTTAGGCTAAGAGAAAGAAAATATAATACCGCTAATCCTCCTAGAGAAGTCGACCCACCAATCTCCAGACTCTTCAATCTCATAAAACCCATTAGGTTCACCCTTTTTCTCAACCTTTCGCCGCTTCTTCAATCCTCCTCTTGCTGGACCCATTTGAAGAAATCGAATCAAACCCACAACTACAAACAACAAATTATCAGCAGCAAAATTCAAAGAGGGAGCGGATGCTATAATGAAAAGGAAAGATCATGAAAATGGTGGAGCAACAAACCATGCAAAGATGAAAGATCCCTCTTGGATTAGTCGAAGGAGTATGTTAAAACATGCAAAGAACAAAGCTTTGTTTGAGATAGAAGAAGAGGAGAGGGAAAGGGAGAAAATAAAGAGAAATCTAAGCTAAAAGAGATTGTGGGTTTCTGTTGGTTTAAGACAATGTAGCCAAAGCGAAGGGGAGTAGGAGATTCTCAACTCTCCAATTTTAGGCCGATACTTTTGAGAGAGAAACTCTCGCTCTCGCTCTATCTACCAGTTTTATTTTTGGGAGCAGAAGGCCTCTTCTTCCAATTGCTTTGTGTACCAAATGTTTATGTCATGCTTAAAAAAATATATTTTCTTTAAGCTATTTCATGATAATTGATAAGGTCTTTCCTTCAATAAAAAGGTAAGTAATGCTGGAAAAAACTAAGGGGAAAAGTGGGCAAATTGCAAGAAATAAACCCACTTTGAAGGTAATCACAAGACATGAACTGAACTTTCAAAACTATAAAAGTAGCCCAAATAGAATGGATTGCGAACATTAGCCTAAACTTATTAAAGATGTAATCTTTCATCATTGGTTGTCATGTATGATACATGTATTCAAATTGACAACCTGGAATTTGATTTTTTACGAAAAAGCCTATAAATGAGTATAGATTAACCATTTTATTAATGAAACAATTTGGTTTACTAACTTTTTCTAGTTTTGTGTTTAATAAATGTACTCGTTGAGAGAAGAGTGAGTAGAGTTTGAGGATATATACAAAAAAGTTGGGGTATATATTTACTTAATTGAAACATTAAAAAGTCTAGTTACTGCTCTAGTTTTTCAAAAAGGCCTAGTTACCAAAATTGTCCTTTTATAATTTTTTTTTTTGGTGGGAAGGAGAGTCAGTGGTCTCCGGCGCATCTGGACGCGCTTTTATTAATAAAAAAGAGCTAAGTAGTCATCACCCGGGGGATAGCTCGACCCCTTACATCATCAAGTAAGATGAATAAACTTTACTTAAAATTAGGGTGTGGTGTAATCAAGGGCATAATCCAAATTTGAATTTTTTTTATGTATTTTTACATATGCAAGTAAGCTCAAACTAGGTGGAAAAGTATTTTCATTTGACATTTGGTAATGGACCAACTTTAGGTGGTGGGACAAGTATACTATTGGAAATACCCATGTACTTTAGAGAACATCTTGATATTCCAATTGATACATCATTAAATAGTAAGTTTTTATAAATATATTAATTACAATATTTAAATAAATTAGTATATTTAGTATAAAGTTAAAACTTATTTAAAAATAAAGATTGTTTCAAATATAACCAAATATTATTCAATTCATATATAACATTACAATTGATTATGAAGAAAATTTATAAGGTTATGTAACTTATGTTATATGATATAATAGACTTTTATTTTAAAATATATTAGTGTGTATTTGTTTCATATATTATAGTTTGTAGTTGGCATATTATTCAACCTTGGACAATGAACCAAAATAGTTATGAAATTATTATTTACTTATTTTATTTTAAATGCTATATTACTATTATCCTTTCGTGATGATATTTCTTAATGTGGTCAAATCATGCATTTTAAATCTTCTACTTCTTAACATGTTCAAATCATACTATTCATAATTCATTGAATTTATTTTATATAGGGTAACATTATAAACATTGTATTTAAATGGTTGTCTAAGTTTTATGTTTATCTTAAATTTAATTCCGCTCATTTAAATTTATAAAAAATATTATGATACATTCCATTATTAAAAGCAAAGATAAACAATTTTAGTTTTAATAAATAAATAAATAATTTTATAAGCGCCAATATTTTTAGCTTTGTCAATTTTTTTGATCATTTTGTAAAATTTTAAGTGAATTATCACGGTATTTAATATCCATGCATCTATATGGTATACTCGGGCATAAAAATTGTAAGTTTATATTTTTTTTTCTAATACTTTTAGTGTGTTTGAGGTTTTATTTTAATATATGAAATTTTAAATTATTAATTATGTGTTTGAATAAGATAAATATAATACAATATTATTGAATACGGATATAGTTATTATTATAATATAACATAGAGATCAATATACATAGATCTGCATATTTGTTTTCAATCAAATCAGAGCAAGATTATACGTAAACAAAATTATTTAGAAAAACAAGATTAACTTATAATTACAAATTTACATAGTGTGGCAAATCTTTGTATATACGATGGAATGAAAATTTGACTCGATCTTCGAAGGTTCGATTGATTGATGAAAAGTATGCATATAGTGCAGAGCATTAATTGGTAATAGTATATTGATCATCGTCTTAGTGGTGGTCTATTTTCAAGGTTATAAGTCATTCTTATTAAATTTTATAAATTAATAAGGCTTTAAATATAGATATGGTTTGCACTAAATTAATAAAGCTATTAATATTTGAATAAAATTTCCTTGCAGTTAAAGTTTGTTTAAAAAGGCTTTTATATCTTCCTAATTCTATTTACAAATAAATAATCTTGATTTTCAAATTCAAATTTTCAAAGCATTTAAAGATCCTGAAAAATAAAAATTATTAAACGTGTTCGTATAAAAGAAGTCAAAAGATGTAAAAAGACTGAAGTCAACAAAAAACATGTGTTTTGCATTGATATTCTAAACCGTTTCAGATGCGATATACTGACTTATGGGCCTAATGGATGGGCTTTGCCAGTTTGTTTATGGGCCTCAAAAGCCCAAATTTCGTCGATTTTGGGCTTACAAGCCCAAAATGCTTTGCCTTTACAGAAATTGGGCCGATAAAAGGCTCGATTTGCCTTGTACCACATCGTCCATCGTGAGAGGCTGTGTAGTTTAACAAACTAGCTATTCAGTATTCTTTTCTACCATAAGCATTAGGTAGATCTGAGCAAATCCGGACTTTAGGAAAAATTTGTCCATATCTATCCGAGTCGGGTTTTGCACTGGGCAAGAGGATACGTTTTTTTTTCTTTAAAAAATATTCATATTAAAATAAATAAAATTATTACACATCAATCAAATTTGCTCAATGCTCAATGGTTGTGTACGAATGAAGCTTACCTTGAGGTCTCAAATATATTTTCTATCATCCATTTTCTCAGCGGACGAATGATTTAAAGATTAAAGGGAGAATTTGACATACTAGGCTTTTTTGAGTTTTTGTTTAAGAAAGTGTACCCTAAATTTTTTACCACTTTCATTTAATAGTAGGTAAAAATTATTAACCCTTCTATTTAGAAAGTAAGGAATAAATAATGTTTGTTATTTGTTATATAAGTATAAGTTTTAATTTTTAATTACTGAATTTGTTTTTTTTATTTTTTATTTTTTTTGTTTTTATTTATTATTTCTTTTTTATTTTCTGGACTAAATTTCTCATACCGGAATTTCTCATACCAGAATTTCACATACCAGAATTTTTATACCAGAAATTTCATACCAGAAATGATCATACCATAAATTTCATACCATAAATTTCACACCAGAAATTTCATACCAGAAATTATCATACGAAAATTTCGTACCAGAAATTTCATACCAGAAATTTCATACCATAATTTTCATACCATAATTTTTCATACCATAATTTAAATACCAGAAATTTCATACCATAAATTTCATACCAGAAGTTTCATACCATAAAATTACATACCATAAAATTACATTTTATCATACCAGAATTTTTTACACTAGATTTTCATACCATAAAATTACATA
>BSUD01000008.1:132424731-132437557 GCA_033239045.1 Fagopyrum esculentum | reverse complement strand
CCCCCCCCCCCCAGTTTCAAACTCAGCAGCACAGAACTGAAGTATCAGCCGGGGACCGGAAGGAATCCCAAAACGCCTCCCCCCTCCTTCTCCTTCGCACAAACTCAGCAGCAGAAAACTCAAACATCCAGCACAAATATGTGCCGTAACTTCGATTCAACACGATTCAACACGAATCTGATTAATGATTAAGAAATAATACCTTTGATTAAGTGACTAATCAACCTTTCGATTCCTACAGTGCCAACGTACAAACCAGGAATTCCTCCTCGCAGTTGAAGCTCTTTTCGACTTTTCGATCGAGGCTGAATTGTGGTTAATCGAGCAGCTATTCCGGTGTGAATATCCGAAATTACGCTGATTGTGAGGAGATTGGGGATTTTGATCGGAATCGCAGTCGGATTCCGAGAACATCGCTTCCGATTCCAGGAACTGTTCTTGCCATTTGCGGCTATGAGGGAGAGAGAGGGGGAAGAGAGAAGAGGAGTTAGGGTTCACGGTTAAAAAAAAAAATTTGGGTACACTTACTAACTCAAAAATACTAAAAAGCCTACTTAGTAATCTAATTCTCAAAACAGCCTAGTTTCCAAATTAGCCCAAGATTAAATACTAAACCGTCGTCATTCCATATAAATAGGTATATATTTCTTCTATCAAATATATTTTTTTAAATTAAACAAATTATATTATTTTCGAAATTTTCAGGTTACATTACATCTTGAATGAAATATTTGTATTACAGTTTAGAAAATTTTTGTCAAAATCATGTTTTCTATTAAATAATTATATAATTTAAATTAATTGATGGACGATAAAAAAAAATTTTATAAAAAAATTATTTTTATTTTATGAAACTAAATAAGCAAGTATATATAATAAAAATATATAAATACAGTTTTAAATTTAAATTGAGTTTATGTTGGAACAAGATACCCTTTAAATTATGGAATCAACTTCTTCTCTAAAGTTGGAATGAGTCATTCATTGCAATCATTCTCATTCCGATTCCAAGCCTTACCAAACACGAGATATTGGTAACACTCATTCTGATTCCTGATTCCATGGGAATCGTACCAAACGAGTCCTAACATCTACCGAAAAAAAATCGGATTGATACCATATACTTGATATACAATATAATACCAAACATATCCTACATAACCTCCAAATGTAGTCATTTATAAATCATCTCAATAACCTAAAAAGAATCTATTCTACCTGACCCAAAGTTAGAGAAAGCAAAGCTACAACTTTAAGGTCTACAAATATGTTAACATTAGTAAAGGCAACCCTTTACAGCTTTTCCAAACATTAATTAAGCACATTTTCAGGTGTTTAAAAATTTGAGCGCCCCATCCACTTCATCTTGTGTGTTCAAAATTCTATGCAATTCTTGTTTGTTTACTTCTGTTTTCTACCAAATTCTTCTTCTACTATTCGTCTACAACAACAACCCATACAAATCACAGTCCACAAAGCATTATACTAACCCAAACAACACACAATTACATTAAAGCTCTGTGCAACCTTAAGTTCCCTATGAAAACTTTATTAATCTCTAGACATCCTCCACGTTATCCTTGCTGCCTTTAATGGCGATCTCGCCGCTCGAATGCTTGGACGGTGGCGGATATGGCGCCTTTTGTCTCCTTGGTATGCATTTCGCTCTTACTCCCTCCATCTCTTCTCCTACCTGCATCTGCATCCTTCTGCATGTTGTAAATTGAAACCCTAATTCAGTAAATGCTTGATTCAAACGAAATGAAATGATGGATGATACAATAGTACTTGAAATCTGGCAGATATCAGCGAAATAAATGGATAAAAACAGAGAAGGTTTCCTAATTTAAAGAGAAGGCTGGCAAATTGACAGTCCGAATTTATTTTGCTTCTTCTGTTTGATAATCACCATGTGAATTGTATCTGACTCAACCTCGATGCACAAGTTTCGAATTTATTGCATTCACTGCCTACTGTAAATGTAGATGATGTCATTGTAGAGAAGGATGATGAGTTTACCTATCACTATCTGCGTTGTAGGAAGATGATCTTTTCAAAGATGGAAATTCATCTTTTCTGGTACTCTCAACTAAGCTTCCACTGAAATACTCTTTATCTTCCAAAGAGATCTTTCCAAATCCGGTGCTAACGCTATCTCCTTCATCTGCCGTTTGATTACCGCCACGTGGTAATCTTGTTCTGTAATGTGAGATCAACGAAAATCCATGGTCCTTCGTAGCAGCTACTCCGCAATCCCGAAACGAAATCGAACCGCAGGATATCAGCGATGCTAATATCGACGATGGTCTCATTTTTCCGCCTCCGTGAATCTGATTGCTGGCCGTAAGATTAGAGTTCCGCTCAATGGTTTTGGTTGTTGAGGATGATGGAACTAGTCTAGCGTTGGCTTTCATCAATGTTTCTAATGTCTCTGGACTTGAATCTACCGGTGGAGGTGAAATCTCTGATCTGCTCAGCTCCTCTGCCTGTAACTTTGCTGGATCTTCTTCTTCCTCTACGATTTCTTCCTCCTTTATTGATTGCCTTCGGCGGTGACGTTTATCGTCGGTTTGTGTGGAAGCATCAGAAGCGGCCTTACCGGAGAACTCAGTTTTGTAGACTTTGTACTCGTGAAGGTTGATCGAACTCCATGACTGATTTCTCCGGCGACTTCTCAAAGGAAATTCAGGCTCCACAATGTCGGATTTCGCTGTAATCTGCAGCTGCTTTCCGGAGTCGGAAGACGAAGGCGATTCGGAAGATTTGGAGATCAAATTAGGAGACGAATCTTCTAGAATCTCAGAGCCTTTGAGAATGTACTCCTGGTGATGCACAGGCTGGATGAAATCGTTCTCTTCTAAGTCATGCCAAACGTAACCGTTTTTGTAGCTTCTGGGGAAGGAACACAGAAAAACTTTCTTTCAGTTTTATTTGAAACAGAAAATCTCAAATATCGAGATACTAACAAACTTCTTTGAATTGAAGAATCTCACCGTTTTGCAGACCAGGAGTAGTGATTAGCCATGCCTTTACCACGGAGGAAGTTCAACCTGTTCATCACATCTGGAAGCAAAAACAATCAGACATTGACACAAACAGACCAAATTCAAACGAGAACGGAGAGTATAAACAAGGAAGCATCGATTTACCTCTAAGAAAGAGCCCTTGACCGGAAGAAACAGGAACCTCCATGAAATGCGGATGCTCAAGCTGGCCATTCCTAGAAAGATAGTAAATAACAGGAACTACAACACACTTCCTCACACCATTGCTATGAAGCTTGAGCTTCGAATTAGCAGACTCTATCAAGACTCTGGTTCTATCAGGACTGGAATCTCGATCATTGTACTTGCTAGACACACTTTGCATCTGGAGTTGATCACTTGTTGACCCTCTAGAAGATGAAATCAACGCCATAACCTGTTCACAAGAAGGAGAATCAAATAAGGTGAATTTCTCAGTGGTTCATCTATGCAATTTTGTGATTGTGAACTTTTTGTTCGGTTTTAAAGGGAATGGGGTTGCAGTTAGGGATGAACACCATTATCAAGGAGGGTTCAAGGCCCTGAAAATGGGGGTCAAGGTTCTGGGTAAGTGTGAATGTGAATGGTAAGAAGAATAGGGTTTTTAGATTCTTATGCATACACATTACACAGAGATAGAGTACAAGAGCTTATATGGAGACTTGTATTATTATATAGTTTGGAGGGAGGCAGTGTTTGAAAAGGATGACTTTTGTGAGAGTATTAAAAAAAGCTTCAGGGTTTTTCAAATTTTTAGTGTGAACTACTTTATTTTTTGCGTAGATGGAGAGTCTGCGCTTTAAATACGTTTTATAAAGAAAAAATATAAATTATATATTTTTCACTGCATGATGTACCAGACATATCCGTTGGGTTGTGACGCTGAGAAAATAAATTAATAAATTGTCACAAAATTAAATAAATTCCTAATACAAAAAAAAAAAAACAAACATGAGAAATAACAAAAATCTACCAACACAAGATTTGAATCAAGTCATTCCAAAATTATATAACACTGAACAAGACTAAAATCACCAACAAAAATAAACCATCGTCAAAATAAAAGAAAACAAAGGATATTATGGTTAACTAATATATTTTTGGTTACATCATTCGGAACTATTATGTCACTCATCTTGCCGCACTTAAAGAAAGATGCAATGTCTATCATTTCGTGCAAGTATAAGGACAATAAGGTTTTGCTTTTAGTGAGAATCTCCAAAAGGTTGCAAGTTTATGTTTCACGACCATTGAAATCGAATAACATAACATCGTACTCATCAACACAATCAATAGAATCTGGAAGCCGTCTAGGGAGACAAATATGATTATTTCAGATATATCCTCCATGATTTATCGTTTCATGTAGACTAGTGTTCACCACATTTTCTAAGTAAATCAACGTACATTGCTTGTACATAACCTGAACGAAGATGACGAGACTTTTACGTAAGATGTTGATAAACTCATCGCAAAGATGTTTTAGAGTGACCAATTTCTATAAACTAATCTCGATGTTCCTTGACTTTGTACTAAAATTAAATAAAACTAAATGAAACATGAAAAATATAAATTAGATAGTAGAAGAAAAGCAAAAAAAATAAGTTCGAACTTCCTACCTAAAATGTAGGTCGAGATTAAAGCTCACATAAAATACTTAATATTAACAGTTAGTTCAAGACTTTTCGAGCTACATATAGATTTAAATACATCCTCTTAATTAGTGAATATGCATTCATTTATCCAGAGGATTTTGATCACATATTTTAATCCAGTAATTATACTATTTAATTACAATAAATATATAAATATATTATGGATGAAAATAATATAGAAATTACACCACACATGCTAATCTAGTAAATAATAAAGGACTACTTAGATAAGTAGGTTTTTTTATTTTATTATATACTAACTAGGTTTTTTCTATTTTTTTATTTAGTAAATATACCCCATAATTTTTTTACTACTTTCATTTAATGGTAACGTAAAATTAATTAATCCTTCTATTAAAAAAGAAATAATATTTGATATTTGTTAATTATGTAAATTTTGATTTTAATTACTGAATTTTTTTTTTTTATTTCATTTCCCTTTTTATTTTCTGTTTTCATACTGGACATTTACGTATCAGACATTAACATACCGGACATTTTACATACCAGACATTTACATACCGGACATTTACATACCGGACATTTTACATACCGGAAGTTCATAAAGAAAATTTTCATACCGGAAGTTCATACCGAAATTTTTCATACCGAAAGCTCATACCGAAAATTTTCATACCGAAAGCTCATACCGGAAGTTCATACCGAAAGCTCATACCGGAAGTTCATACCGAAAGTTCATACCGGAAGTTCATGACGAAGATTTTCATACCGGAAGTTCATACCGAAATTTTTTTATATCGGAAGTTCATGCCTAAAGTTTTTATACCAGAAGTTCATACCATACCGAAAGTTCGTACCGGAAGTTCACAACAAAGTTTTTCATACCGTAAGTTCATACCGAAATTTTTTATACCGGAAGTTCATACCGAAAGTTCATAACGAAGTTTTTCATACCGGAAGTTCATACCGAAATTTTTGTACCGGAAGTTCATACCGAAAGTTCATCCCGAATTTTTTTATACCGGATGTTCATAACGAAAATTTTCAAACCAGAAGTTCATACCGAAATTTTTTTTATGCCGAAAGTTTATATCGGATGTCAATGATGTTTACACTGGTGAATTTACAACCTTTGCTTAGGGTGATGTTGATAGTGTTGGACAAAGAAGGAAGTTATACCATTTTTAGAGACATTTTTATTGCTTCAAGATTGATACCTGAATGTTGCGTCTTTGCTCATATCATTTTTTATAACTTCCGGCATGGCAGTATGTAATTCTCCGGTATGTAATTCTTAATTTTAAACTATGACATAAAATCAGTTTGCTTGATATAACTTCCGGTATGATAACTTATGGTATGATATGATAAATTTCGGTATGATAACTTTCGGTATGTGAAGCTGGATGTATGTGAAACTCTGGTATGCATTCCAAAAAAATAAAATAAATAAATAAATAAAATAAAAAAGACAAAAATAAAATAAAATAAAATAAAATAAAATAACAAATTCCGGTATGATAACTTTCCGATATGATGTGAAATTCCGGTATGATAACTTCCGGTATGTGAAATTTCAGTATTGGAAATTCCGGTATGTGAAATTCCGGTATGTGAAATTCCGGTATGTGTAAATTTCGGTATGTGAAAAATTCTTCATTTCAGAAAATAAAAAAGAAAAAAAATTAATAAGAAAATAAAAAAACAAATTCAGTTTTAAAAATTAAAACTTACACTTAAATAACAAATAACATACATTTTTTTTAAATAGAAGGGTTAATTAATTTTACCTACCATTAAATGAAAGTGGTAAAAAAATTTATTTCTAACGCATACAAAGTACAAAACAATCATTTTCAATCACTCCCGATTACATAAATCAACTCCTATGACAATCTTCTCCATACAAATCACTTTTCTTTTACCCATCAAGTTTTACACTTTTTTCATCAAGATACCCGTGTTCTGCAATCTCGTATTCTGAAGATTGATTCAGTCATTTGCTGGCGGTTTCGTGCGTTTATCGAGAATGAGGCGTGGATTTGTGATCGACTCTTGACAGCTCTGTTGCAGTCCAAATCTGAGGTGTCTACAGTTGTTCCCCAGACTTCTCTTGTGTACTTCCTTCAAGATGAACTTCTTTATTCGTTGCCTGCTGCCGGTTGGATCATCCTACTTTCCCCTTGAAGATCTTTTTGCTTTCGGTTTTATTTTAATGTAATTTCGTGTATTTCTTTTCTCATTTATTTGTGTCATGACGGTTTGTCTGTCTGCCGATTTTTTCGGCCTTTCGGCCCACTAAACGATGCGTCGTCTATTGGTTTTGAACCGGTTTCTTATTAAAAAAAATAAAAATTAGTAGATTGAACATAGCCTACATAGGTGCATATATATTCTATAAAAATATTTTAAAAAAGTCCTGGGCAGCTCAAACATGTTTCTTTGAAAGTTCAAAATTGAGTCCCCGATTGCTGACTCTGATTTATTTGGATGTTTGGTGGGTTCACCTAATTAACACTTAAGTGTGTAGTTTGACTTAAAAGACAGCAATTGTGAACGTACGATAACACCGACTCCCCTGCAACCAGGACGACAAAAGGACACGTGTCATGTTAATAGAAACGACTACCGTTGACCGCCATCCCCTCTTTCTACTCAGCATGTCGAGATAACCCCCTTGTTAAGCGCGCAAAATTGTAGGCTTGTCTAATACAAGTCTCCCAAGTTCCCACATTATAACAAGGAAAAAATATATAGGGATCAATACTCCGTTGGTGTACTGGGATGTGGTACTAGACTTTATAAGTGATTAATCTGGAGATTCGAGTTCAAATGCTCCCGACAGTCCACACGTAGATCGGCAAAGCCGATCGAACCGGGTGAGCTAAGTACCTCTTCAAATATATATATATATATATATATATATATATATATATATATATATATATATATATATATATATATATATATATATATATAATAATTAAATTTTGACAAAACAAAGAAAATAACTAATAGTTTAGCTTTGAATTAAGAACCACGTCCTACTAGACGAACTGATTATTAACATATTTAGGACAATTTTGATATTTGTATCTATATTTATACAGGATATCAACTATTGCAATGAATTTTTAAAGACATGGTCGAAATTACAAATGATTGAAAACTCGAAGTTACAAATGACACGGTGTAACGCATTACGACTACGTCTTGTTTCTCCGACTTGATTTAAGACGTCGAAGACTCGAAGTTTGATCATATCACTTATATGGTTATACCATATCTTCGTATCTTAGATCTAAATTTATACTTATATGAGTATATCTCTAAAATTGATACCGAACACGTTCCTAAGAAAAATGCAAATACTTTTACTTTACAAGTCCACGGAGTCATACTAGCCGTTGAATTTGAGTGAGGAGAACCAACGGTTGTGATTAAGCAGGTGAAATAGAAAGAATCACCGTACGATATATGAGGGTAGCAGCAGAGCGTATCTTATGGAGGAAATGTATAGATCTACGGTCGTCATGTTGTGGTGTTGTGGGTACGAACCCTCACAGGTGTGTTATTGGAATCTAATACGTACAAGAAGTATGAGATTGTATAGTAAGGTTGTGAATTGTGTTCCTCTACACGCAACTCCACGTGATTGCCATGCTACTTTGCTATGAACCCTAGCTAGCTAGTATAGGTTCTTTGAATGCAACCTTCTCCTATTCACCTACCCGATTTCTTCTTTTTACTATATCGGACAACAAACTTTGGAAACATTTGAACTTCGATCCTAAGCCTTTTTTATGCACAGTTCGATTGGAACAAATCAAGGGGATCGAATTGAGGATCGTAAACTATAAGTTTTATTCAACTTTCGGCTTGTAAATTATGGGGATGACTTGAAGGGTTGAATTTTCTTTCACCTTGAACCTTGTCAAACCGAACTAGGCTGATCAAGAGATGAATTATGGACGAGTTGCTTATTTATGTTGATTTTATTTTCGTCGGATCTTGCTAAAAGGTAGATTATTCCCCATTATAATGATATTTTTTCTATATCCATATATATGGGATGGGTCGATAATAGTTGTAATTGATTGCGTTCTTCGACTATTTGTCACGTATCTTTCCCTCAATGAAAGTATTATGAGAAGATTTGAAGAAAATGATCTAGTTGGTAACAAAATTAAAGGAACAAAAAAAAAGGTAAGGTAAATCAATTATCTACAGCATCTATTCGCTCCAACATTGTCATTCAAAACTGAATGTATGTGATAAATAAGATATATTCAACGACAAGTCATAAGAAATGCCTAAAAACCGATCGTTACGTGTGAGCTGACGTCAAATAGTTACTATGTCCATCCTTCGACCACTTTACTTAAGTCGGTTAATCCGATAAACTAAACACCACATATCTCCCTCCAATAATAATAATAATAATTTATTTTTTACGTTGTGCTATTATCTTTCATATGTTCCAGTTAAGTCCATTTCAATATATTTAAAATAAATTAAAAAAATATGTCTATCAATCAATTTAAACTGTAATTTTATTAATATTTTTAACGTATCTTTTTTATGATTTTATTTTAATAAATAATTTTAAATTTTATTTGTACGAACACCTCATTATAACTTTTAATTTTGTCTAGTATAATTATTTTTTGTTTTTTATAAAAAATAAAAAAACGATTTTTTTTCTCAAATAATACAACTAAAAATATAAATAAATAAATTCACATTAAATAATATATGACCCTGTTCCATTTTTAAAAGGCAAAAAACGAAATCAAATACGTTGGTACCGTTTGGTTCAGCTTTGAATTTCCAGGTTTCACTTGTATACAAAACTGAACACATATTTTTAAAAGATTATCTTCCAGATTTTAGTTTTAGTAGTCAGGTTTGAGCACTAAGATAATAATTACAATATAATATACAAATATTATTTAACAAGGACAAGAACTTTTTATTTTCAAAACTGAAAATTGACGATAACACCAAACAAGCCCTGAATTTAATGTGGTTTTGTGGATGTAAAGCTTGGCAGCAACCTCGCCGGTCACCACTTTGTCTGTCTCGAGTAAGTTGAGATTATACAGAGACAAGGCCAAGACATTTTAAATGTTAAGATTGCAACAACGTCGTGGGTTATTATTCTCTCCGGCCCACATGGCCCATACCACCGTTGCCGCCGATACATTTGACCGTCGTTTTGGGCTTATTAAGCCCAGTATACATAGAGCCTAAAACGACAAGTTCGTCCTTTCCAAAAGAACATGTTATGTTTGGTAACGTTTCACCTTAACAAATTTGTTTACGTTTTATATTGATTAAATTCACTTGTCATGATTCATGACTCACTTGGTAACATAAAATGCCACGTGTAATTAATTGAGTTTAAAAAGTTACATGTAGAAATACGCATCAAGTTTACCGATCCTAATCAAAACAAAGGGTCTCAAGTAATAAAATGAGACGGTTGACAAACTCTACCCTTAATGTTTTGTTTTCACCTACAATAATAGTTTGGATGGTTGTATGTTTTGGTGATTGGATCTTCGTCTTGAAAGGCGAGTTGACCTGTTTTTGTTTGAATGAGGTGTGAACATGCGATCGGATGTTCATTCTAGAAGATAGATTTACCTGTTTTATTTGAAAGGGTAAATATATGATCGAAATTTAAATGTTCAAGAGATATCCCAAATATAAGCTTTTTTACCTGGGTTATTAATATGAAATGATGATTTTTTGATCTTTAAATTAAATAAAGATTTAACTAGAGACGGTATCTTAACAATTGGGTGTCACAATCATTCTCAAATTCATAAGTTGCATGCATGTTAGAGATCAAATATGCATGCTCGTTTTTTTTTTCCGGATTTTTTTGATGTATTTTAGTGTATTTTTTCCTCTTTATTTGCGGCGCTTTACGTGTTAGGCAAAAATATTACAAGAAAATAAAATTGCGTAACACATTTCAATTGAAATATATTTATTAAAGTTCGACCCTTATTCGTGTATTCTCACGATTCTAAAACAATACTGATTACATTTTGGACGACCTCTTGAGTTTTTCTTGAGTCTTTGGGCTGCACCCGACGGGTTGCCTACGTACCTTCCCTTAGAAGGATCAAGCCTTACGTAGTTCATACGTTTATTTTCACGGAATTTAACCCTCATGTGTCACATGTCGGATCCAAACTCAATTTTTTGGACGGGTTGTATACGATCCGCATCAATTATCACTTGTATTTCTCCACTTTTTACGCATCACCGGAATCACTCGGACCCACCTTCTATGAAGGGTTTTCCAAATTATCCGACTATCATGTGCGCATGAGAAATTAAATAGTTGAGTATCTCTCTCTTTTTCTTCTCTTCGTTTGGGGGTATGACTGAACTCGACGAGTTTCCTACGTATCCGTTTCAACGGAATCAAGTCAAACGTAGTTCTCAACTTTAACAAATCTTGGAGTTTTGGGTGTGACCGAACTCAATGAGCGTCTTGCTTTATACCGAGCTTCCTACGTATCCGTTTGAGACGGAATCAAGTCACCGTAGTTCATCTTCAAATAATTTATGACACTTTTGACCTTGGCGGTTGAACTTGATTGATATTTGGGTCAAGTCTCCTACGTACCCCTCTTTGCGGGGATCAAACCGCGCGTAGTTCGCAAGTACAACTTTAGTTTGGGTATCAACTTGGAATTTGTGATTGAACTCAACAGTCGATCATAAAATTGAGTTTCCTACGTACTCCTTGGTGAAGATCAAATCACACGTAGTTCTTTCATGATGATAAGGTCTCAAACTTCAATTTGCCTTCTTCTTCTTCTTCTTCCCGAAGATGGTATGGTGCCTTATATATCTCAAACTATTTATGTTCAGTTAATAAAACAAGACAACACGACCCTCTTTTTTACTCACTTTCTGTATACTTATGCTTTTGCTTTTTTTTGTTTGGAGGTCAAGGTGTTTCTCAACACTACAAAATTAAAGCGATGGCTCCATAAATCGCCTCGCCCAACCACCAATTTCAATGATCGAATTCACTAGAAAATTCGTTAATATAATTTGAGTGGCGATCGTATATGGGGGATAATTAGCTTGGGTATACGAATATAAGTCCATGAAGACGTCTTGGGTGAGCTAGTAAGAGCCTCATTGACGAGCTAAAACATGTAACCCACATAATGTAGTGTTAACCTTAGAATCTCTTTCAACTTTAATATGGATCCATAGCCCATAAAACTTAGTCCAATATGCAAACTTTGGAACTTATTTCTCTTGCTTCAATCATTGTAACAAAGACGATAGAATAAGTCATTCATTCCCATTTTGCGTTCTTGCGACCTTCAATCTAATGAGCTTCGCGACCATTCTTTTTAATTTTTTCTGGAGCTTTTGCAAACCAAAGACTCCCCCGACTCTTCTCAATTTGGTGTTCAAATCCCCTTGATCACCTTTCTCTTTATTTTACCGCTCGACCCCGTTTGCAATCGGCCCATCCACAAGTAAAGTTGTAGCAGCGCGACGAGGTCTACTTTTTTTCGATTTGAATTGGATGCTTATCATCTTGAGTAAGGACAAACACATCTTCTTTTATAACTTAACTTTGAACTCTTGGGAGTTGCTTTTGCCTTTTGAGTTTCTTTCTTCTTTTTGATCGACATTGTACTTGGTGCCGGCGATAACCCCGTTTGAGATACGCCGAACAACGACCGAAGTTATAGAAAAATTGTTTTGATTCGACTATTGGACTTCATTTCCCGCTCGTTAATGACCGAGTGTTATCCATGATCGCCTCCTTGATTGACGTTGCTTACTGAACTTTATTTTATTTTATCTTTAATTTTAGAAACACATATTGAGCTATCATTTGCTGCTTTCCCTTTTTCTTGAGCATTTAAAGACTACAACTCCTCCTTGTTTATAACTGCTAATGGCATGACTTACTTTAAACCATTACTGCTTGAGTTGCAACCCTTCTTCCTTTAGCTTTACAGACTTTTGTTTTGAAGCTTTTGAAAGATCGAATTTGCTTGTGATCCCCTCTATACTCAAATGCCGAACTTGCCCTTTATTTACAATTGTTTACACACTAAAATATCCTTCAATCTCTTTTTTTTTTTTTTTTTTTTTTTTTTTTTTTTTTTTTTTTTTTTTTTTTTTTTTTTTTTT
>BSUD01000008.1:132394338-132424483 GCA_033239045.1 Fagopyrum esculentum | reverse complement strand
TTTTTAATGATTTAAATGTATACACAGTAACTACTTCCTCTTCAATTTCTTCTTTCTTTTCCATGTTAAAATCAACAAGGCTAAATCATAGCCGTTCTTCGATCGACTCTTGTGCATTGCTTTGTGCCGTATATGCTCCTCCGTCTTTTGTATATGTGAGTTATGAGACTTTTCTTGACGTTATTGTACTTTACATCGAAATGTCGTTGATTTCATTGGGCTCGATGCGGCAATGTATATACCATAGGGCAAACTACTCCGATGTATCGGAACATGTCATCTTGGTGATGGATATTTGACCACAAGCTTCCCTGACTGACCGTGCACTTTGTCCAACTAGGTATGGATTTTGTGGCGTTGAAGGCTACCATCTTTAACTCGACTACGGACTTCATTTTCGAATCAATTTTTCTTCTAGCTTGAGACCATTTGAAAACTGGAGATCCTACTGTGACTTGGGAGTATCCATGAAACCATTGCAACTTTGTTTGTGGTCAATCAATAAACTCTTTTCTTTCTTCCGTGTCCAGCGATTCGGCTCTCTTCAACTTCTATTAGATTGACATAGCCTTTAATTTTACTTGTTCGGATCACCTTGTTGTTGGATATATGAGTCTTCACTCCTCCTGACGTTTGATCGGCATAAAATTACATCGAACATGGGATCCATATCTTTCTTTGACTGAAGTACAAATAACCTTGCGCCATTAACTTGTAAGCATCATTCATCTTTCCTTTGCAAAGGATCAACTTGGCTTTTCATCTTGGCTGTTGAAAAAAAATCGACAAGGTTGAATCACCCATTCTCGACTCCACACAAGCTATCGTACTCTTGTATAACTTTGGATCATCTGGCTATGGTTTTGCTCTTGAATCTTTTGCATCACATGTTTTGATGTTGCGTCTCCGTAATTCTGAGCTCGGCTCTGAATTTAATCTAAAAATCAAAGATAAACACAATATGAGGATCATACCTTAACAAGATCGAACGTGATGAAGACCGGATTTGCTTGAACGGAGTTACAGAAACTTGATTCTTCAACCGCTGAATATCCTTGTTTCTTGCTATCTTCTTCAACCGCTGAATATTTTGTTTCTTGCTATCTTTGTCTTCCTTCCTCGTGCTCTTTGAATTCTCTAACTTCTCTCAGTACGTGGGTCTTCTTCTTTTTTTTCAAGAGTATCCAATATTATCTTATCTCCATTGTATTTATAGGAGACATTGAATTTTAAAAGACAAAGGTGAGTCATAACAGTCAAAGTGATTAAATAGCCAGCTTTATTACAGCCGTTGAGATTTTGGAGGAGTGAAGGTTTCAATTTAAATATTATCAGCCCTACATTATTACCATAATTGGGCATTTCTTCTTATCGGTGATGATTGATTAGTCAAATGCTTTGTCATCATAAAAGCACTAAACCGTCACCGTTACATTGCACCCTCTCTTTCTTTTTGAATTAGGAAATGAGGCTTTGTAGACATTTAATTAGAATCTAATTAATTGTCATTTAGCATATGATTTTCCTTTTTGATATTTGAAACTGGTGCATCAATTTACACCCAATTCAACGGCCACAATTTAAACGGATGAAGATTAATTGCGAAAAGCCGTATATAGGATTAAGTAGGGGAAATGAAGTTTCTCGTTATCGTGGTTAACTCTTAGACGCGCATAATGATGGAGGTCCATGACCAACTTTGAAGTTGACCAATTTTGAAGTTTGGTCCAACGTTGGTTAGCCCAAGTAAAGCTTTGAGCTCTAAAAAAAAAAAAAAAAAAACTTTGAAATAATTCGGTCCACCAGTTTATATACCCGTCACTTAAGTGTATATATATATATATATATATATATTTCTTCTTACGCTAACCGTGAATAGCTGAAATTCACCAAATTTTACCCCTCAACATTACGATGATTAGTCCGTCTGTCAATATTTTTCGGTCTTTTGTTGTCTATTGGTTCAAACCGTTTTCTTGTTTTTGAAAATAAAAAAAAAATTATATCACTACTTCAATCAAATATAATTTACTAATTCTAACCCACCAACGATAAATCCGAGGCCATGCGTTCCGGTTGTTTTTTGGAAAAAATGCGAAAGACCTCGTCTTGCTACTCTCACCGGTCACCATTATTACTACACCTAACAACAAAAGGATCTATGTGAGTATCAGCAGCAGGCAAAGTTGGAGACTTGGAGTGAACTAACAACATCTTATCCACTCAGAACTCAAACCCTCGAAAACTCCGTTCTCCCAAATGCCGACACTTTCAAATTCCTATCTTTTCCTCTACAACTCTCTCCAATCATTCGGATGGTAATTGGGTTCTTCGTCTTTCTCATCAAACCATTAGAAATCCCAGACCCGACACATTTTGCACTGCTCAATAGTCAATACCCATCAATTCATTGATCTAATTTGGCACTTGAAGCTCAATTTTTCCTATTGTTTGCAGGGCAATCGTATTCTGTACAATTTTATCTAACTTGGCCTCATCCAAGTCGTTCGCCTCTGCTTACCCTTCTGCTGGCGGCCTTGTCTGTAATGTTCTCATAATCGAACATTCATTTTCAGTGATTTCATTCAGTTTATGAACTAGTATATTTGTTTATTAATACATGGTTACTTGGCTGTTGAAGGTTTGTTGCAAAGTGTTGCATTCTTGGAAGTTATACACGGAGCTCTGGGTAGGTCCTGAATTTTTTGCTTGTGTATTGCCTGAACTTGTGATCTTTGACTGGTCATAGATAATCATGAGATGGTATTACATATATTAAATAGATACTGAATTTGTGTATATGTGGAAAATTTAGGGATTGTTCCAAGTGGAGCCCTACTGCCTCTGATGCAATGGGGAGGAAGGATTCATTACCTTTTAGCAATCCTTTGTCAAATTCATGAGGTTCTCTTCCAGCTATTCTGACAAGTTACTAGGTAGAAAATTTGCTTATGATGGTTATACGACTTGTTGAATGTTTGGAAATTCACAGATACAAGGCTCGGCATCTGTGTTCGTAACCCTTTTCATGTGGAGTTTAGGCGAAGTAAGTTGGTTATATGTATTGTTCATTGATTTATCCCTCAGATATTTATGGATTGGAATTATTCAAAGTTCTGGAAAATATGATCACACACTCGGAAGGTTTGAGCTATAATTTGCTTTAGGATTCAGTGAATTTGAGCATTCTAGAAGAACTTGATTTGCATTCATGAAACTGCATTTGTTTCAAAGGGGTGCCAAACAATAAACTAGGCTCATTTCATATTGTTTTTAGGAGGTCATGGTTAGTTTGCTATAGTTATGAAGAATTTTAGCTTTCCCTATGGAGAGTGATAAGACTAGCTGTAGAATAGACTTATTCATGGATGTGTTAGTCTGACATCAAGAATTCTGAAAGCACTTTGAACAATATTTCCATTTTTTCTTTCTAATTAACTCACTTGACTTCATTATTAGGCTGAGAGTTTTTTTTTTTCTCCACTCACATTTTCCCTGTCTTTGTTCATTTAAGGGATTTTTTTTCTCTCATTTTGCATAGCATCTTCCAATGGTTTTGCACTGGCTAGAAATACTGTTGTGGGATGCTTTCGAAGAAGGTTTAATACCATAAAAGCTCATTGACAACAAAACTAGTTCAAGCTTGATGGAATTCATTTTGGTCCTTGTTATTCCCTTTTTGGGTCCTATGATAAGGAGTGAATAAACAAAATTGTATCAGGCTGTAGTAGATCCATGTTTATTGGTTATTGGTTTTTCTTTTTTAGCCTCAATGGACCTTGGCCATCATTGTTCTAATTTAATCACATCTAATATTCGTGTTTAACTTTTACGGATTTGGTGTTGATTACTAAGTCTCTTGGTGTTTAAAATGATATATAGGTAATAAGATACTCTCATTATGCTTTCAATTGCACTGGCAGTTGCCCTTATTGGATGACCTATATCAGGTTTGTGCCATTAAAGTTTACAATGAAGCATTCACTCTGCCAATTCACGATTCCTTTGCGCATGACAGTATTTTTTATATACACGGGTTATTTGTCTAGGTACACGGCATTTATTTTGGTGTATCCTGTAGGACTTTGCGGTGAAAGTGAGTACTGTGTCGCATTGTTTTTCTGCTTCCACATGTTTTTTCTTTGCCTCTTACATTCATCAAATAAAACGTTTATATTGATTGTTCGATCTTTTTCATGCAGTGTGGCTTATGTATCATGCCCTTCCGTTTATAAAAGAGAAGAAACTATACTCGGATGCTTTCACTTATTTCCCTTTCAGCTATTATAACTTTGTCCAGGTACACTTCACATGATTTTGGTTGTAGCAATTTATTCTCATATAAAAAAAATCTGAACTTTTTGGATGAACATAAGTCATGGAAATTTGTGTCTGAAGCAGAAGTGGGCTTCTAGTTTTACTAAATTGAATAATGTTTTATTTTATTCTCCTTTTGTCTTCTTTTAACTGGAAATGCATACTTAGTTGCATGGTTATGGGGAGGAGAGCATTTTGCAGGAATTGCACATGCCTTGTGTTTTATTTTAATATCACTGACTTCATCCTTAGTTGTGTTTTCTGTATCACATGCTTTCAATAAATATGAGAAATTGTTCTCTCATGCTTTCTTTCACTTGACATATCTTGTATATGTGGATTTCTATGTTTGAATGCACATATTGAATGAGTTGCTGCTAATTCTTAAGTTGTTTCGTAGGTGTTGCTCCTGTTCTATCCATTTCTATGGTTGAAGCTTTACCTGCATTTACTGAAACAACGGAAGACCAAATTAGGCAAGCATCACGAGAAGAAGAAAAAGTGACGGCTATTTGTTCGTTAAAAAAGCATGGTAAAGTGACACATTATGGCATCAGTATTCTTTTATGACAGTACTTAGATTTGAGAAATTCAAACCCAAAATGAATATCTGTCATATTCGTTCGTGTCATATTCGGATGAAATAGAGCCGAGTACATATATTTTTAAACTTTGGTACAAGTCAATGCTCGAATCCTTATGATTGATATACTTACATTAATATCAGCTATTGTCACTACATGATGCACATGAAAGTGACACTTAGAACATATAGTGAATATTCCACTTGATATGCTATTTCCACCTCAATCACATTGAATTGTAAATTCGCGGATGTGTCTGCCTTTTATTATATTATGAGCTACCTTCTGTTTTTTGTTCAGGCTTCTAACTTTCTCGCTTACGAATTTTTCAGGCCTAGTTCTGTCATATGAATCGTCATTTCAGTCCATGATTGCTTGATAAAGAAACACATTTAGATCAAAGTTTGTAATGGACAGGAAGAACAGATCAATATCATCCAACTCCTTCTGTACTCATTCAGATAAGCTTTCACTAGCATTATTCTCAACTTTCCTAAGCTTATCACATGATCACTGTTCTTTTTTTACTCATTACTCATTAATTAAAAATATCATCACCATTACTTTAGTTTGCATCTTTCTTTCATGTTATCTAGTTTCACTATTATATTTCTTGTGTAGGAATTAGTTGGCTATTTCTTCCCTCTTATATATGAATTTTACTTTGTTACTGATCGAGGTGATAATTTACTATAGTTTGTTTGGATCATTGAGAGATAGTTGAACTGAAACAAAAGAAATTCCGTTGGATGTCACAATTACACAGGACCAGAGAAGCATTACAAGCTTCTACAGGTCAAAATCGAACAAATAAAAGTACCCAAAGGAGAATGAAGCACACAATTCTTACAACCAATCATCAAAAGCTTCAGAAGCTTTTAAGAAAATAACTTCTTCTAGAGAGAAGCAGTTGGGAGCTGCTCGTAGTTGGTGGGTGTGATGAAGATGATGTCATAGACAAGGGCAGCAATTGCAGAGCCGACTAGTGGGCCGAGCCAGTAGACCCAGTGGTTGTCCCAGGTCCAGCTGACTACGGCTGGTCCAAATGACACAGCTGGGTTCATGGATGCACCGTCGAATGCACCACCAGCCAAAATGTTGGCACCGACAATCAAACCAATGGCAAGGGGAGCAATGATCCCGATGTTACCCTTCTTTGGGTCAACTGCTGTTGCGTAGACTGTGTACACGAGACCGAAGGTCATGACTATCTCGAACACCAGTGCGTTCCATACGGAAACCCCAGATGAAAGCGAGAATGCTGATGTTGTCTGCAAGAACAAGAAACCCGATCATGAGTTATCGGTATTTGTACGTATGTATTGATCAAACTATCAACGTACTTACCAAGCCGCCAGTGGCAAACTTGAGGAGCAAGCAAGCAACAACTGAGCCAAGGCACTGAGCAATCCAGTAAAGAATGCCTCTTATCACGGAGATGTGTCCACCAAGTAAGGCACCGAAAGTCACAGCTGGGTTAACGTGGCCACCGGAGATGTTTGCACCCACTGAAACCGCCACGAACAGTCCAAAGCCGTGAGCCAAGGCCGCGGCCACCAGGCCAGCTGGTGTAGCTGACCCATCATCTGTAAGCTTATCTGCAGAAGTTTTCAGTACCAAGTTACACAAAACCCTTAAATTTATAAAATTAAAAGAAAACATCAAAGATTATAAGTTTCTTACTGAATGCCATTCCGGAGCCTTCTCCAGCAAAGACGAAAATGAGTGTGGAGATGAACTCGGCCAATGCCGCCTTTAGCGCCTCACCACGGCCAAAATCGGCAGCAGATCCGATTTCGATTCTCGGCATTTTGTTATGTGCTTGGCTTGTGCTTGTTACTAGCAGTTGCTTGATACTCAAGTGCTTATAGAGCGTATTGCTTTGGTACATTGAAACGCTGAGAGGAAGTGTGCATATATAGTGGCTGTGTGGAGTGAAGTCAAACCGGTTCACCCGGTTCAGGTTAAGATTTTCTAGCGGTCTGCTATTGGACCGGAACATCGGGATCCGGGAAGGCATTTTTGGTGTGTGTTTTGTTCTTTTTGAATCGGAGTGGTCGGGGCCTCCAAATTAATGTCAGGCTGCCACGTGTCATTTGACATGGACGTGCCGACGCACGATGGTCATCGGACGGTGGAGAAGTGTCTCTTCGTGGTTCGAAAAGGAGTGTGGTGGGGGCCACCCAGACGGAAAAATAATGTGCAGAAAATACTTTTGCGGCCCCGGCCGGTGAGGAGATAGACAGTAAACGTAGGGGCCGCGTGATTGGTTGATCATTTGAGCTGGCTCCAATTATTATTTTTTTTTAAAAAAGAAGGGTCAAATAACTTGGTATTTTTTTATTTTTTTTTTTCGAAAAACGGAAAGCGGTTAGGTTGGACTATCTCCTAGAGGTAGTCCACCTAAAGCATCCTTGCGGATGAAAACACGAAGTTTTGGGTCGTCAGAAAAACAAATGTTGGGTTTCGATATTTCCAGATGGGTCAGTCAGTCAGCAACACAGTTGGTTTCTCTAAAAATATGTCTGATATGGTATTTAATATTTATAATCGGTCTTTCTTATTTTTTATGGCAAAAAGTTTTTCTTTTTCTTAAGAAATGTCAAGCAAAATATCCTGAGAATTACTGTCAAATATACGATTTTTTAAACATTTTTTCTTACCCATCCCAACTACATATTTTGAAAATATAACTTAAATACATAAATAAAAATACCAATTACCAAAATAATGAAGTGCAATGTTCATAGATAAATACTTGATGCAATTAGTTTAGTATTCTAAGATGCCTAGCCAATCATTCAAATCAAAATGGTCCAAAAAATGAGTTGTGGTCGTGAACACTAACTTAATAGAAAGTCGGTTGTGCGGGGTAATTAGTATTATAAAGGCTCTTTGTTGTTATTTGGTACATACATCGCTCTTAATGAAAATAAAATTTTTGGACGGTGTTTTTAAACTATAACTAGTTCATATCCCGCACCTTATGTGGGTATATTTAAACTATAACTAATTAATAAAATATTTAATCCGAGAAAAAACCTAGAGGCGTCACGTCAGCATCAGTGTAGTCTAGTTTAGTAGTATATAATTATATATAGATATAGATATATAGATTATTTATTATTTATAAAATTTTCTTATTTTTTATTAATAGTTTAGAAGATTAGTTGAAAAAAATTTCTTATTAGATTTTGTTTTAGTAAAAAAAAAAGGTTTTATGGCTTAATTCTTGATTTAATCCGAGAAAAAACTTAGAGGCGCCACGTCAGCATCAGTGTAGTCTAGTTTAGTAGTATATACATAAGATTATGTTTTTTTAATGATGTCTGAACTTTATAATTTTTAGCAATTTAAGTTAACAATATGAAGTGTTTTTTTTATTATTTACTAATTATTATTAATAGCCATTTTCAGTGTCTTTATAATTTTCTAAATGATAATTTGTATTTCCGCATAAAATGATAGTAAAAGTTTCTTTAAAAAAATAAAATTTAAGGGGCATCATTCCAAAATTTAAAAAAATTTTAGTATAAGTGAATAGACTAAATGACATTCATGATTAATCTAATATGGGAAGGTGATGATAAGAGAATTAATGTGTAAACTATTACAGATTAATAACTAATTGTTGTTGTGGTTGATGATTAGTGCACTAACTTTGTAGAGTTGTCCTTTTTATCCCTTAAATTTATTATATTATCCATTTAATTTATTTAATCACGATCAATTAAGTTAATTAATGTCCTGCACCATATAGGGGCAAGTGCAGCTAATATGTTTTGGTTGATCAATGTATTTCATATTTGATTCTCAAGTCATTTTTTTATATAAATTATCTTATTGTCAAATCATTATAATTATATACCAATATTTACTCTTTAGTCAATAAATCCTCTTTCTACACAAAATTTTCACCAACATTCATCTTTCTCAATAACATCCCAAAAGGCCCAAAACATACATTTTTGAAAAGGTCAAATGTATGTTAATAATAGGATATGTGTTTGTAGATATGAAAGGAATAAATTATGAATTATGATATAATTTTTTACTTTTTATAACTTACAAACAGATAAAAAAAATGGAGTAGGAAAATTTCATCGGGTTTGAAATGTTCAAGTGGAAAATTAATAGGTCCATAACTCATGAAATGATTTTATAAAGAACATTACATAAGGCAATAAGGCGAAATTGACTAATACGGTCGGGTAATCCTACCTTGACGATCAAGCATATAAGAGTATCATTAAGCCCCTCTGATAGAACCTTGGAAGTAAAAAATTTACGTACCTCAGCTACAACCGAACTCCCCACAATACTCCAACATCTTTGATTAAAAAAAATAGGTTGGAAACCATATCCACATGTGCCAAGGCTTTATTCAAAGACCTTGGATTATCCAAGTTCAGCATATTTACCGTGAAGGTAATAGGGTTGCTGATTTTTTAGTTTTTTTTAGCTTTTTCTTATGAACTCGGATTTCATGTATTGTGTGACCCTCCTAAGGGTGCTGTTGATTTGCTTATTCATGATGTAAGGCGCATGACTATACCCCGTGTGAGGACTACTTAACCATTGTTCATTTGTATGCGCGGAGACCGCTGACTCTCCTTCCTACCAAAAAATATATATATATAAATTTCCAAACACGATGGGTCTGTTTGTAACATAAGGCCCAAAAGTTTAAGCCCAGACCCAAAAAAAATAATAATGGGCCTGTTTTGTAAGATAAGGCCCACCAATTGAAGTTGATAAGTAATAAGTCCAAAACTCATGGACAATGTCTAAATTTTCAAACATGATGGGCCTGTTTGTAACATCCGGCCCAAAAGTTTAAGCCCAGACCCAAAAAACAATAATGGGCCTATTTGTCAACGAATTATGGACTGTCAACAAAAGTCGTAAAAGTACGGACTGTTAACGGCTGATGACAAAGTAAATATAATTTGTCAACATCCAAATGATGAAAGTTAATGGTTATATTTAAAGTTTTACAACTTTATATGATTATCCATCAACTTTGTCCATAAAATATATCGTAGTATATGAACGTTGTCACTATCATTTATCATTAACATTTTGCATCGTGTTTGGATGGACCAATGTAAATGATCCGTCTTATACAATTATAAGACTCGATATTTTGTAATATTTTTTCGGGAGAATTTGGCCTACTAGAGTCTTTTTGGTTTTTTGTTAAATAAACTATACCTCATACTTTTTTACTACTTTCATTTAACAGTAGGGAAAAATTTTACCCTTCTATTTGGAAAGAAATAATAAATGATGTTTGTTATTTGTTATATAAGTATAAGTTTTAATTTTTAGTTACTGATTTTGTTTTCTTTTATTATTTTTCTTGTCTTTTTTTATTTTATTTTTATTTTATTTTTATTTTTTGAAATGAATTTTTCATACCGGAATTCTCATACCAGAATTTTCATACCAGAAATTTTATATCAGAAATTATCATACCAAAAATTATCATACCAGAAATTATCATACGAAAATTAGATGCCAGAAATTTGATGCCAGAAATATTACAAGTTGAGTAAAACATAGATAAGACAAATGTTTAACCTACAATCATCAGTCGAGTAGGAAACAAACTCCTACCTCGGTCCAATACTAATCATTTAGAATAGGACTGAAACTTCAAAAACCCAAATTTTAACAAGAACACTGAACATCGTGAGACTTATGAGCAAATTCCTTTATTTGCTATGTTTATTTTTTTTTTGTGTACAAATTATCATACCATAGAACTTTCCTTCACTACTTCACAATAGGGAGCACATAATTGCACTACTTCACTGTACAACGTTGATGGAGGTCCCGGTGCAATCCTTTACCAGATTGCAAGGAACCAGGACAATGATGGCTTCCCACCGCACCACCTGAGCTTTGTATTCGTCGGCAAATAGCTAGAGGACGGACGTACCCTTCATTTGGGCCTACGCCTTAGTGTTGGGACGAAAAAGAGGAAGAAGAAGACACACAACTTTAAAATTGACAGAACTAGGATAATGAGGGCTTCTCACCGCACCACCGGAGCTTCGTATTCGTCGGCAAACAGCTAGAGGATGGCCGTACCCTTCATATGGGTCTAAGCCTTCGTGTTGGCACGAAAAAGAGGAAGAAGAAGACACACAACTTTAAAATTGACATATCTACTAAAGGCTTTCGTCGAAGCTTCGATTCTCTTCTACAAGCTTTTTACTCGAAGACAATAAGGTCAGAATTCAAAGAGATTGTGAGAAAGGGAGAGTTGAAGGGGGTTGGAGGCTTGCAAAGAGGGAAACGGTAAGAGGGTGGAATAAAAGGTTAGGGTTTTCACGGTAAAAAAAAAAATTTAGGGTATATTTAGCTAATGAAAAAATAAATGGCAAATTTGGTAACTATGCCTTTTTGAAAAACTATAGTAGTAACTATGCTTTTTAATGTTTCAATGAACTAAATATACCCCAACCTTTTGTATTTATTCTCAAACTCTACACACTCTTCTCTCAAGGGGTACATTTACTTAACACAAAACTATAAAAAGCCTAGTAAACCAAATTGTTTCAAAAATAAAAAGGCCTAGTTACTACTATTATAATCTAATGAAAAAATAACAATTTCAAAATTTAACTCTCTATTTTTAAAAATATTCTAAACTGAACCATATCGATTGAAGGTCTAACTAAACCGAATTGTTTTTTGTTTTTTTATATATAAAAAAAA
Organism: Fagopyrum esculentum; assembly: GCA_033239045.1. Taxonomy (NCBI): domain Eukaryota; kingdom Viridiplantae; phylum Streptophyta; class Magnoliopsida; order Caryophyllales; family Polygonaceae; genus Fagopyrum; species Fagopyrum esculentum. Next base: position 132,412,856 of record BSUD01000008.1, on the reverse strand, counting down.
TCAACATGTGAACGTTGTCACTATCATTAATCATCAACTTTGTGCATCATGTTGGGGTGGACCAAATTAAATGGGCCCGTCTTCAGATTTCAAATCTTAAGTCAGAGGCCCAGAGCTTATCCATAAATTATATAATTTGTATAAACTATAGTTTACTGTCACGCTCTATGCGATTTATTATTTGATAATTTCTTATGGGAAACTCATGTAAACCACAAATGTCATTAATGCCATAATGGTATTACGTCTACGTTACTCAATCCAATACGACAGTTTGTTTCGTTAAAAAATTGTTTAGGACGACTTAACTAAATAATGAAGGATGTTGTTTCTGTATATACTGGATCCGTTTACGGGGATGAATACAAAAATAAAAATAAAAATTTCGGATTGATTAATTTTGGCTGAAGATATATATATATATATATATATATATATATATATATATATATATATATATATATATATATATATATATATATATATATATACACTTTTATGGTTAAAATAAATAAGAATTCACAATTATTGAATCAAGTAAAAATTATTTGTATATAACATATATTTGTTTAATTGAAAATTGTTATACCATAAAATAGTTATATAGTTTAACAAAAGTTTAGTTGAATAATTGAATAAATAAATTAACTGTTGAACAATTTTTAATTGAACAAATGTATTTTATAGTTGAACAATTAAACATAGGTTAGACATAAGGGTGAGCATGAGACGAAAATGATGTCATCTCAGTTATGTCATAACTATTTTACACGAGAGTTGGATATTGTATATTAAATCTAAACGGGTTTTATCACGGATGAGATTGGGAGAGTGGGACGGGCTCAACCCATTTGTCCATTAATTTATTTACTTTTTTTTAACTTTACACTTGATCCACAAAAATATTCATGAATTGTACTTAAAACGCAAAAATATTAAAATTTTCAAATATCCATAACAACATATTACAATTTACAATTAAAAATTCCACTATTCATAATAAAACACATATAATGAGTTTGCGTCGTTTGTCAATTTTGACATTATGACTAACATGATTTATTTTTTAAATGTATAAGCATAATTATATAAGTATATCACTAATACTTAGGAATTTTATTTACATTTATTATATTAAATTAAAATCTTTATTATGTACGGGCAGGGGCGGATATAGCGGGATGAAGAAGTTAAGACCCATATCTCATCTTGATAGTTTTTTGCGGGACAGGTTCGGGACAAAATATCCAATTTTGAATGAAACCCCGCCGGGATCGGGCCGATACCGGGACAAGTTCGGGCCGATACCGGGACATGATCAGGTTGACGGGATTTGTGCCAACCCCTAGCTAGACATATAAATGAACACTTAAACAATTGATCATCTAATTGAACAATTTCAAATATAATTGAAGAATTAACATATACGAACAATTTTTAGTTGAATAAATTCATGTTATATTTGAACAATTGTTATTTAATCTATTGATTGTGGATGTTTCTTACTTTTGACCCTAAAACTAGGGATGACAATGAGTCGGGTGATGAGTGATTGTATCAATTTTATAGTCCGAGCTATACAAATAAACCATCACCAAACCATCATCTACGGGAGAATCCTTTCACCCTAAACCTTAACCATAGTTGATCGGGTAAGTTGGGTTTTTTTTTTCCGGGTTCACCCTAAAAATAAAACGACTTTCAAAACAAAAAAAAACACATAATATAATTAAATAACTCGATTACCCAAGTGACCAACTAGCAATTCAAAAGAGTGATGTCATTCGGAAGCGGAAACAACACGGAGAAATCGGAGTCTGACTCCGCCTGGGTTGGGGCGCACGCGGACTCCTACTTCGCACCAACAAAAGAAGAATGGGAAGTAGGGAAGAAGAAGAAGAAGAAGAATGGGAAGTAGGGAAGAAGAAGAATGGGGAGCAGGAGCAGGTCACCCCAGGCGCAAACGGACTACGCATATGACCCAGGCTTACGCGGAGGCCTTGTGCACCTGATCTTGGCTTGACGCGGGGGTGGACTCCACTTGTGTTAGCCGGAAGTCCGCCCCAATAGTAACCCTGAATTAAAATTACATGTCTTGTTAAAATCCAATAGAACATTAGTTTGAAACTAAGTTTGTAAATAGAAATCGAATTATTTATAAATATCTTCAACTTGATTGATATTCGGCTTCTATCAACCTTCCGAACATTAAAAAAATGCTCAAGCTTTTGATATTTAGAAAGCGAAGGAATATTCCGGTTTAAAAAACTTAGTGTTTAATTTAGAAGAAGAGTGATAATTTTGAGTTTTTCAATTAAAGTGTCGGGAGATCTTGGATTCACATCGGGTCGTTTGGCGGGGCAGGTGATGACTCTTAATATCTTCACCTGAAACCGTAATCGGACCATCACCCGAATTTTAACCCCATTATATCGGATTTTTAACCGTCAATACAATTCGATTTTACGGATTATCATCGATTGCGGTTGAGATTGTCATCCCTACCTAAAACCCTTTTACCACTTGAGTTCTATTTTATATATATAATTATATTAAAAAAAGGCCACAAAAAACCATTATGTAAAGTAAATTTTAATTATATCAATACATCGTAAAAGGATATGGGTCTCAAGTGGGAATACTCAAGATAAGATTAACCCTCAAACCGTAGATATAAGGTGGGCTATTATCGGTTTTATAAAAATATGCACATTTTTGAAAATTAGGTGTGTATTCAATTAAGATTTTATATGAATTTTTTGGAGTTTAAAAGTATATGGGTATTTAATACAATTTTTAAAAATCTTTCCCTCTATTCACCTTGTGGCCTGGGATGATGTGTGTACTCCTTGAGAATCTGGAGGACTCGGTATTCGCAAGGCGGTAGAAATGAACCTCGCCTCTGTGGGAGTTGTTGTTTGGAGATTCTTACAGGATGGTGACAAACCTTGGGCTAGGTTGATTGCACACAAGTACAACATCACCAATACAAGAGAATTAATGGATATCTCTACACAGAGAACGGGGTCGATTGTCTTAAAAAGCTTGAGAAGATTAAGGTAGTAGGGTAACTTTATTTTCTAAAAAACAAACTAGGCCCCTAATATTAACAATTAAAATAAAAAAGATAAATAAGATGTGAAAAGAATCTTAATTAAGTATTTAAGGTAATAGTTAAAAGAAATATTAATTAGGCTAAAAATAAGGAAACTGTTAATGGAATTTGGTAACAGTTAAAAGATCTTCCAATATCCCATCAATCATCATAAATTTTCAACAAAATCGGATGGGGAGGGATTGCGAGACAAAGGGAAATTCGGATGGGAGAGGTTGCGAGAGGACCGGTCGAAGGCTTCCATGATATTTAAGATCCAATCGAGAGAGATCGCACCATCGAGAGGCCATGAGATCGGGAATCTAGGCTTTTCATCGGGAGAAGAGGACGGATTCTCCGGCGACAGACGATGCAGACGAGGGTGATTCCGACGGAATCGTGGTGGATTTGGATATGAGACGCCATTGAGCCACTACCCAAATCCACCAGCCTTCGACCGGAACTAAGACGCCATTGTTGAAGGAACCCCGCCGCGAGGACCATCGAGGAAGAAGACTCGCCGCCGCCCAGATGATGTACTTGATGAGTTGGAACCAAGTGCTTATGACAAAATTCATTTTTTTCTCAAAAACAAACGAACCAGATGATGTTATTTCTATTGCTTCTTGAAAGTCAAAGGAGACGAGGATTATCTACAACTTTCTACGGTTGTGGGAGTGTGCGTCTCCCACCCTCCTGCCTCCGAGGGATCTCCGGCGAACTAAAGTGCATATCTGGGGTACAAATCTTCTCCATTTTCTACCGTGATCTGATTCTCATGTGTACACAATATATCCGTCTTTTATTTAATTAAGAACTTTCTTGTGTAAATTACTCCCACTGCATAATTGCTTGTTGCTTGATTGATATTGGCAAATTGAAATCAGTTCTACGAACTACTACGATGTTTGTAAACGACGGACTTATGTAACAAAATCTTGTGTACACGACGGACTTATGTAACCAAACCATGTGTAAATGACGGAATTATGTAAACAAACCATGTGTAAATGACAAACTTATGTAACCAAACTTGTCTAAACGACAGACTTATGTAACAAACCATATGTAAATGTCGGACTTGTGTAACCAGATATTGTGTAAACGACGGACTGATGTAACCAAATCTTGTGTAAACAACGGACTTATGTAACCAAACCATGTGTAAATGACGGACTTTATGTAAACAAACCATGTGTAAATGACGAATTTTGTGTAGCCAGACTTGTGTACACAATATAAACAAACAAAACTTATGTAATTAAAATTATGTATTAACATTATGTAACTGAAATTGTGTATTAATATTGTGTATCATCAAAAGAATACACAAAGTTTAACTAGTCCAGTTGGTATAAGGGTGGGAGGTAGGGGTTGTCATCCACGGTTCGAATCCTACCTGACGCAATCTTTTATTTATTTAATTAAGAGGAGAGAGAAAAATATTTACTTACCCGATTTAATAAAATTAATTGATTATAAATAGGAGAGAGAAGACATAACTACATATTTCGCGGACAAGAAAACCTTATTTTGGATCCAATGGTGCAAACCATGTCTGGTTTCAACTATAAATTTCACCTATGCTATGTACCTATGGCTGAACTATTGGGTTTACATGCTGGACTACAGATGGCTTGGAATATGGATTGTCGTAACATTGAGGTTGAGGTCGACTCTGAGCTTGTGGTGAAGCTCATTGGCCTGGAAATTCCGTTAACACACCCTTTATCCAATCTGGTGAGACGTTGCCAAAGTTTTTTAAAAAATAAAATAATATTAGAAATCGGTCAAAGTTTTTAAAAAGCCTGGATTGAATAATTGTAAGAACTTAGATTATCATTATGTGTTAACGTATTAATGAAAAGGTACCACTTTTGTACAATTTTGGTGCGATGCATTTTGTGGTCTTCTACTTATCACGGTATTCAATTTTACTTGTTTTCTAAGTACTCGATTTTTCTGATGCAATCAAGTGCGTCAATTCTGCAGTCGGAGACTCGGAGCTGTGACACTATCGCACGATAAAAAGTCAGACTAAAGGGAAAAAAAATTAATTAAAATTAAAAAGGGAACATAGATCCATGGTAGGTGGGCCCAGTGGCTGTGGCCCACCGGTCCACCCAAAAACCCTCACTTTACGCGTGTCCGACGTGGCACACGAGCACAGTATGTAGTCCTCTCTCTTCTCTCCAAACGGCCAAACCCACTTCTCTCTCTCAATCCATCGGCCGGATGAAATTCACCGGCGTCTACATTCTAGAAACACACGCCGCCCTCCATTAAGCTCTGTTGACTTTTCTCCTCTCTCAATCTCCCTGTCGCGATCCACATCTCGCACTCTATAAGCTCTCTGTAATCAATTTTACCTGCAGCGAGATTAAAGTAGTCGTTTCCAAAGAGTTGGATCTGATCACTCCGGAAAATTTTGAAAGGAGAATAATTTATAGATTCCGAAACTCCACTGGAGAAATCGGCGAAGTTTTTTATTTTCTCGTTGGCTGGTTGTCCCCGGCACAATGACGGATATTCCGGTGGTCGCCGTCAAGGAGAATAGGTTTTGGAAAGGCGTTTTCGCTGTCACCGGTATTTTGTCCACTCTAGTCGTCTATGGCGTCTTACAGGTTATTATTTCCCTCTTTTCACGCATCCTTAGTTTAATTCGTTATCGGAGGAATTCAAATTTGGTGATTTGAGAAACCTAGGGTTTTAAATTGGTTAGTTGTCTTAATTGCGGTTGGTGATTTTGAGCTGGTTATTTGTTTTTTTGACTTCTTGTGATATTTATTCTTCATTAATGTACTTCTATGGTCCATCGCTTGAGGTGGTCGGTAAAATCACTGTAGAAAGTAGAAAAAACTTGGTTACTAAGCTTGTATAACTTATGAATTTAGAGGGAGTGACGCGGTGTCATCACTGAGGATGTTACTGAGTCAAACTTGTTAATTAACAAACACCAAGGGTAAAAAGGAATATGTTTGTTGCTGACGAATGAGGATGGGTTTCCCCTTGCTTATTCCTCACTATTTTAGAGGGGTCAGTAAAGCGTTATGATGCTTGCAAAAGAAAATTTCTGTTGAAGCCATATGCTGATGCTTTCTTATTGTTCAAGCTTGTTGAGGTATTACCTAAACATATCAAGTCATCTAAAAGATTGACTAACTTATCTAATGTTTTTGCCCCAAACTTTATATTTTTTTGCAGGAAAAGATCATGAGAGTTCCATATGGACCGAATAAGGAGTATTTTAAATACTCATTATTTCTAGTTTTCTGCAATCGGCTTACTACAGCAGCAGTCTCGGCTGCTTCTTTGGTGGTATCTTGCTACTTTTGAGTAATTCATATTCTTTTCTCAGTGCAGTAATCTTAATTACATGTTGTTGTATGCTTTCTTGCAATAATTTCAGCCATTTTATTTTCTTTGTTATGGTATTGAATGGTTGTTTTTGCTTTGTGATTTCAATATGCGCGTTCTGATTTCTTCTAGCCTTACTTTTAGGCCAGCAACAAGGCTTCGGATCCTGTCGCCCCAATTTACAAGTATTGTCTTGTATCAGTCACTAACATTCTTACGACAACTTGCCAATATGAGGTTAGTCACCACATTAGAGAAGGAAAGCATTTTGTGAATATCTCAGCTTTCCTTGACAATGATATTCACCAATATTTGGTTTTACTTATCGCTGATCTATTCATCACTTGAGATGCATTTTCATCTTTCAGGCTCTCAAATATGTCAGTTTTCCTGTTCAAACTCTTGCGAAATGTGCAAAAATGATTCCGGTGATGGTGAGTGCTGGAGTTTTAAGGATAACAGTTTTTGCATCCAATTGTCTACTAGTCAAAATTGTGATGGTCAATATTTATGTAATTTGCTCTGATCCTGTTGTTTATGCTGCTAGCCTCCACCTTTATAGTCTAAAGAATGTTTTTTATAAAGCTGCTGAGCAAGCTCAATCATTTACAGTACTTGCATTACTGCAGTATCTGTGATCCTCATTTGCTTTGTCTCTTACAATATGTATTTCAATGGAGCCTGGCCTTTATATAGCTTCTTTCCAATTTATACATGTTTTATCTGGGATAATTGATTGGCCTAAGGAAGAAAAAGGAGAGAAATACCAGGCAGATGATCCCCTTGGAAGAAATACAACTTAAACAAATGAGAAAACATGTTTGAACAATGAGCTAACCTAACCCTTTTTCCTTGTTCTCACAGGTTTGGGGCACACTCATAATGCAAAAGAAATACAAAGGGCTTGATTATTTGTGGGCAGTCTTGGTGACTATTGGATGTTCCATTTTTATTCTTTATCCGGTAAAATTTATAAGTCTAATTTTCTGTCTGATATTACTAGTGAATTGTAAAGTGGCATAAAAGGGCTCTTGTTGCTACAAGACTACCTCAAGCCAATTGTCTTCAGCAAGTAGTATTGATGGATGCGTGCTGTGGTTTGTGCAAAGCTTACACAATGATGCTACCTTACTAGCGATTGCTGAAAACATGTTATAATAGACGAATCTAATGCCAAGTCTCAACTATTTGAAAGTTTTGAGAGTCAAGGGAATGAAATATTATTTGTTAAGTTATCCCAGATGATTATGAGACTTTTGTGAACAAAATAAGCCACTTACAGTAAATATCCGACTTAGCTTTTCTAAACTATTCCTGTAAGGCTCTTATCTACCACAACCCTTTTTGCCTTCCCCTGCTTGGCTGCGTACTTAATGCAATATATGCCTTCATATTCCCCTTTACATGCACTCATGCCCCATTTTGCCTTCTCTTACATATTTTGAGAAGTTTGATGTTTTTCTTGAGAAAACCATTAGGCTAGATGTATATGTATGCTCGTTAATTGCTGCTTTGAACAACTTGCAGGAATCTGTATAATCTCGTGATATTTATCTATTTGGGCAATTTATGTGTCATTTGGCCCAACTTATTACTTTTATGGTCTGTATAAGGATCTTATACTTGTTCTGACCTTAAAAGTAATTCGTACAATAAGTCAAACAAACCAATACATATACATACATATATATATATATATATATATATATATATATATTATGATTTGTCTTTTTCATTTTCTATCTGCTTCATTTCAGGATGCAGGTGACATTAGTCCTTACAATAGAGGAAGAGAAAGTACAATTTGGGGCGTCTCCCTGATGGCAGGATATCTTGGGTACTAATTTGTAAACTAACTTCTCCATATGTTTTTGTTGAGTTATATTGCCGATGATTTTCCAAATAGTATATAACAAATTGCCTGACGTATTTAAACATACAAATTTTGTAGGGTAATATATTAGTTATGCATGGAATATTTTGTGGAGTTTACAAAACAATCTGATTAGTTGCATATTTGACCCTAGTTTTCATGCATCATATTGAGGTTTGTTATTTGGATGGAATCATGGTATACAATATTTCTTGTCAGGCTTGACGGATTCACGAGTACATTTCAAGATAAATTATTTAAGGGCTACAACATGGAAATTCACAACCAGATATTTTACACAACACTATTTTCCTGCCTTCTCAGTTTTACAGGTGAGCTCTACCTATGTTTTGTATTGTTCAGCTGAAGAACAAAGTTCTCTGTTAAATACTTACACAAGAAGATAACCCTTTCACCTTTGCAGTGATAGGTTCACTCCTTATAGTTTAACTGCTCAATTAAATTAACTTCTCGTCTTCGTTTTGTAGGGCTGATTTTACAGAACCATCTTCTAGGAGCAGTTGATTTTGTTTACCGCCACAATGACTGTTTCTTTGATATAGTTTTACTTTCAACTGTAAGTAATAATGTCATCCTCGATTACAACTATTGTTCTAAAACACTAAAACATTCCTCGAATGCTGGGTTTCTTTTTCAGGTAGCCACAATCAGTCAATTTTTTATTTCTTACACTATTCGTACTTTTGGTGCTCTCACGTTTGCCACTGTAATGACTACAAGACAGGTAATACAACATACAATCTTCTCCATAACGACTGTCAGACAACAGGCGCCATATATATTGTTTAACTGATCAATCATTTCTTTTTATGCCTAGTTGGTGAGCATCCTCCTGTCTTGCTTGTGGTTCTCTCACCCCTTGAGCCCAGCACAACTAATTGGCGCAGTAAGTCTTTATAACCCTTAATCATTATTTGTTCCCTAGGAATTCACGGACGCGAAACTGTTGACACCATTCAAATTCTTGATCAGGTCGTCGTGTTTGGTTCACTTTACGCAAAGAGCTTCTTACGGGACAAAAAACAACCATCACCTAACAACATAGTACAAGAAAGAGATTCGAGTCCTCCAAGGCTACGCCATGATTCTAAACCATCTGAAAGTGTTTAACCGGATTGAAGGCAGAAAGGTATATCATTTGAAGTATTGTTGGTGGTAGAGCGTTTTCAATCAGGGCAGATGAAGCGTAGGTCTAGCTAAATGAGTTCTGTCTACTTAACATAGAGAAATTAACACTTTTGAATCAAAATTTTGTTCTTTTACCCTCGGTTTTCATTTCTCGGCACCTATGAGTTATACCAAAAGGCAGGGTAAGCACGTATGGTGTTTACTTGATGAAGACAATGAAGACTGACGCGAATAGGTCCCTTACATGTAGTTATGCCAAAAGGCAGGGTAAGCACGTATGGTGTTTACTTGATGAAGACAATGAAGACTGACGCGAATATTTATGGAAACAAAAAAAAACAAGATACCATTCTTTTGATCATATTGTGCAAGAACAATGTGTTAATTGATCACTTGATTTACTACATCTATCCCATTGTTGGTATGTGTAGTGATTTTGCCTAGAGGTGCAATGGATCGATCCGAGAATATGATTTTTTGCCAACATTTTGTTCCTCGTCCAGTTTGATATTCGTCATATAACTAAAAGGATTGGATATTCGTATACAAGGAATCTTGATCCGTATCTGGTAGGTTATTTGTTAAGCTGGAACTAATCCGATAATTATCTGTTGATTAATTGATTATCAAACTGATATGGGCGGGAATTGTCAAGAATCATTCCGGAAAACATGTTCCCAAACTTACCGTATCAATAAAAAAATCATGTTTGTTTAACGACTAAAATCGAATGTTAGGTCTCTTTTAACAAATGAAAGCCTAAAGTATAATTTCATAATATTGAATGTTTTAACTGAACAAATGGACAAATATGGTATAGATCAACCAAACTTCCAGGTACTTAGAGCTACAATCAAAGCCTAAACTTTTAACTGAACAAATGTTATGGACCCATATTTTTCTAAATCGAAATCTGGTCGAAATATTGAATCGGATGTGTTTTTTCCCACCTACCAAACATGTAAGCAATAATGTGTAACTGAAATAAAGAAATTGTATAATTTCATAATATACCTTAAGTGCATAATTATAATTTCTTCTATTATATCCCTTAAATTATAATATGCCATATTCTCATCTCTACAGTGAGGCTAGTGAGCAAGCCTAGATGGCCTCAAACCAAATCCATTTAGAATTCTTAAATACAAAGCTGTTCATCTTTAGGTTGAGCTATGAGTTCCAACCAAATACACCAATATAAAGCCTGAACTACTCCATCTGACACCTCATAGCCTTCTTCTTCCTCCCCTTATATAACCCATCACCATGAACTCCCATAACACATCATCACAAGCTCAAACAAAAGCATTCTCCAACATTCAGCAAATCGAGCTTAAAATCCTCTCCTTTCACTCAAATGGCAAATTCTAAGATAATCTTCCTCTTAGCTTTATCTCTTGTACTCTCATGCGCTTCATCAACTCGAGTCCTCGATGAACTTCCTACAGTTGCCGCACCAGAAGCTTCTGATCCTACTACAGTACCCCCTCTCACGGGTCCCGCACCTATAATACCTCCGGTCGTCGGAGCTGCAAACACCGGCCCTATAGGTACAGTCCAAATCTCTAATCTTTTTTTGTTAATTACATTGCTTTGATTTTTGTCTGTTAATTATATTATTTCAATTGCTACAGGCGGTGTTACACCGACTGGCGGTGCCGGAGCCGGAATTCCAGCTGGCGGTGCCGGAGTACCACTAGTCGGACATCCAACGTTGACATTCTTCATGCACGATATTCTCGGCGGGTCAAACCCAACAGCCAAAGCCGTTACCGGAGTCGTGGCAAACCCAGCAATCAGCGGACAAATCCCGTTCGCTAAACCAAACGGCGCCGTTTTACCGACCAACAACGGTCTCCCACAAAACAACGCAAACTCCGCTCTCATCAACAACAACAACCTCCCATTCCTCGTTGGTCTAAGTGGCACGACACAAAACATAGCCCAAAGCAGCAACAACAACAACGGCATCTTCGGCGGGACAGCTGGATTCCCCGTCGTAAACGGAGCTCAACTCTCATCAGGAACAACACTCCAGAAACTCATGTTCGGAACAATCACCGCAATCGACGACGAGCTAACCGAGGGACCGGAGCCCGGTTCCGGAACCGTCGGGAAGGCTCAAGGGATGTATGTTGCAAGCTCAGTTGATGGAACTAGCCAAGTGTTGGCGTTTACCGCTATGTTCGAGAGCGGTGGTTATGTCGATAGTCTTGTGTTTTTCGGGATTCATCGGACTGTTGTGTCGCAGTCGCAGGTGGCGATCATGGGTGGGACCGGAAAGTTTACGAACGCTAAGGGATTCGCGACGATGAAGGTTTTACCGGCGGCTCAACAACAGGTTCTTACTGATGGATTTGAGACTGTGGTGGAGTTTGATGTTTTTCTTACTTACTAAGAGAAATTTGCTTTGTGGTGGCTTTGTGTGATGAACTCAACTCTTGATCTTGATATTTACAAGCTCTGTATATTTCATCTTTGATTGTTTTAAAAGTAATTGTACTTTGTTGTGTAATGGTTTTACATCTTATTGTAACACTTGAATTAGTACATGGATTTGGTGTCTTTTATCATTATAGTTCTTGTTGTGGTAAGGTACAACTCTGTTTGAATCAAATTGTTTTTTTTTTAATTATATATTTTGGAGTACAATCATTTACGGGCCAGATCGGACCAGATGTTACGAGTTGGTAGGGCTGAGACAAGTTATTCGGATTTGGTTTGCGTTTGGTTCGTCAAAAGTTCGGTTTGGGCTCGGCTCAATTATAAACGAGCCGATCTTGAGCATGTTAAGGCTCGGCTCAAAAACATAGACCGAAGGTCGAATTGGAGTTTTCAGAATTGTGGACCGGGATAGGAACGAGAATTTTGGTCCGATCCGGGTCCATCTAAAGTTTTTTTTGAACCTTTTCCAATTTTGGACATGAACCAAAAATTACCTCACAACCGAATGATAAAAAATGGTTCAACCCGATCCGGTTTTAAAATGTACAACCTACGTTTACTATCTTCCTTATAGCTAACTTATATAATATAACATATATAATAGTTATTCACACTTTATAACAAAATAACATATAAAGTTTATATTTATATTTTATAAATAATTTATAATGAGAATTAATTTATTAAGTAATATTTATATTTTACAAAATGATAATCTATTTTTTGAAACAATTTAGTTTATTAGGCTTTTTCTAGTTTTGTGTTTGGTAAATGTATATCTTGATAGAAGAGTGTGTAAAGTTTGAGAATAAATACAAAAGTTTTATGTATATTTACTTAATTGAAACATTAAAAAGCTTACTTACTACTTTAGTTTCTCAAAAAGTCTTAGTTACCAAAATTGCACATCTATTTTTATATGATCGCGAAAATAAAATATTTTTTTTATATATAGTTAACCTTTACTAGTTTCTTAGGCAATTAAACCACAACATAAGCGAACATTAAAAATATATGTTGGGAGAGGGGGAAAAAACACTCAAACAACTTTAATGTAAAATTTTACACAGTGATTACTGATTACGTACATTCATCTGAAAATAAAATATACTTTTAACTCTCTTTTCTTTCTTATAATTTAGTAGCCGAAACCAAACCCTACTGTCGATGAACCCGACGAGGACGAAGAAGATGATGTTGCCGGAGAAGGCCAGAATTGCGCATTTTTTACCTTAGTAATGCTATTCAAGACATATAAGGGAGTGACATTTCCTTTGACGGTTACTTTCTTCATCTCGAAATCTATATCGAAAGATTTCACTCCTAAATTAAGAAAATCAAATTAGTTACTTAATTCCATGGTAATTAAGAGTTAAGTATGATTAATTTCATTAATTACAAAGGAACATGCAATAATATTATAATTCATTTTAATTTACCTTCCATTTTGGATATGTGCTTTCTAACTTTGCCTTCACAACCTTTGCAGTGCAGTGATACTCTCAGAACCACCACCTGCAAAAACCAACAAAATCATATAAATTATGCACATCACCCGGCAATATTATCAAATTATGTTCAAAAATTGTAGAAATGTGTTTTTGAACGAGATATATATAAATAATTGCTAGAAAATACTAGATAATTAAAACTTGAAATTTTACCCCAAAAGGAGTATTCCGGGTTATTTGGGATAATTTATTGTGTAAAGACTAAATTCGATAATTATGAAACAATTTGGTTTACTAGGTTTTTTCTAGTTTTGTGTTTAGTAAATGTATCCCTTGAGAGAAGAGTGCGTAGAGTTTGAAAATAAATACAAAACGTTGGGGTATATTTACTTAATTAAAACATTTAAAGAAATAATTTGATTTACTAGACTTTTTCTAGTTTTATATTTAGTAAATGTACCCCCTTGAGATAAGAGTATGTAGAGTTTGAAAATAAATACAAAAGGTTGGGGTATATTTATCTAATTAAAACATTAAAAAGCTTAGTTACTACTATAGTTTTTCAAAAAAGACTAGTGACCAAATTTGCCCAACATTAAAAAGCCTAGTTACTAGGCTAGTTTTTCAAAAAGGCTAGTTACCAAAATTGTCCGATAATTATTATCACCATTTTTTTTATATATTTCAATTTGAATTATCGGGTTACCCCGATTATTGTGAGATTATAATCTCTTAATAACATAATTGCTAGAAAATTTTAGATGATTACATTTTGAAAATTTTTTTCTATAAAACAAAATTTTGAGTTGTATTTTTATTCATTTATTATAATGAATTCAATTTAATAACTACAAAGCAATTTCTAAAAAATTATAGATTATTAAATCTTCAAAATTTATTTCTTAATTTTTTTTATCAGACATAAGTTTGAATTACTTATTTGTCCATAAATCAAAACTTTTATTGAAAAATATATTTATATAAAGTTTGTATACTGCTTTTGATTGATAGCACATATAATATGTGCATATACAACTAAACTTTACTTGATACAATGGTTTTCCTTTCAAATAAAAAAGTTATATATATGTTCATATAAACATGCGAACTAACATATTAGTTGGTCTACCAGAACATAGCTTTGAAAATATTTAATCTAAAATTTGGACTAAGGTGTTGGGAGCTTAACCGCGAGTCTACAGAAACAAACCTGGTCCCCCGATGGAGCAGGTGGTTCGGATGATTTCACAAGATCACGTTGACTAAATCCTGACCGTCCATTACCAACACCGGAGAAAAACGTTGACTGAGGTTGAGGTTTGACCACTACCTCCTTATAGTTTTCTTCTTCCAACGCTAACAACTGCGTATCTCTACGGTCAAGCAAATTCAAATCCAAATCTTCCCTAAACGACGTCGTATCAGTCAAAAGACCTCTGCGTGACGATCCGGTGGGGCTCCGGCGAATTGCATCCCTAATATCCGCTGAGCTCCGGCGAAGTGAATCCCTGATATCTGCCGAGCTCTTCCGCCGTCCGATATAGTCACCGATCTCGGCGGAGGAGTGTCTCCGTGTGGAGTCGTGGTTGTGAGTGTTACCGGCGTCGGAGAAGCGTCTTTTGATAGAGAAGCTTTTCCGGTAAGCGGCTGCGGAAGTTGCTGCGAGGTTTTTGGTGTGGTCGGAGAGGTAAGTGTGGAGACGGTGGTGGAGAGGACGAGGTGGGGTGGCGGAGGAAATGGTGGTGGTGCAGATTGCGGTGGATGATTGGGAGACGCAGCTTAATCTCATGCTTTTTAGTGAGATTGGCATTTTCTTGGATTTGAGAAATTGAAAATGGATGTGATTGAGAAGGATTATATAGATTTGATATGGTTGTAGTTTGAGAGTATGGATGATAGTGGGCGAGCTGATAGAACTATATTTTGGTGATCCAATTTTTTCTTTTGAGTGAGCATGGGAGAAAGATTACTATATAGTGTTATAACTTTTGTTGGGATGTGTATATAATAAACATGAGATGTGGACAAGGTGAAAACCTTTTTTTTTAATATAAGTAAAATTTATAAGGTGCCTTGAAAAAAAAAAAAATAATACTCCATGGTAATTGATAGATTAGTAAGTAAGATAATTAAGAGCTATTTGATAATAGATTTATTTGGATTTTTTTAGGTGAAAATTGTGGGATTATGTTTGAGAGTTGTTTGGTATTTATTAGATGGGTTTATGAATTGTATTATATTTGAGATAATTTTTAAAAACAATTTCATGGGAACAAAGAAGATTCTTGAAAAACTTCCGATAATTTTCATCTACCACAATCTAAAAAATATATGATACCAATCAAGTTCTAAATAGTATAACTATGGAGGTTGTAAAATTTCTAACATACTTTCTTGATTAATGAAGGAACGTAGACATTTATTAAGAGAAACATTGAATAATTTTTTTAATAGTATTCAATGATATAACCATGGAGACTATGGAGGTAATCTAGTTGTTGAATGGTATACCGTTTTCTTTAGTAAAATTTTGGAATGTTCTTGTTGGTACTCATTCTGTTTGGAATTTTTTGAAATTTGTCTAACATTTTTTTTACAGTTTGGTTGACACCCTGTATCATTTACGATCCTTTCGATCCAAAATCGTAGCAGCGTTAGCCTCTCCGTTAGTTAGTACACAAAAATAAAAGAAAGGGAAAATAAAAAGGGTGCAAAAGCATTCTTCTCCAATTCTCACATCTCAATTATCGGAGATCAATTCGAAGGAGATTGTGTTCCAATGCGTGCCAACTCAATGACCAAATTGCGATCTTGCCAGTTCTCATTGTCGGCTACTCGGCTCTGGTCTATCGGCTTGGTTCTCTCTATCATTCTCACAAAACTGGGTTTATTTCTCTTTTTAAGACCTTTATTTTGTTGAAATTATCATGCCATCAATATTGTCGGGTTGCTAAAATTGTTAGTTTTTGTTTTCATTTTGATGCATCAATTGTTTGCAATTTCTGCTGCAATTGCCTAATTTGTGCATTGTTGCTCTCGGTACTTTACATTTGTGTTTCGCTTGTGATGCTACTTCTTGTAACATAGAGATAAGTTCTTTTCAAACATAGAGAAGATATAGGTTTGTCTTAGATAAGAGATATGTTCGACTATATAGGTAAAAATTATGTTCGAACTTGTAGAGGAGAGGCAACCGGGTTACAGTTTTTCATTTGAGGGAAGAAGGATTTTGCATTCGATTTTTCTTTTCTTCATTTTGATTTTTTAACATTATTTTTAACGGAGAGGATAATGTTGTTACGGTTTTGGATTGAATAGGAAAAATTTTGAAAATCCTAAAAAACAATGGGTACCAATCGTATTGTAAAAAAATGTTAGACAAATTCCGAAAAATCTCAAACTAAAGGGGTACCAACCGAAATTTTCCCATTTTTTTAGATGTACGAACGTCGCAATAACAAGACGCACGATCAGACATTGGTATAAAACCTGATGGGTGCCGACGACAAGGACGAGATGTGTGATCGTGCATACAAAACTACATGATCGTGCACTTTGATATCATGAATGTGCGACTTGTATCCATGATCGTGTATTGTTATTTTAAAATAGTGTTGTGCTTCCTTCTATTGTCACCTTACATTGCATTCACGATTGCGCATCTCATACCTCATCCATGTTCATTTACTTTCATCGTTGTTCAACATATCGTAAACAACGAATAAATATAGAAAATGAATTGTTATGTCTTCTATTCATTTAAAAACAAAAGTGCATTCATACATGGTGAGTGTTACGTATATAGAGAGAGAAGAACCTTGAATGAATATTCGTTGTTATATAACATGTCGAGTTACCAATACTCAGTTGGTCTAGTGAGATGTGGTGCTAGACTCCTTAAGTGATTAATGTGGAGATTCGACTAATTCCCATACTGGATGTATAGCGGAGTCTACGTCAATAATATGCGGGTTTGCTCCCGACCTATTAAAATGGGAAACATAGCGGAAAGCCGTGGGGTTATGCTTTCATACCTTTTTACACTACATCGATAATTACAACCACTGACCTACTCCCTTGCTAAACTTTCAAAAAACTTATCATTATTATTAAGTTTTTGGAAGTTTTTCATTTAAGAGCACCAACTTTTACAAAAATCAAAATAAACCATCATTTTTAGGGGCACACTATGCAGGGGTGTAATATGAGCCGAACGAGCCGAGCATCGGCATGCTCAAGCTCGGCTCGTTTATAAACGAGTCGAGCCCGAGCCGAGCCTAAAATTTATACGAGCTTTAAAATGTGCTCAAGCTTGACTCGTTTAGAAAGTGAACGAGCTCGAGCCGAGCTTTTGACGAGCCGAGCCCGAGTAGCTCGGCTAAAATAATGCTCCTATAGTGTTATTTTAGCCGAGCGAGCCGAGCTTTACCCGAACGAGCCGAGCTTTGACATACTCAAGCTCGGCTTGTTTATAAACGAGTCGAGCCCGAGGCGAGCCTAAAAAGTATACGAGCTTTAAGATGTGCTCAAGTTTGACTCATTTAGAAAATGAACGAGCTCGAGCCGAACTTTTGACGAGCCGAACCCGAGTAGCTTGTATCATATTACAACTCTAACACTATGTTCTTAACACCAAGACCATAATAAACCCTGTCATTTCTTTTAGTCGTGGAATTTTATTTCATTTCAAAATTAATTAAGATTTATTATTATAAATCGATTTGCTAAAATACAATTACAAATTTATACATTATTTTGATTTTTTTAAATATAATATCACATACTGCCATGTTTCAAAATTGATGCTATTTAAACGTAATTTGACCTAAGTTATTAATGGGATTAAACTTATTGTATATTTATAATACTTTTTTTGTTTTTGAGATGTCTCAACCTTCTAATGTCGTTGTACCTATAGGCTATAGCTTTGCCTTTTCGTTCAAGAGCCGATAACCTGTCGCCTACTTCATTATAAATATCACAACATTTTACTATTTTAATAAATAAAAAAATATCTAATTATTAGCATATGATTTGACATCGTAATTTTTAAATTTACCGATAAAAAACTCTATTAGTGGCCATAACTACACACTTCGCGTGCGTAGTTGATAAGGTTCCAAACTACGCTTTTGAGAAGCGTAGTTGG
>BSUD01000008.1:132361134-132394328 GCA_033239045.1 Fagopyrum esculentum | reverse complement strand
TCCCTAAAAAAATTTTATTTTTTTAGGGAACTCCAACTACGTTCCCCATAAGCGTAGTTGATATTTTTTTTTTTAAGAACTCCAACTACGCTCCCCAAAAGCGTAGTTGGGACCCTAACAGCTGCGCACGCGAATAGCGTAGTTGGGGTGACAATTATAGATTTTCGCCGGTACGTCTATTAACCCCCTTTGACATTAAGGTGCACGAGAAAGCCTTAAACTATTCTTCTTTGAATTTTCAATTGAAGCTTAGACCTTGCTCGCGGAAGCTTTTTATAGAGCTTTGAAAAAATTAAAAATTAATGGGTTCGTTACAACAACTTATTTAGTAAATTATTTTTTTTATAATATTATAAAAGTTTTTTGTTCCAATTTAAAAAGCCTCAAATGATAGCATTTTGTGTAAATTATCGAATTATTTTAAAAAAAAGTTAGTTTTAACAATTTCTACATTTTTGTCTTGTTGGTAAATCTACCATAGAAATATTGTCAAACATTAGTTAGCTTATTTGTTAGATTTTTATAATTTACAAAACTTTTTAAAAGTCTACCAAAAAAAGTTAAACTATTTAAAAAAACTTAAAAAACTCAAAAATCTCGTTTTGCCGAATAAGACCTTAGCTAATAGCTAGTATTAGAATTGTCATTAACAACTATATATATATATATATATATATATTATTTTTAAATATCTATATATTATGAATATGTGACATTTTACCAACGACTGAAGAAGCAATAATTTACGGTCTTATGTGGGTGAAAATCTTAGGTGTTTGCATTATGTGTGTCTCGTCTCTCTTGAGTTTTGAGCAACAAAATAATTGCACATTTTGTCATGCGGCTAAAGGACGGCCCATTTGTGCAATATATTTACTAATAGCGGCCATGTATGTTATTAATTATTATGATGCTTTAACATGTGCTTTACTTAGCCTGCTGTTTTCATCTTTTTGTTCTTCTTTCATTCTTTTCATTATACTATACTCTCTTCTTATGATGTGGCGATAACTGCTTTATTCTTCTCTTCCTACGTTGAATTCAATTTTGTATTTGGCTAAACACGTAGCGTATTTTTATACAAAAAGCAATTAGGTTAGATCATTTGGTCATCATTTGATTGGTAGATTATAGGGCTGAGCAAGTTAGATTCAGTTCAGATAAATCGAACCGAACCGATTCGGTTCAGACCGAACCTAAACCGATAATTTAGGTTCGGTTTTAGATCTTTGTTGTTTACCATTTTGGTTTCGGTTCGGTTTTGGTCCAAAGCCGTAAAAGAAAACGAAACCGAATTTATATGTTAGGTACAAAACCTAAAATGATTTAATAGATTCGGTTTTTGGTTCCAATATTTCGAGTTTCCGGTTTTAGGTTCAAAGTGGAACCGAACCTACTTTTATAGGTTCGGTTTTTTGTCCAAGATTTTTGAAAAATCGGTTTTAGATTCTGTTCGATTTTTAGCAGTTTGGTATGGTTTTGGACCTATGCTCAACCCTAGTAGAATATCCATGACATTCTTGTGTGAATAAAAGACTACTCCGACAATAGGCCTTCAGCGTACTCGATTAAGAGCGTTTAAACCTGATAATATCCGGGCAGTCCATCCGTTCCGCCCGCAAAAAAGGGCAGATATGAACAGAGGAAGAAGCCGATCGACCTACAAGCCCGACCCATCAAGCTGAATGGGCCGGATACGGGCACTGCTCTATACCCAAGCAGGTCCACTCAAGCTTGAGCCGGTGACACTAGATGGGCCAATGCTTCGAGCTTGAGCCCAATTTGAATATAAAATAAATGGACTACAAAATTATTATATCCTTAACAGAAGGCCCACAGAAGGCCCAATGAAGGCCCATAATGCCGCTAAGAGACTAGGGTTTTTATATAGAAGCCTCACTTTCGCTCGTTCATCCTCTGGCGTGAGAAAGTGAGAGGCAGTTCGCCGTTAAGCCGCAGATAGCAGGAGATTTCAGCAATGGGTAAGAATTTACGCATAGCAATTCTCGAATTTCCTCTAATTCTTCGAACCTGAGTTTTTCCATTCAGTTTGTCTGAATTAAAATCTTATTGTTATTTGCTTGTTCGATGTTTTTTTAATGATCTGATGGAATAGCGAGGATTAAGGTTCACGAGCTTAGGCAAAAGAACAAGACTGATCTTCTCGCACAGTTGAAGGATCTCAAGGCCGAGCTCTCTCTTCTCCGCGTCGCTAAGGTCACCGGCGGTGCTCCCAACAAACTTTCGAAGATGTAATTTTCCCCGATTCACATTTCTTTTTCGTCGTTTTGTTTTTCAATTTGAATTGTTTTATGATAACTTGCTAATAGAGGTTGTTTTTGTTTTGTATAGTAAGGTTGTGAGGTTGCAAATCGCCCAGGTTTTGACGGTGATTTCACAGAAACAGAAATCAGCATTGAGAGAAGCTTACAAGAACAAAAAGTACCTTCCTCTCGATCTTCGCCCCAAGAAGACTAGAGCCATCCGCCGTCGTCTCACCAAGCACCAGGTATATTTTTGCCTTCTCCTGATCTTTATATCATATCTTTATATCATATCAGTTGGTTTTAGTTGCTTGCTTAACTATGATGTGGCTGAAATCTTTTGTTAAGGCATTAATTCGGAATTCAATAAGTTGATTTGAAGTGTATAAGAACATGTTAACTGTGTGTATAGAACTTGAACTATTTGTCCATCCCTTGTTTGATTAGTAGTTTTGTTGATTGAAACCCTAGCCAGAACAATCTTAGACTAACAACAAGCATTAGAGGATTGCCTGTTTACTTGTTTAGTTGTTTGTCACTTATGAGTGATTAGCCATTTTGTTATGCTTTCATGCGCAATTACTCACCTGTAAGGGTAGTGTTTTGCTTAAGACACCCATTGAATTAACAGTTTTATAATCTGTAACAGTAAAATTTCACTGATTCAGCCAAAGAGTTTTTGTTGTTTGAATTGAAATGTAATCTATAGTAATCTTACTGTAAACAAGCATGAGAGGACTCCCTTGTTGTGGACACTTACACTTGTTTGTTACTTGTTCAGGCCAATTTGAAAACCGAACGTGAGAAGAAGAAAGAGATTTACTTCCCATTGAGGAAATATGCCATTAAGGTGTAATGATTGATCCTTGATTTCGTGTTAGTTTACAAACACAGCATTTTGTGCAAGTTTTGTTTGTTTCCGGAACTATGAACTAGTATGGAGATTGCTCTTCTATTTGAATTCTTTAGCTTTCTCTCCTCGTCTAAATCTCTTATGTTAGTATTGTATCCCATCAACTGCATTCTGAATCTCATCTTTTCAACATGGCTATGGAAATCTTGCAAGTATACTATCCATATGGGAAATTATCAGCAAGCCTGATAGTTTCTACTCCCAATATCTTGAAAATACAAAGGGTACTTCATCTACTAACTGTAACAATTACCTTATTTCCTACTCCTTCCCCTGGTAGTTGGGTTATAGAGAAATCTTGGATTTGAAAAAGCTTTAAACTTGACAGTGTTGGTCTTCTTTTTGTAAATTGGAAAAAATCTAATACGAATGAAAGATTGGAGAAAATGGTATGGCATGATTTGAATTTGTGCTAGGAATCCATATCTGTGCTTAGATCAGTGAGAGGACTATAAACTATCGAGATTTGGAGCAAATAATGATTGAAACTAAGAAGAATGTGGAGTCTTCTTCTAAAATATATATTTACATATCATATTCATATATTATATATTTATATATCATATTCATCCATATCACATTTTCAGTTCATGTGCCTTTCAACCATGTCTTGAAGTTTTTGAGAAACCACATAATCATTCATAAGAGCTTGCAACTCTAAATACCATCATTTTGTGAAATAAATGTTGTAACTCTAAATACCATCATTTTGTGAAATAAATGTTGTTAGCATTTGAAGTTTTTGAGTAACCACATAATTATTCATAAGTTTATTTTTATCAGCTTGTAACTCCAAATACCTATTGTCAGCCTCGTCCCCCTGACTAACTGAACTCTCGACGATTGTTTTTCCCTTTCTTTCTTTCCACTCTTTGCAGTATTCCTTCCGGATGGACGAGTTAGATCAATTGTTTGTCCAATAAATGTCGTATTATCGGGTGTAGCGGACACTGTTGGGAGTAGATGAGTTGGAACTTGAATAATAGGCTCTCATTTCATTCACTTTGGAATGTTTTGAGCTTCCTTCACTTTTCTCATCGAGTTTCTCAACCACCGTGAGCCACATTGTTACATTTTGAAGCTCACCCACAAAATGCTCAAATTTAAAGTTCGAACCCGTATCGGAAAGGTAATTAGCATGTGGCATTTTGAGTACATTTGTCTCACTTTGTCCATTTGATATTCGATTGAATGCTTGTTTGTAAGATCCAACAAATTTTCAAGTCGATATTGATATTTTGTGCCACCTTCTTTTTATAGAGCTCGAACCCCATTCAACTCAATTGTTGTCGTCCTCCACTTATCTAGTGTTGTAGTATTCCGCGACCTGATCCCAAAACGTTGCGACATTTTGATCATTACCGACAACATTGTCCATGCTGGTGTTTTTTTATTTTTGAAATGTTGGTAAGTAAATTCCGGTTCGATAGGCTTCTCCGCTCTACATCCGGACGGAAATAAGTTGTGGCCCATTGCTAGGGGACACCCTCCCATTATCAGTTTTTCCATACATGCCGCCACTAACCACTTAAGGAGTCTAGCACCACATCCCACTAGACCAACTGAGTATTGGTGTCCCATGCTGGTGTTGATCCGTACACTAACAGCTAACAACTCTTCTTGTTGGTTTCATTTCACTTGCTATAGACCACTTTGTTGAGCACCACTTTCACGAATGACTTCTTGTTGGTTTCGATAGTTTGTGGGGTTGATTTGGTTCCATAATGGTGAAAAAAAAATACTTCTTAAAGAATATGAGTTGAAAAGTGTGGAGAATTTGATCACAAACCCTAACCTATACATAATAACTTCAATTATGATGACTTTAGATTTAAAATCAATTCATTTTACCGGTACCCTTTTCAATATTAATAAATTATTAAAGTTTTAATTTTATGCACAGACTTATCAACAATGACTTTTAAATTATAATGAATTTGAATTCAATTTATTTTATTCTCACTATTCCCAATAAATTATTGAAAATTTGACTTTATGTTTACTTGAATTTGAATTTGATAACTTCAATTATGATGACTTTAGATTTAAAATCAATTCATTTTACCGGTACCCTTTTCAATATTAATAAATTATTAAAATTTTAATTTTATACATAGACTTATAACAACGACTTTCAAATTATAATGAATTTGAATTTAATTTATTTTATTCTCACTATTCCCAATAAATTATTGAAAATTTGACTTTATGTTTACTTTGAATTTGAATTTGATTCATTTTAATAAACTAGGATTTTTTATTTTAGGCAAAAATGTTCTAAATAGCCCAATCTTTGCTATTATTGCGGAAGGTGACACGAACTTTTAAAATTGCAGAAAAAAATGAACTATAGGGGGTGTTGCACTTTTTAGCACTAGTAATTAATCCATTAAAAAAATGTTGGACATTTTGTAATTTGTTATAGTTTGACAAGATATAAATTAAAAAAAATAGTAAAATATGTAAAAAAAAATTTAGCTTTATGTTTTACATAAGGAAAAAAAAGAAAAAAAAGTATAATA
This sequence comes from Fagopyrum esculentum, assembly GCA_033239045.1. Classification (NCBI taxonomy): domain Eukaryota; kingdom Viridiplantae; phylum Streptophyta; class Magnoliopsida; order Caryophyllales; family Polygonaceae; genus Fagopyrum; species Fagopyrum esculentum. The sequence continues at coordinate 132,388,629 of BSUD01000008.1, read as the reverse complement.
AGTAAAAATATATTATAAATTTTATAAGTTGGTAGGATAAGAATTTATAACAGGAAAACATATAATGAAAATGTATACTTCCTTACAACAAATTACTTAAATTACATAAGCTATCAGTTATAAATTGAAAAAAATATTTTTTTAAGTTTTTTTTATAGGTCATAAATATTTGTTTTGTTTGATATTTATATTTCATATACAAGAAAGAAAAAAGCAAAGCACAAAAAATCTATTTTAATTTTATAATTTATAGTTCTTATAATTTAAGTAATTTACGGTGAATAAATTATAAATTTTTATTACTTGTATTTCTTTCTAAAATTTTATCCTATAAAAAGTAAATGTATATATTTTTTTCTTCCTTTTTTTTATTTTTTTTTTATTATTTGATTTTCTTTTTTAGATTTATATATTACCAAACTATAACAAATTATAAAATATCTAATAGTTTTTTAACGGATTAACTACCTGTGTTAAAAATTGCAACACCCACTATAGTTCGTGTTTTTTTCGCAATTTTAAAAGTTCGTGCCGCCTTATGCAAGAGGAGTAAATGTTTGTTTAGAGCATTTTTGCCTTTATAGAGAAAACCACAGTTTCGCGTGTTCACCCCCTTGCGCGCGGAAGTGAGAGGCAGTCGCCGGGAGGTTTTCAGCAACGGGTAAAAATTTACGCACTGCTGTTCTCGAATTTCATCTGATTCTTCAAACCTTAGTTTTTTCCATTCAGTTTGTATGAGTTAAAATGTAATTATCAATTGCTTGCACGATGTTTGTTTTTTCTATGATATGATGGAATAGCGAGGATTCAGGTTCACGAGCTCAGGCAAGAGAAAAAGAATGATCTTCTCGCACAGTTGAAGAATCTCAAGGCCGAGCTCTCTCTTCTCCGCGTCGATAAGGTCACCGACGGTGCTCCTAACATGTAAATTTGCCCGATTCACATTCCTACTTCGTCGTTTTTGTTTTTCCACGTGAATTGTTTTGTGCTAAATTGATGATAGCGGTTGGTTTTGTTTTATACAGTAAGGTTGTGAGGTTGCAAATCGCCCAGGTTTTGACGGTGATTTCAGAAGCAGAAATCAGCATTGAGAGAAGCTTACATGAACAAAAAGTATCTTCCTCTCAATCTTCGCCCCAAGAAGAAAGAGTTATCCGCCGTCGTCTCACCAAGCACCAGGTATATTTTTGCCTTCTGATTTTTATAGCATATGATTTTGGTTGCTTACTTAACGATGGTGTGGGAGATTTGATCAATTGGATAGTTATAGCTTCTAAATTCCAGGTAATTAATTAGGTTAGCTGTCCATTTAATGAGTCCCTCAAGTTGTTCGATAAAATGCCCAAGAGAGAAATAGGATTGTTTGACTAATTAATAAAATGCCTTATCCCTCCTATCGAAGATCTGTCTCCAACACCTGGGATATTGCACCAATATATGTTTGACATCCTATAAACAAATGGATTTCTAAATGAAAATATCACTAAATTTTTATGCACTTAATAGTGTCCAAGCCATGTGTTAATAGACTCTTTATCAGTCAGTGAAACTATAATCTCACTTTTAGGAATCACTTACACTGTTACACAGGTGTCCTATGCTATTACAAATTTTGCAGTCTAGCAAGTCGTGGATTACAATCCATAATTCTGTTTTTAGTTACTGTTTAAGTGGGATAGAGTAAAGCTACTTCTAATGGTGTTAGAGTGTGTTCTTATCACTTTTGCAGCTACGAAAGTGTTTAACCTCTGCTCAAGTGTGTTTTTCTACCTCCAATTGAATCTCTTCGTTTAGGTCATCTATGATGGCTACATCGCTGCACCAATATTAATGAATAAGATGAAAAACTAGTATCTCTATGGAGCAAAAGGACGAGGATCAGTATGGAGCAAAAGTTGTTTGCCCGTGTGGGGTACACAAATAGCTATATATAAATAAGATAAATAAGAGCATAGTGTTTTCTTTAATGTGTTGATCGCAATTTTCTTTTCAGATTTCTATCGTCTGATGCGGAGGAAATCATCAGTCATCCAACATGGGCACACAAATAACACCGGGAGTAGCAGCCCGAATCAGAGCTTTATCAATTATACAACTAGAAGATCTCTTCCTGCTCATGTTAAACGATTGCAAAAGCCTGAAAGAGATCTGTAAAATCCATGCTCATATCATCAAATCCGCCTTGGGACAGAGCAACTACTTAGGCACCAACATGATCAAAATGTGCTCCAACTATCGCGCCGCGGATTACGCTTCAAAGATCTTCCACGATATCACAGAACCGAATGTGTTCGTGTACAACGAAATGATCAGAGCATGCAGTTACAACAATAAGCATGAGTTGGGGATTTCTTTGTTCAAGCAAATCATTGAAGACCAACGAGCTTGTCCTAACAGGTTCACATACCCATTTGTGATAAAGTGTTGTGGGGGGATACGAGGCCATGGTTTGGGCAAGCAGTTTCACGGTTCCGTTTGTAAAGTCGGGTTGATATCGAATTTGACAACCGGAAACGCATTGTTGGACATGTATGGAAAGTGTGACAATCTGGATGATGCACACAAGATATTTGATGAAATGCACGAAAGAAATGTAGTTTCTTGGAATTGTTTGATCTCTGGGTATGGTAGGCGCGGTCAGATGAAAAGAGCCCGAGCATTCTTTGATAAAATGCCAGAGAGAAATGATGTGTCTTGGACGGCTATGATTTCTGGGTACACTCAGATTGGATGTTATGTCGATGCATTGGAAGTGTTCCGGGAGATGCAAATGGTTGGGGTTGAACCTGATGAGATCTGTGTCGTCTCTGTATTACCGGCTTGTGCACAACTTGGGTCGCTTGAGCTTGGGAAATGGATACATTTCTATTGTGAGAAAAATGGGCTTGTAAAGAAAACTAATGTCTCTAATGCGTTGATTGAGATGTTCTGTAGATGTGGATGCATTGATGAAGCCCGACAAGTATTTGCTCAAATGCCTGAGAGAGATGTCATTTCTTGGAGCACCATGATTGCAGGTACATTACAAATACATTTCCGAATTCTCTTTCATCTTGATATGAAAGTAGCTTGTGCTAATGGATGTTCATTTTGACAGGGCTGGCCAATCATGGAAAAGGTAATGAAGCAATACACTTATTCCAAGACATGAAAACAACGACAATCAAGCCGAATGGGATTACATTTGTGGCCGTCCTCTCAGCCTGCACACATTCAGGATTCATAGAGCCAGGTTTACAGTACTTAGAGTCAATGAAAAACGAATACAATATAGACCCTTCAATTCACCACTACAGTTGTTTAGTCGATCTCCTTGGACGCGGTGGCCAGCTGAACCGTGCCCTGAAGATCATAGAGAAGATGCCCATGAAACCAGATGCTAAAATCTGGGGCTCCTTGCTTAGTTCATGTAGGACTTACCGCAACCTTAACATCGCCGAGATTGCAATGGAGCATCTTCAAGAGTTTGAACCCGACGATACTGGGAACTATGTTATACTGTCAAATATTTATGCAGATCTTGGGCATTGGGATGGAGTTTCAAGGATCAGGAAGATAATGAGAAGCAAGAGCTTGAAGAAAATACCCGGAAGTAGTTGGATTGAAGTCGATAGTGTGGCTCGAGAGTTTGTTTCTGGTGTTGATTCCAAGTGTTTAACTGTTGATATGTTGTGGGTATTGAGAATACTGCAACTCCATCTTAACAAGAAGAATCACCGTGGAGAAGATTTGTCAGAGGATAACATGAATTTATTCTAGATTGTCTTTCGGATTACTCCATGCCAAATTATGTCGCTTGGGAGTTTTCAGTGAAATGGGCCGCAGTGCCAAATTACAAGTATGTTTCTTCGTCAGTCTTCTACTTTTTACTTTTATTATTGCTACTTTATTTTTACATAAGAACTTCAATTCAATTTCCTTGAATTTGAGAGCACTCCTACCACCTTGCCTATTACCTTACATGTTTTAGGAAAAAACTGCAACTCATTGTACAATATTTACTTTTCAATTTTCAATGTTAATCCCTAATTTCACTCTTTTGATCATTCAAAAATAAGTAACAGGGTTTACATGTGACAATTTTCTTTCAGGTAACAATTTCACAGGAAGCATCTCAAGTTCTCTATCAACTCTCACTACATTGTCTGCATTGTGAGTCTTCAAAGTTTTTACAACTTATGGTTGCTTTGATTCTTTGATGGAGATTTCTTTTGATCATTCAACTTTTAATCTCAAAGCAGGAAACTGAATGAAAACCATTTTTAGTGGAGAAATACGGAATGCCTTTGCATCCTTTCGGCAGTGACTATCATGTTGGTTTTCTTTCTGATCTTCAAAATTCTTTTATGTTTCATACTTGCATTGTTTCTTACTTATGAAATTCATTGATGGCGTATTAGTATTTTCATGCAGTGAATTGTCTGGTAATAATTTGAGTGGGGAGCTGCTAACTTCAATGGTGGATTTATTGGCTATGATAAGTCTGTGATTTGATGTAATAAGCTCCTAGAGACTATTAACTGTAATTTTTTTTCAAATCAGGTTCTTACCAACCAAGAGAAACTGGGAGAGACGGAGACTAGATAAGGAAATACGAGACTCCTTATGTGCTCTGGTAAAGAAAAACGAACAAACAAAGCAAAACTCGGGAAACCTCATAAGTGCATGGATGACAGCAGCCAAGAACGGGAAAGTCAAAGAAGAGCTGAAGAGAGCATGAGAATAGAGGAAGTTGTGAACGAAAACAAGACCTTCTATTTCACCGAAAGGAAACTATTGCTCATCTTCTAACTTGGGTTCTCGTTCTCCTTGGAGCCATTGGAGGTCAACCAGGATTGGCAGGACATGGCAAGGGAGGAAATATTCCGGCTTTGTGGGTATAGTAAGCTCCCCTCTGCTGATAACATCCGTGACAGAATAAAATCACTTCAGTAGGTATGAGAGCAATTAGTAAATTTAGTGTAACTGGTTCTTTGGATGAAGTTCCTTTCAATCTACTTGTAGAAGTTCTGACTTTTGCAAGCAAGTTCTGTTGTGAAAAGTTACAGGATGCTTGCATCTGTAATATGCTCTAGACAAGATGCATTGAAGTTGTTTGAATGTGCGCTTGAGGAGAACTTGTCAATTCTTGCAGCCTCGTGTTTGTAGGTCTTCCTTCATGAACTTCCCCACAGTTTATTCATGAGAGAGTAAGTTGTTCATACCTTTTGTCCTCATATCTACTAAACTTTGCCTATTTTCTATAATTTGTTCAAAATACTCACTTTTGTGACAATCAGATGTTGTTTGGACCGGGACATGTGTAAATACTTGTACTAGTATGAACTTTAGGATGGTGTAGCACTGTAGCCGGGTATCAGCCACCCAAGATAAACAACATATATTGCTTTTGGCTTGCAGCTGACAAATAATCAATAAGAAAACAATGCACATTTACTGTGAAATGTTGGTTTTAAAGCTTGGTTTTCACTTTTATGATAGTTCTTCTGCTGGCTAGCTAAAGGAATAATCAGGAAGCTGCAATGAAGTGTTTTTTTAGCTGTTGTATTTTGATGCTCATTGATTTTGGGTAGTTTAAACTCAGTTAATGAACTCAAAAACAAACTGCATGTTGATATTTGAAGTAGTTTGAATCATTGAGTCAAGTCAAATTTCTCTTTTATAGTTTAATATAATGATAATAGGTAAGTAGTTGAATTTCTTTTTTGTGTCGTTATGAAATGTGAGTGAAAAAATGATAATTAATTGCAAGCGTTGACTTTGAGTGGGATTAGAAGGCAGGTGGGCAAGTAGTGAAAGCGAAAGAGATAGAGATAGCTATATAGCACAAATGACGTTTCTAACAAAGTTGATGTTGATGCTCGTCTTCTTCTATTTGTCTTTGTTTTCATAGGTCTATAGGTAAACGAGTGAAATTGATTGAACACATAAGCAACTGACTATTTATAACTTTTCTTATAATAGTTGATTCAACGAAATCTATTAGATAATTGATAAAGGTAAAAGTATGATGATAAAGATGGGTTCTTTACATATCAAATTGTGAGTTTATGTATTATTGATCCGATAAATTAAGTTTTCTACAGCATAAATTATATACTTTAAATTATTTGCTTAGGACAGGTCTTTTTTAAGATAGTATTGTAGTAAAAATTTCAACGAAATCTATTATTGATCCGATAAATTATTTGCTTAGGCACGACGCCTAATATTAACACGAGAGAATCAACCTAATAAGCAAAAGTGATAATATTTTGAAATAATTATATTAACTAATTACCTATGATGCACGGATACGGACACGGATACGGAAAACGGACACGGCGAGAAACGGAAAAACGGCAATCCTCAAAAGTATAGGAAAAGAGGACACGGCGAGTAAAATAATTAATATATTATTTTAAAGATATTGAAATATAGAATTACTATATCATAATGAGATACATATATATGAAAAAAAATCAATGATATATGAGTTGATAAAACTATTAACATGATGATAAAATAATCGAAACAAAAGCTTAGAATCAAACATTTTCAGTCTTACAAAACATAGAAATAAACATATTTAGTTTTATAATCTGAAATAATCATTCTTAGTGTCAAAATTAAAGAGTGAATCATTCATTTCCAAATCAACAATAACCGAACAACATGATCAACAAAGGAAAATAATAATAATAAATATTTGTGAATTATAAAAGTGACAGAATTAGAATAACATAGTCAACATTCAACAAATAAAAATTACAAAATTAATTAATAATCAAAGATTCAAAATTAATTTATAAAATCATAAGAAAAATGGAGAGAAGAGTCGGCCGGCGGAACAACATTTCAACATCAGAGCCGGAGAAGAAGATCGATGTCCTACTTCCGACAACCACAATCTCGCAGTGCTCATGTGGAGCTAGGTTTAGTATGAAAAATGGGAAAGAAGAAAAAATATTACGGTATATAAGTTTTTATTTCGTTGATCATGTCTTGACCGAACACAATCCGCGTCCTCACCGTGTCCTAGACGTGTCCTACCACGGAAACGTGTCTTGACCGTGTCCGAGCCGTATCCGGTTATATCCCCGTTTCCGATACGGCAGGATACGGGACACGCCGCCTTCTAGAAGTGTCCGTGCATCGTAGCTAATTACATAGCTAGGATAAGATGTGGATTATACGCCCGCTCGTTCTGTATTTCAGTTGGTGGACCCCACATCCACCGATACCTTCTTCACAAACTTATCTATCTCATTTTCAATATGTATATATAAATCCAACCAATATATATATATATAATAATGTTTACTTTTATAAATACTTTTTTGTTTGTTGTAAGCGTTTTCATGACTCAAAAAGAGTGAGGGATATTTAGTACAGTATAAATATAATATTTGCTAGATATATATGGCGAAATATAAATTTAGATATAAATATTAAGTTAATATCTAATATTTAACAATTAAGAAGAAATTAATATCAATCTTTTATATGTAATTAATATTAGTACATAAAATATCACTTATATCTATGTACTTTGATACCACCCGTATTCATATTTTCAGTTCTTATATTGATTTTCATATGCATATTTGGTATTGGTAGCAAACGAGTCCTAAGATAAATAAGGTATAATATGTGGATGACCATAAAATGGAGTTTTAACGATTGAAAGAACATTTTGTTCTGCAGCGGTTGCTTACATGTGCTTCTCATTTGGTTGCTCTATTTCAACAATTTGTTTCTGTCGTTTTGTACATATTATGTACTGTTCTTCCCTTTAAATTCTAATGTATCCATTTGTCCATATTTCTCAATGTCTTCAAATTTCTCGTCTCCCACTTGCAGTTATAAAAGCTGACACGGTGACACCCACAAGCTTGTTCTCTTTCGATCAATCAATCTACACTCTTAAAACCCCTATCTACCCCCTTTCCGAAATTGATGGGGGTTTGCCATGGTAGATGTAGGAGAGCAACAGTAGTTTTTTCCTTGATTCATTTGTGCAGGTATCTCTTTTGAATTATGATCAGTTTTGTAGTAATCATGGACAATTTGGAATCTTCTTGTGCAAAGTTGAAGAAAGATTATGATATATATGTGCTTGATTTTGCTGTTCAATCAACAGGGTTTAGAATTGAAGGGTGAAAGTGATCCAATCCAAATTTGGTTCCGTCAGTTTCGTCTTTGATGATTGTTGGAAGAGAAGCGGATGATTAATCTAGGGTTTTAGAGTGATTTTAGTAAGAATTTGTGGTTGAGATTCCTTGATTGGTTCATATTGGAGTTGAAACCCTAGAAATGGCAACAGAGGCACAAGCAGTTGAGCTTCAAAGTGGGCAACAAAAGAAAATGGTCAAACAGTTGACTGGTAAGCGCGATGACACTCCCTTGCATTCTGCAGTTAGAGCTGGGAGATTAGATGAAGTTATTGACATGCTTGCTGGTGTTGAAAATGAAGAATTGAAAGAGCTTTTGTCAAGGCAAAATCAGTCTGGGGAAACTGCTTTGTTTGTTGCAGTTGAGATGGGTCAAGTGGATATCATTAGGGAAATGATGAAGTTTTATGATCCTGCTGTTGCTAGTATCAAGGCTCGAAACGGGTGTGACGCGTTTCTTACTGCGGCTAAGCAAGGGAGTTTAGGTATGTTCTTGATCATAAATCAATTGTGCCTTGGTGCTGCTTCTGGTTTTGCTTTTGAGTGTGTTTCTTGTATTGAAAGTTGTGATTCCTCTGAGTTGAATCATACATTATGTATGGTATAAGTTTTATAATGTTCTATGAATGAAGAATTGAAAGATCTTCTGTAATTCGAGTGTTTTTTCATTGAATGTTAGAGATACTGTGATGTGCAGAGATACTGAAGTTGCTTATGGAAACCGATGCAAACCTTGCAATGTCCTATGACTCAACCAACACAACGGCTCTGCAGATGGCTGCAAACCAAGGACATCTCGAGGTGGTGAATTTTCTCCTTGAAGTGTGCTCTGAGCTGACCACCATATCTCGGACCAATGGGAAGAATGCTTTGCATTCAGCAGCTAGGAACGGTCACGTGGAGGTTGTGAAAGCACTTGTGGAGAAAGACCCGGATATTGCAATTAGAGTTGATAATAAGGGGCAAACTGCTCTTCACATGGCAGTGAAGGGTCAAAATGTGGAACTTGTAGATCAGCTGATTAAGGCTAACCCTTCCTCGGTTAATATGGTGGATAACAAGGGAAATTCGCCTCTTCACACTGCAACACGAAAGGGAAGATCTCAGGTATCATTCTTCTCATTGATGGATCAGTGTTGTATTTAAGTGATATCAGATTTTTGATGTGAGCACATTTGTGCAGTAATTAGTGATATCAGTTTTTTGGCTCATTGATGATAGTTTGCAACATTTTCGGTTAGTTTTCCTCTTTTTTTTGATAAACTAAATAATCACTTATTTTCCAGATTGTTGGGAGACTGCTGGTGCAAGAAGAAATCGACAAAACTGTTGTAAATAAGGCGGGAGAAACGGCTCTTGATACATCAAAGAAGACGCATAACGAAGAAATACAAGCCATTCTCGAGGAGAATGGCGTGCAAAGTGCCAAACATCTTACACGGAACTCAACCAACCCGGCTAAACAACTCAAACAGACAGTTAGCGACATAAAACACGAGGTCCACGACCAGCTAGAGCAAACTCAACAGACCAAGAAACGGGTACACGGAATGGCTAAACGGGTCCATAAGATGCACTCAGAAGGGCTTAACAACGCGATCAACTCCACCACTGTTGTAGCAGTCCTCATTGCAACGGTCACATTTGCAGCCATCTTCACAGTCCCTGGTCAGTACATAGACGGCTCATCAATCGATTCAAGCATATCTCCGGGGGCCTCCTTAGAAGAAGACTACGCATCAAACATGCCTCCCATGGCTACCTTTGGAGAGGCACACATAGCTTTAAACCCAAGTCCCAACGCTTTCTTGATCTTCTTCGTGTTCGACTCAATTGCTCTCTTCATCTCCTTAGCCGTTGTTGTGGTCCAGACGTCGGTGGTGGTTGTAGAGAGTAAGGCAAAGAAGAGGATGATGGCTATTATAAACAAGCTCATGTGGCTAGCTTGTGTGCTCGTTAGTGTAGCGTTTCTCGCGCTGTCGTTTGTGGTGGTGGGAGACGAGAATAGAGTGTTGGCTATTGTTGTGACGGTTATAGGAGCGACGATTATGGTTACGACATTGGGACTGATGTGCTATTGGGTGATTGAGCACCATGTAGAGGCCAAGAGTCGGAGAAGCCTTAGGAGGTCGTCTATGGATAGTAGATCGCGTTCTTGGTCGATTTCGATGGTGTCGGATTCAGAGATGCTGAGCAATGAAAATCGCACGAAAATGTATGCAATTTGAAGGGCAAAGGAAGATACTGGTGTGCCTTGCCTTTTTGTACTTGTTTAAGGCATACCCAATAGAAGTAAAGTATAGTATATACTATTGTATATGATCCATATAATTCAATGAAATATTAGAACTAAGCTGCCATAGCATCCCACAATAAATGAAAGTTTTTAAATTTTGGGGATACGATCTCAAGGCTGAAACTTAATGGAATTGACGAAAGACACCCTTAGAAGTGGAACTTTCAGTTTAATTTGACTTAATATGATAAAACTATAAAATCATGACACATAGTAATGAATGCGAGAGCTCTCTTGAGAGATAAACCGTCAATATATACAAAACGGTTTTTCACTCGAGGCTTTGGATATACCGGGGGCCCAAAAAATTTGTCAAATTCATGACACTAACGTAAGAAATCTCAACCAACATAAAAGGCTACCTCGAGGTCATATATGCCAAACAAACCCTAGGTAGTTCATTGCAGAGCCCCCGGAAATCCCCTACCTCGGGCGTGTTTACCTTGCGGGTTTATAAACTAAATGATAGTTTATAAACCTTTGCTGATTTTTGTGTAACCGTTTACCTTGCGGGTTTATAAACTAAATGATAGTTTATAAACCTTTGCTGATTTTGTGTAACCGTTTACCTTGCGGGTTTATAAACTAAATGATAGTTTATTTGGGTTTTTAAACCCGTAAAAAATAACCTTCTCAAGATGAGGTTATTTTTATTTTGGTTTTTAAACTCGTTAGTTTATAAACTCAAATAAACTCAAACCCTTAGTAAACAGGCCCTAAGTATCAAACTAAGCAATCGTAATCCATAAACCAAAAGTAGTTATCATGTATTTGTGATGTTCAACTGAGAACCTCTTTTAAGATTTTATCGGGTGGTGCATTATTGCTTTTAAGTTGGTGGAACAACTTGTATTTTTAACTCGTTGATGAACGAGATTTTAACCTACTAACTAGTTACTAGTTGTTTGGAACGACCCGTAAATAGCTTTTTAGAGGAAAGTCTTACAAACCGTAATAAAAAAAACTACACAACAAGGGAGAAAAGAAATACTCAAAAATATTTTTAAAAAAAAAAAAACCGAAAACAATTTTTAAATGAATTTTTTTATAAATGTGTATCTGAATGTTTCTAATCTTGACACACGTCTGTAAGTATATACCCATCGTTTGGAGATCTTCCGGCGAGCCGATGGGTTATATTACACGAAACGGAACAAGGAAGCAGGAACAAGAGAAATTCTCAACCTCCAAATTTCCCTGTGTAAAACCCTAGAAAACCTTCATATGCTTGACTTGGATTTGACTGTAGAAATTGAATAGAGTGAATCAAGATCAATGGATGAAGAATTGCTCGAGTTGCAGAGACAGTTTGAGGTTGCTCAAGAAGCTAAGTCGAGCATCAGATTGTCCGAGCGAAACGTTGTCGAATTGGTCCAGAAACTCCATGAACTTCAAATCATTGACTTCGATCTCCTTCACACTGTCTCTGGCAAGGAATACATCACTCCTGTAAGTCTCTCCTTCGGTTTCATAACTTTCTATAAATCTTCTGACGATTTAGATTTAGCGTCATGCAGCCTGTGATTGTTGTAGTGAGCAGGAGAAATGCGATCGTTTTATTCTCTAATCTACTGTATATTGTTCGAAATGTTATTAGGGATTTCGTTTCGCCCTTGGATGTGTTGATCGAAAGATTTTTTTATTTATCTGTGTTCAGAAAGTGACATTAATATGATTGATTTAACTCTATATATTGCTGGAACAGGAGCAACTTCGACTTGAAATTGTTGCGGAGATAAACAAAGTAGGACGTGTTTCATTGATTGATCTGGCCGATGTTATTGGTGTTGATTTGTATCATGTTGAGAAACAAGCTCAGGCTGTAGTATCTAATGATCCAGAACTTACGTTAATTCAAGGTGAAATAATATCAAAATTTTATTGGGATAATGCGGCTGAGGAAATTAACGAGAGGCTTCAAGAATGTAGTCAAATTGCGCTTGCTGAGATTGCTGCACAGCTACAAGTTGGTTCACAGTTGGTTGCTTCCGTGCTGGAATCCAGGATGGGGACTTTGGTATGATCTGTTTCTTTCTAAATTTACTTAGTATCAATTGTGGATTTCTTTTATGGGTTTTGATGTCTATATTTTCTCTGGTGTGTAGATCAAAGGCAGATTAGAAGGTGGGCAACTTTATACACCAGCCTATGTTTCCCGTGTGAATGCAATGATTCGTGGTGCTGCAAGAGCTATGACTATTCCTTCAAATTTGTCTGCCTTGTGGAGCACTTTGCAGCAGTTACTGCAGGAGATGAATGGAGCAACTGGGGTAGCTGTTGATAATTCATTTTTCCAGTCTCTGTTTAATGCTTTATTGAAGGAAGGGGAAATCCTTGGGTCTGTTCGGGCTGGAGTTCATTGGACACCTGCAGTAAGAAACACTTGTAGTTAGACTTATTTTTCCCACTAAGATTTACCATTTCAGCTTTGTTTTTTAATTACCATGTGTGTTTTGACCGGATGTACTTATATTGCCAGCTTGTAACTATTTATTTGTATTACCTTGTTTCTTCTCATATGGTGATATGCTTACCACTGAGATGCTATGACCTCCAGGTCTTCGCCACTGCTCAAAAGGAATGTGTGGATTCTTTCCTTTCTCAGGTTTGAAGCTTGTCTACAAAAGCTTATTTGATAATTTTCGTGTTGAAAATTTTGAAAGAAATATATTTTTGAAAATATATACAAAAAAAAAGAAGTCGTCCCAGGAAAACTTTCTTTTAGTTTCTCTCTATGCCATTTACGCGCTTCATTTTCTAAATAGTTTGAAATATAGTTCAACTCATTGCTAACCATAGAACATGTTAGCAGTCATAAAAAATCTCATTGTCTGTTATAGCGGTTTAGAGCATATTTTGCAGAATTTGTTGGTCTTAGAACACTTCCTGTGATGCTGCAGAATTCCTTTATTACTTACGACACGCTACAGAAATTAGGAATTCCACAGCCCGTGCAGTACTTGCAGGTAGCTGATGTCCTAATTTATAATACACTTCATCTTATATTTTCTGCTCTAAGTTGAATCTAATCAAATTTGTATATGCACTTCTAAATTTAGTCTAGGTATCCTGATGGTATACCTTTGGTCACCTTATTCATCCATCCATCAATTGTTGAGATGTTGGATGCAGCACTGGAGGATGCGATTGAACGTGGAAGTTGGTAAGACTTTAAATGCCTTAGTTGTAGCATCGCATTTTAGGCTTGCTAGTTATTTTCTGCTATTCTGAAGCTCTTATAATCTTAAATTTATATCCGACAACGTTCGTTCCAACATTAACTTTTGTATAAAACTGTTAGCTGTGTGTTCTTCATCAACAAGTTTGTGTTTTCTCTTTGAACCTGATTCAGTTGTATAATTCCCCAAGCTATTATTTTGTTGCTTTAAAACTTAATTTTGAAGTGGGTAAGGCGGCCCTCAATGCGGCCTCTGTGGAGGTGGCTAAGCATGAGCTTGCATTTTATTTTCTTAACTGATGAAACACAAATGATTTATACAAACGCAAGAAAATCCCGGATATAATATTTCTCAATCCAAATAAAATAAAATTGAAGTACTGATGAACTTTTCTCCAACCCTTATTTAATGGATTTGATTTCTTTCCTGTCTCACACAGTCACACTTATATTCACACCAAAAAAAAACAGTCACACTTATATGTGTCTCGATTGATTAACTGACTGCTGCAGGTTCGATTCAATGTCTGTTTTGCCCTCATCAATTGGATCTCAAGATGCGGCCAAGATTTTGTCACTGTGTCCCTCCATTCAGTCAGCACTCAAGGTCAGTTAGCTACAATTGTTTTCTTTCCCCCTAAGACCTTGATTTTTATCTACTTCTTTTATCTTAATAAAATTTCAACATTGAATCCAGACCAACAAGGCACTCATCGTGGCAGATTCCTATGTGCTAACTGAAGGCTTTGTCAAGGTAATATGATAAGGATTTTGCATGGTTTGTTTCTCGAGGAAAATAAAGATGTACTGAATTGTTCTTTGTGTAGTCACGCGATAATTTGTTTGCTTGTTAGGTTGAATCAGCTCTCTGGGTTGTCATAAGGGACGCATTAAGTGCTTTTTTTATTTGTTAATCTTCCCATGTTTGTGCTGACGGTTTTATGAGCTTTTAACTGAATCCAGTATCTCTGAATCGCGTATGCTTTTGTATGTCTTTCTTCTCTTCTTGTCTAGGATATCTCCAACCGCATGGAGAAGGAATTGGATACATTTCATGTCCCTGGCTCTTCTGCTGGCAGGCTGGATGATGACAAGAATTCTGTAATAGAAAGTGAAGGCGGAAATGGTTCAAGTAGATATACTGATGGAAATGATGCTGGTAGTCAGAGCGGCAATAGTAAATCAAACATGGAGAAAGGGTCAAAGAAGAAGAAAGGACGCTCTGCAGGAAGTGGGCGAACTTCTACCATTGAAACTGATCTTGATAACCAAGAGTCTGTTCCCACTAAATCCAAGAAAGGCCAGAAGAAAGGAAAGGATACATCTAGATCTTCTGAGACAAAAACAACTAAAGAAGAAAACTCTGGTGCACCATCACAGCAATGGATAATGGACAAAATTTTGGCCTTGGTGCCTGATCTTGAAGAGCAAGGTCTGCCACTTGTGCTATTGACTATTGATATATCTTCTATATTTAAGTACCTGCTTCATTTATTTGAATCAAAAGGATCCATATGGTAGGTGTTGATGATCCAGAGGCAATCCTTAAACCTTTAGCCAGTCATTTGAGACCACTGCTGCTCTCGTCATGGAATGAGAGAAGGAAGGCTATATTTGCAGAAAATGCCAATAGAATGAAGCGAGTTGTTGATGATTTGCAGAAGAAATTTGATGAGGTTAGAAATGAACATTACCTTGTATCGGTTGGATTGAGTTTAATATGTAAATTGTACTTGTTTAGCACACTAGTCCGTTTTCTTATATCTGGTGACCTAAAATTTGTTCTCTGCTGCAGTCTTTCTTAAAGATGCAGTTGTATGAGAAGGCATTAGATTTGTTTGAAGATGATCAATCAACTTCGGTAACTTTATCCTCATGCTCCTCTTGATTGGTTGATTTATGTCAGCTGTGTTGCAAATTACCCATTTCTCTATCCACAGGCTGTATTGCACCGGCATTTGCTAAGAACTATTGGAGCCTCCATTGTGGATATGCTCTTACATAAATTGGTTGGCCATCTTCTGCATTTTTCCTTTTTAAATTCCTTTGATGTTTTTAGTTTGTATGAAAAATTAGGTCGAAATGTTAATACTAATTTTCTGGATTTAGGATGAACACGACAAACTGAAGAACGGAGTTGAAGTTGAAGAATCTTCTAACGATGAGCCTATATCTCTCGATCCTAGTGAAAGAATCGCAGTTGTATGTAACTTCATTCGAATGTGCTAGTTCTCTTATTGTCCTTCTTAACTTTGTTGTACTCCACTCACATAAGCTCGTCAGTTTTTGGCATCAGAAAGAATGTATCTGAGATTGCAATCATCATTCTCTTTGACACAGGCAAAAGGCTTGCACAAATCCCTTTCGGTCAAGGCTAATGTTTTAGTAGAATCTTTGGATGGGAAGGTTAGTACCTTAAAGTAGCATTTATTTTCCTCTCGTTATTATATTCTGCTATGGCTACGAGCATGAATCTTCATTTTTTAGAGATGTGTGACTTGCTACTACTACTACTACCACTACTAATAATAATACTAATACTGGCTTATTTAGAAGCTTTCTATTTTCCAATTGGTATTTATTCGCTGGCACACAATCCTATCCGTGCATGATGCATCATGCGTGTGTCTAAGACCGTATTTTATTTTCTTAACTGATGAAACACAAATGATTTATATCGGTAGCGGGTGGACACATTCATGACATCTTTGGAAGCTGTGGCAGAGGAAAGGTACTCTCAGCTTTTATAATGCATCATGAATTGGCTATTTTAACTACAACTGATATGATCCTGGAATTGATTTACTTATTGCTTCTGCAGTGGGCTTCTTGTAAGGAAACTTGATAAAAAATTGGAAAGAACCCTACTACATTCATATCGTAAGGTTTGTGTGGTTACTCCCTTTCTGTATCTTCTCCTTTATAATTTATTGTATGTGATTTTTAATTGATGTGTTGTTACTTATATTCCTCAATCAACATAGAATATTTATTGATAAAAAAAGCCGCTGCTGTTTCTTTCTTTTTTAAATCGAATACCTGTGGAGTCTAATATGCTGTTGTACTTCAACAATAAGATCATTCAAGCTGATACCTTCAACCTGAGTGCCTGAGTGGATTTATTACATACATGATATCTTTGATGCCAAAATATCAGTGATATTATTAGAAAGTCCTCATGATCATATAAAATTGATGTATTTATTCAGTATATATGAAACACTGGTGAACTTTCATTTGCAGCTTGCAAGTGAGGTGTTTGATTTGTGCCTTTTATGACTAGATATTTATTACAAATTTTTATTGCCAAATTTGCTGTTCTAATTTTCATGTCGTGACGCTGCCATCAGGATCTGATGTCTCAAGTATCCTCGGAAACTGATCCAGTCTCGCTGTTGTCTAAAGTTGTTTCCTTGCTTTATTTGAAGGTTAGGCAAAAATTTCCTGTCATTGCCTTCTGATTCCTTATGTATCCTATGCCCCCAGCAATAAAGATTCATCCATAATCTATTTTTCTGCTGTGGATTTGTCTTATTAGACTCACAATAAAGCACTCCAGGCCCCAGGAAGAGCCATGTCTGCTGTTGTCTCTCGCTTAAAGGTATGCTGTATAGATCTGCTTACTGAATAAATGCTTTCATCTTTAACGTACTGTCGACTTTCTGTTTGAGATTCAAAATATGAATAAAATCTTTTGGGGGGATGTTAGTCGCTAAATTTTTAGACCAGCCATGCATGCAGCACAATAAGTTTAGATAAACTACTGTCTCAAGTGAGTATTCATACTTGAAATTTGTAATTTCATAATTCATATCCTCAAGCAATTGACATTTGAAGAGGATTCTATATTGAATGATAACCCTTTTTGGAAGTTATTTTACTACCTATAATTTTATGAATACAAGCATATACTCTGTAAAGAATGAAACTTGAATTTTGTGATCAAGTACTGCATGTTTGTTTACATAATTTTCAGTTAGTATTCATAGTTTTTTAATAGTATTTTACACCTGTTCATTTTTGTGCTCACAAGCGAACTCTCTAAAGAATGATCAGTGGGAGTTTACCGTCGGAAATTTTAGAAACTGTGTATATAAAGCTTGTGTTATTTCCCAAGTTCCCGAAGTGTTTGATAAAAATATATATTCCTTATTTCTTCAGGATAAATTGGATGAGTCAGCATACAACATCCTATCAGACTACCATTCTGCAACTGTAAAACTGCTCTCTCTGATGGCAGCTGCAACTAATGAGGTGACACAATCTTTCACCTTCCCGTTGATAAAAGATCTGGTTCATAGCTTCTCTTAACATAAGTGTGGCTCACTCCGTACCTTGTGATTTGTCTTGATCCACCGAAAAATATAAAGCTTGTTTGGTATCATATCATATGTGTTCGGTATATGCAGATATGGATATGAAATTGATATTTGGTGTTCGGTATCTTTAATAGATATCAAATTTAATATCAACAGCATTATTTTGGTGTACCTAAAAGATATCACACGTACTTATACGTTCATATCCTATACCGACCCTAATACCAAACGAAGTTGTTCAGTAGTATGTTTTTACGCAATAGCTTACTGTAGATTCCCAACCCGACTTCCATTCAAAAATAAATAAAATTAAAAGCTTGGAAATCGTTAATGTAGTTCGATCTTTCATGGTTGCAGGAGGATGATTGCTCGTCGGATAGGATATTGTCGAAACGAGAACTTCTTGAGAGCCTAATGCCTGCTTTGAAGGGTCTAGTTTTGGGAGCGGCACAGTCTCAGGAACAAAGCTGAGGCCTCTCTAGTCATCGGTAATACAATGTACTACACAACCATAGGGAGATACAAAGGGTAGAAAGAAGAGCAGTCCTAGTTATGTGCTTTGTGAAGTGAAGCCTCTTCGGACTTAAAAATCTTCATATTTTGTTTTGAACCGAATTTCACCCGGCTCTGTTAAAAAAATGAAGGTCACTTACCTAGGTTTAACTTGGCCCAAAATTTTCAGCAGTGTGGTCATGTTGTCTTTCGTTGGGCCGCTTGTGTAATACTTAGCCCAAATCCTCGTGCTGAGCCCACTGTATGGATTCTTCGTTGAAGTTAAGTGGTTCCTTTCTTCATTATAAAGCCGTTGAATCAGATGATGTTTAAGGTCATTAACTTTATGATTCTAAGGTGTGTTTGCAGTATGGATTAAATTATCTCGAAATAATCTTGTAAACTAATAAGAGAGGTTGGGGAAAAAAAGTAATGTTTTGTTCCCTAAATTATTTTTTCATCTTAATCCACTCGTATCATTTTTTTTCGTTTTTATTTCAAATTACAAATGAAATTTTGTATAATTTAAATGGACTATACAAAAAATCATATAGATTTAAAATGAATGATTACTATACAATACTAAAATATAGTGAATAAGGTCACATGTCATTCTTATTTTTTGTTGAGTCATTTCAAGTTTTGTCATTTGGTATTACCATATTAAACAACATAAAATTTTATCACGTATCATTCTTACGGTATATTTAGATAATTTTGCATATTTTTTAATTACAACACGTAAATACTTATATTTAGTCAATTATTTGTTTTGTATTGTATCTAAATTTCAAGTATATTTACAATAAATTTCAAGTATATTTATAAGAAATTGATATATCCCTTAATTATAATGTATAATGTTCCTAAATTATATGTTTTTTTATTTCATATTTCAAATTCTTTAGTTGTAATGATTAATTCATTATTCACAACTCTCTATATTGATGATATACATCCTTTGCCAGTTTGCTATGATTTTATTTTAAATTCTCAGTTTATATATATATTTAATTATTTATTTATTATTTTATATTAAGAATTATTTTTTAAAAAACGTAGTTTTTGTTTATTTGCTTTGTGCTAATAAAAAAACCGTGCATATCTCACTTATGTTGCGGTGAAAGGTAACAAATTTAAAAAGTGCGGTAAACGATGTCGTTTGGTAGATCGGATGTGGAAACGAGAAGATGCTGAGTTAGTTCCTATGATCTTACAAGATTCTTCTTGTTCGATGGGGAATAAAAGATAATGGAGGAAATGTCATAATAAAAAGTAATAAATAATAAAATAAAGTTGGCGGGAATTTGGACGTCGTAAGTTGCACGGTGACAGCGGGATTCTGTTACTGACTCCTCAGTCCCCTGCATTGGATTCATACCCCCACTTACTAGGAACCACACTCGAACACTCCTACGTATAAATACTCTTTTTTTTTTTTTTTTAAATATTAATAAATTGTAATTTCTTTGCTATTCGTACCACCATATACATGCTATACATATCACATCTACGCTTATGCATTGCGTAGGCGTAGTAAAAAAAATAATAATAAATTATTTTTTTTTTTTACCTTACTACGCCTACGCATTGCGTAGGCGTAGTAAGTTTCCCTTCATTTTCCGAAGAGAATATATGCTACGGACTACTACGTATCGGCCATGCGTAGTCGTAACCATTTTCCTTTATTTTTGAACGAAATGAGCTTCTTGCTACGGCTATGCATTGCGTACGCGTAGTGAGGGTACGAATAGCAATCTCGAGAGAAATGTTTGATATGTTTCTGTAATAGAATAGATATAGGAATAAATTATGAGTATCAGTGATTTATTTTTGAATCTGATTTCATGAAATCAATATTAAAAAATAATTTAATTTTTTGAAACAATTTCGTTTACTATGTTTTTTCTAGTTTTGTGATTAGTAAATGTACCCTTGAGAAAAGAGTTTGAAAATAAATACAAAAGGTTTGGGTATATTTACTTAATTAAAACATTAAAAAGCTATAGTTTTTCAAAAAAACCTAGTTATCAAAATTGTTATTTATTTGGTTTCAATTTAAATATTCATTTAGATTTTTCATACGTATTAAGACATCAAAAAAGAGAAAGTAAAAATGTCAAACTACACTAAGAAAAAAGGATATTTTATTTTTGTTTTTAATTAGTGAAAAATGTAATTTGTTGAAATTTAAAAAAAACAAAAATTTTAAAAACATTATGTTTATTTCTTTAAAAATTTGATGATAAATATTTTTATAGATAATTGTTTTCAAAAATTACTTGAAATTATAGGGAGACCGAGATAAGTTTTTTTTTAAAAAAAAAACAAGGATTCGAAAGGGAAAAAAAAGGCTTATACAAATACAGCTGTGAACTTATGAACTATTGGTACAATAGCAATGTATTATGAGAAAGTAGGTTGGGCGTAGACATTAGGTGCAGAGACTGGTTCACCCTTTGCCTAGAGAAGTGGTACCACAAAAATACGGGGCAATTTCCTATAAAACATATTATAATCTCACTTTTGTGCAATTTCTAATAATTTAATATCTTCTTTTTGAAAATACCAATATGACAAATACGGGATTGGTAATTTTGATTATACAATAATGGGTGATGGAGATGGATTGACGAGAAGCACCAAAAAAGGACATCGTGGTACGAATATTCTTCAGGGAGAGGGTGACACTGACAGCTAGCATCCCATCGTGGGTTCCACATTTCACCAATCAATGCTTACCGTTGGATTTATTCGTCTTCGTATCGGTATAATTTGGACGGCTCACATTAGTTGTGCCTTTCTTCGTTATTTACTCTCGTCTTATACTAAACTTACCTTTTCTTTTTGTAAAAAAAAAATTAGACTTATCTTTTTAGGGCGGGGTGAGTTAAAAAGCAAATTATATATTCCCGTTTGTCCAGTATTTTTAACCCTGTGATTCGGTTTGACAGATGTTGGTGTTGGTTCGGTTTTTGTATTCATAGTTTTCGTAATTTATCAGAGGGCGTTTGCACTAAAGTTATATTTTTATCCTATGAATCATGGACATTGAATTTGTTAGATAGGATTTTTTTGAACCATTAGATATAGATCGGTATTTCGTAAGATACCATATTAGTTATCGAACTTTTCTAATCGGATGAATATATATCAAAGTATATCATCCCATATACCCTTTTAGGATAATAACTATAATCTCACATTATATAAGAATATATTGTTATCTTGATTTACCTACACTAGTGGGGTCTAAGAGAGTTGTGTGGAAGGAACAACACACTCATTTTAGGGTTGAGATAGAGATTTTGGTTAAGACGGTTTTGCATGTAATCCTTATCTATGTAATGTTTTGCTTTTTTACTACTCAAGACTTTGTGTCATGACATTGAGTTGTTATTACGTAACTTGTGGTGGGTGATGGTGAGGGAGTGATGAAAATGCATTAGTACAACTAAAGAGTGTTAACTTTGGGTTTCAAGGATCTAAAGAATTTTAACTTTGGGCTTCTCTCCAAACAAGGATAGAGACTAATGACATATCATGAGTCCATTCTAGCACGGTTGTTAAAGGTTAGTATTATCATAACTCTAATTTTATGGAAGTCGATTTGGGATATCAACCTAGTTACATGTGGAGAAGCATTTGTAGTGCTAGAGAGGTTATTGAGCGCGGAGGGGGGCGGGGTCTTACGTATAGGTGGGAAATGAGGCTAATGTCAATTTGGAGGATAGGTGGATATTGAGGCCGAGGGATTTCCGGCCTTTATTTAGGCTTAAAGGGCTGGGAGAGAAAATAAGGGTTTAGAGCTCATTAATTAGGGTGTGGGGAGGTGGAGGGAGGAGATGGTTAGGGATTGTTTTGATAAAAAGGATGTTTAGATTATCCTTCGCATTCACCTAATTGCTTATGAGGTATGAGATAGGTGATTATGTTTTTATGAGAAAATGGTTTTCATTTTGATAATTGCGTATCATATGATTTATTGCGAGGACGTGTATGAGGATGAGAAGGTTGAGACTTCGGATCGAATAAAGAGTGTGTGAGAATCGGAAGAAATTATGGGCTATCAATCCTTTCTTTGGTGAGCCTATAAGGATCACTTCCTTGTCGGGATAACCTTATGAGGAAGAGAGTTATCACATTCCATCTTGTGATTATCGTGGAGGGGTGGAGTCTACTACGCATGTGTTATGTGGTTACCCGTTGGCATAACATGTATAGGCTAACAAGATCCCCATTTTTTGACGGATAGGAGATATAATTCCATCATTTCTTGGACCGATTCCATCTTATATTCACGTGATAAATGCTTACAACAAGACTGAGCTACTTTCACTGGGGAATAGGGTGTGCCCGGATTGGGTGGTTGTTTGAAGGAACTAGAGATGACCACTTTTGGGTGGTTGATTCGATCATGGAAGCATTGGAGCAGTTAAAAAACGCAAAGTTACAAAATGTGGACAAGAGGCTCATGTAAGGACGGAGGAGGGTACAAGTGTTGACATTGGGAGTGATAAATGGAGGCCACCAAAAGAAGGTATGATTAAGGTCAATTGTGACACAACGGTGGGGTGAGTGGCGTCACGGGAGTAGGATTTGTGGGACGTGACCATGCAAGTGTTGTCTGTTTGGTTGGAGCTAAAAGGATTAAGTTGGGGCTGAATGTGGAGGTGGTCGAGGTTGAAACGCTCTTTTTTATTATGGAGTAGATGTGTGGCACTTCATAAAGGTTTCATGAGGGTTGTTTTTTAATCAGATTATTTTACCCTTATTAGCAAGATTAAAAGGGATCATGCACTCGCAATATGACGGGCAAATAGTGGAAATGATCCCCGGGTTGACGATTAGATTCAAGAGATGTTCTTGGGAGCATGTTAGATGCAAGGAGAACGAAGCAACGTACTTTCTTGCATGCCTTTGTCCAGATATTCCTTTTTGTTATTTTATTTGTTTAGATCTTAGTTCTTCGTTTCAATTTATTTTGTATGAAGGCATGCATTCTGTTAGATTAATGATATGTTTCTTCCGTCTCAAAGAATAAAAGAATATATTTTACAAAGTAATCGTATACCCGGACATTGAAATCGATCTAAATATAACCTAAGTACCTAACTAATAGTATGTCAAAACTAATGACCGAAATGTATCACATAAATCTAGTGAAAATTTTTCTTAAAATCAAACGGATTTAGAAGAACCACATCACTTCATGAAATGTTTATATAATTTTTTTTATTTTTATTGAAAGACAGGTTATAATATATTTTTTAAGGACCACGTTTCTGAGAAAAATAAATTACCTTATAAAAAATTTTCCGTTAAAAATTGACCCATATTATTTTCCACCATTTTATAGTGATACATTACATTATTTAAATCGTTATACCCTTATTTTATAGATGATCATTTTTATTTTATTTTTTTTGAGAAAAAAAAGTAAGTGACTCGATCACCATGAAACAACGGTGATATGAGAGGCCAAAATAATTAGGCAAACGAAAACAACCATTAGGAGAACAACACAAATCAAACTATAAATCTGACAAGAAATAGAGAACATGAAAAAGAATGAAGTCGATGGAACACATCGTTGATGATCATTATATTATAACTATATTGACTTTTTTTTGCCACTTATTGTATAGATAATCAATTAGAATATTTTATTTGTCAAAATGTAGGATGCTAAGTCATTCTTTGTTAAATTTATATATGACCAAAAAAAAAATGATAAATTTTGGTACGAATGAGAGAGGTTTTTAATATATTTTGGGAATAAAAAATCAAATAGAAATAACTTAAAGATTTTGGAAGAATATCAATGTATCCAGAAGGTATATTCTATGGACCTATAGGTTGGAAACGGGGTTGCTATTCGATCAAACAAAGGAGACAACACGGGCGAATTCTGCATTTGAGGCGCCTCCTTAGTGTGACTCTGGGGCGCAGCCAGAGTATGCATCTGGGGCGCATCCAGAATGCGCCTCTGGGGCGGATTCAGGATGTGCCCCAGAAGCACACTCTGGCTGCGCCCAGTTGACAAATTTTCTTTGCGCCCGATAAAGGGTCGAGCGTCGAGTTTAACCTAGCCCCTTGCGACTCTATATATTTTACGTGAAATCCAAATCAAAGTTCACGTCTAAATAAAAAATGGACATTAATATCTTAACATCATCTCAACTTGAGACCGTTAAAAGTTGGACATTAATTCAACAAGAGTTTAGCAAAATAATTGAGACCGTTAAAAGTTTAGCAAAATAATTCAGCAAGAAAACAGAAGAAGAAAAAACGCTAAAGTAATTACAAACTCTTTTATTACCTTCAAACTATACAAGTATAATCCTTGATGCTCAAAATCACAAAACCGACAGCAATGGGACATGTTATATATGTTATAATCTATTGTCATCTGGTACGTACTCCTCCATCAACTCTTTGCTTCACAAACTAAATAGGCTACATAGTTCTGAAGAACTAAAGATTCAAGTCATCACCAACATGAAATTCATAGAGTTGATTCTCAATTTTATCCAACTACAACCCGGCATCTTAGCTATCCCTTTTGCTTCATTAACATTCTCAATCTTACAACATCATCTCAACCTTCATTTTGACAAACACCTTTGATCAAACAATGTAAGTTTTGAGAGTCTGAATGTGCAATCTCCAACAACAACTATTACCTCCTCACCAATATCTACATTATGAACTTTATGGCATGCACCAAGCAACATCCCGAGAACTAATTCATCTGAATTCCCGGGCATTCAGTTAACGAAGTCCCTAAGCTTCACTCACAACTTCATCTGCTATTATTTCTTGGATGAACTATGAATTAACACAGCACAACCAAAAAAAATAATGAATCAACTTGGCACTTTATCAAACAATTGGTGTACATACCAAGTTACAATAACGTCTACAATAAAAAAAATCAAGTGAGGAGTATAATCACATAAGATAGACGATTAAGAAGAAGAGACTCACGGGGTGAAGGATAACTGGGTTCCAAATTCAAAAGTACAGCTTCGAAGAAGAAAAGAGGGGAGATGAATGTATGGCAAAACAAATTACTCAAACAAGCTTCGTTAGAGATGTCACGGGTGAGGATTCCTCGGAAGATGCGTATACCGATGTTTGACTGGACTAAAAATGCTCCATGCCCACGTAGATATTGGATGGAGTTGTCTATGATTGGGTGTGCTGCAGACACATACTATAAGATAGCCCTAATTATCCTTGATAATAGCGCGTCAACATTCCTTCCTATGGTAGCCAGCACACCTAATCAAGACCCGCCTACGGTGATCCGTACGATAACGTGTATATTAGACAACACACACTTTGTAGAGATTAGTCAACTTTTACATTATGTCATTTTAATATAACTTATAACGGGGTTGTTATTCGATTAGACACTAGAGGATTCTGGATGTGCCTCTGAGGCGCATCCAGAGTACGCCTCTGGGGCGCATCCAGAGTGTGCCTCTGGGGCGGATTCTGGATGTGCCCCAGAGGCGCACTCTGGATGTGCCCCAGAGGCGCACTCTGGATGTGCCCCAGAGGCGCACTCTGGATGTGCCCCAAAGGCATACTCTGGATGCGCCTCGTACTCGAAATTCGATTCTTTTGACTCGTTTGTATTTTTTTGACTGACCGAATAAAATCGCTCGTTGGAAAATATTAAAGTTAAGGGGTATTTTAGTTATTCTAATGATTAGGGTAGCTCTAAAATCTAAATATAAGCAGGAAAAAAATTAATAAAAAGATATAATATTTTTTTAATAAAAAAAAAAGGATGACAAGGGTGTTAGAGATACATAGTGTCTTATTTAGGGGCATGTTATATACACGTAACTTAAATTTATATAGGCAAAAATCAATCGCAAGGCGTCGGCGCTCAACTTGGACGCCGGCGATTGTCGCTAGCGCAATTTCTTTTTATGACACTGGGCGCCGGAGCCATCAGCCGGCGACCAAAATTTTTTTATTATTTTTTTGGAACCCTTGAAGTAAATAATTGGTTTTTTCGAATAAATTTTTTTATCTGGGTGCCGGTTGATGGCGCCGGCGCCCAAATTATTAAAAAAAAAAAAAAAAATTGGATTTTTTTTAAAAAAAAAAAAATTTGGGCACCGATTAATGGCGCCGGCGCCCACTGAGTGCTGTCGGATTGCGATTAAATTTGTCGTTAGTAATTCAAACCCGGTATATTTAGCTTTTTCGGTTATTTATATCATAATTTCATTTTCTTGAAATGTTCAAATGCTCTTTTTTAAGCATATGATATAGTTAAACATGCCTAAAAATACAATTATGTAAATTATATTATGAATAAGTAATGTTATTTTTCCCGTAAGAGATCTTATGGATCTCACATGTCACTTTCCCGATTATCCTTTTTTTTTTTATATATATATATTTTGAAATATTTTTGTAGTTGACTTTTCTATTATTGTTTCACTTATTTGTGCAAATGCATTGACCTTTCTTAGTGTAATCATCCACGCATCTATGGATTTGCTTGTAGACTTACTTGTAGTGGTGGTTGTTGAACCCCAAAAAGGATATCGGAATGTAGCTCGAAACTTCTTTTTCCAGATTAATAATTAGGGTTCCAAACAATAAGTAGACATCGGTTGACCAGTCCTAATCGTATTTTTAACTATATGAATAGTCTCGTGTTTGAAAATGTTTATACGTTATTGAAAAAAAAGTTCTCTTAAAATTTACAATATTTTGTACAAATTTATTAATTTTTAACAAATATTTGAATAATGAATTTTTTCTTTTGGTGCCATTAAGGTTTAGATTTTTTCTTTTGGTATTCACTAAGTTTTAAAATTCCTCTTGATGCCCTCAAAGTTCCATTAATTTCTTGTTTATACCCATTCTTAATATATTACATTAAAATTTATAAAAATTTATAAAAAAAATTAGAAAAATAAATTTAAAATAGATTATGACCTTAATTAATAAATTTATAATAGAAATGGTTTTTATAAGTATTTTTTTATTTTTTGAAATAAATATATTTTTTTATTTTCGAATTAA
>BSUD01000008.1:132308874-132360838 GCA_033239045.1 Fagopyrum esculentum | reverse complement strand
GTGTTAATTTATTATTTTTATAATATACTTTTTCATAATATTAAAATTAAAAAAAACATAATTTTTAAAATTTTCGAATTAGTACGAATTATATAAAATTTAAATTCAAAATAAAAAAATTATTATATTTTAATTCTATAGACTCTTAATAAAGTCTTCAAGAAAAATTATGTAATTTTATATATATATTTTTAAATCGAAATGAAAAGTAAAAAAATATTTCAAAGTATTTTAATTTAAAAATAAAAATATATTTATTTCAAAAAAAAATATATATATATATATAAATTATTTCTATTATAAATTTATTAATTAAATTTAGTGAGGTCATAATTTATTTTTAATTTATTTTTTATAATTTTTATAATTATTTTTTAATAAAATTAATGCAATATATTAAGAATGGGTATAAAGAGAAAATAAATAAAACCTTGAGGGAACCAAGAGGAATTTTAAAACTTAGTGGATACCAAGAGGAAAGTCCAAACCTATATGGCATCAAGAGGAAAAATCCTTGAATAATCAAGTTAAATCGGACACAAAACTTAATACCCTAATATGATTTAATTCACATCAGATTGGATAATCCAAATTAAGGTGTATAAATAATTAAAATAAATTTTCTTTAGACATATGTATATCTGTTATATAACAATTATGACCCGTCTTCGATCTAAAGAAAAATTATATTTTGATCGGATTAGAAGGGATAACCTCGTAACAATATTTACGGATTTTGGCGAATGAAATCCGTTATATAGGTTCGGCGAAATCCGTTCTATAGATTTTGATTGTATGTTTATATAGATAATTTATTGTTGAGCTAATTGAGGTAAAATAAAAAAACAAATATATTTTATTTGTACATGATTAAAAATGAGTTTTAATATACAAATAAATCTAATAATATAAATATTTAGATTATTAAATATAAAAGTTAATATATTAAAGTTAATTATAAATAAATATCTATATTAAGTTATTTATATCATTTAATCCATATAAGAATATATCAATCTTTATAAATTGTGTTATCCATTTTATACATTTAGCTTTATCTTGACAAAAGTTATAAATAACACATAAAATTGTAAAATTAAACTACAAACCTCAACTTTTACCGTTTGACTTTTAACCACTTAGTTAAAATAATAATTATTTTATTTTTGAGTTTTTTCTTTCGGTTAACCTAAAAAAATCGTCAACTGTAATATTCCGTAAAATTGTCATCCCGCATAATTTGAATGGGGATTTGTGATTGACTTATAATGATGAGTTGTTACCCATGTCAAGAAGAATTCTTCTTTTTAAGTGGTAGAGTGATGACTAATAAATATGGAGTTAAGCGTGTTGGTGCGAGAGCAATTTCATGATGGACGACTTCCTAAGAAATTTTCTTCACAACATGGGGACAACGTCCGTAAAACCGATATATAATTAGATTTTCAATTTTTATAATTCAAATAAATTATTTAAAAAATTGAGCCTCTATCTTCCTTACTAATTAGTTTGAGGATATATCAATCTTCATATGTAATTTTCTACAACATTCTTAAATTACATCCATAACTATATTTTAAATTGTTTTATTACCTATATTCTAATGATATATATCAAAATCTAGCATCGAATTATTTCAATAAAAATAAATCTACAAAAATAATTATATATACCCTCGCAAGTAGATCGATGGGATATCAATAAGGATTATTAATTTATTATTTAATTAGATTTATCACTTGTATTTTTTTTTTTTTGTTTCTGGTTTGTATAAGTTGAGTTATATTTACAAAATTTTTAAAGGTCGTCTTAATTTGACGAAAGTATCAAACTGTCACATGTCCCTTTCTTTTAAATTATTAAATATTTTTATTATTATAGATCAACATATTTTTTGTCTAACTTCTTCGATATTTCTGAAACTTTTCTATCATAATAGTCTTAATAGAAATCAAGATATGTTGGCGTATAAGGATCATTCACTTTGAATTTGACCATAAATTCACGTCATAATCACCATATTGATACCCCACTTCATTTTATCCACAATCAAAGAGTTTTTAACAACATATTTCATGACTTTTTTTTTTTATATGTTTATTATAATGTGTGTTTTTTTTCCTGCAAATATGCGGAAGATCGATTTTATGAATTATTTCATAGCTATTTGTAACTTTTGATATTATCCGGTTTTTTTTTAAACAATTTGGTTTATAGATTTTTTTTTAATTTTGTACTTAGTAAATGTACTTGAGAGAAGAATATGTAGAGTTTGAAAATAAATACAAAAGGTTGAGATACATTTACTTAGAGCATCTTCGTCCCAAAACTTCTTAAAAATTTTTTTATTTAAATTTCTTTTTTCTTTTATTCACAAAATCATTGAAAAATCTCTCTCTTCCATCCCAAAATTCATCAAAATTTTTTAACGTATAATTATATCCCAACAACCTATTACATCCCTACATTTGGGCAAAACAAAAAAAATAAATTAAAATTTTCCTTAATATTTGTGAAGTGGGCAGAAATTTCATAAAAAATAGCAATTCCGTCTCGCTAATTAATATTTGGTATTCATCCCGCTAGGTCCGTGCCGTTTATGGATATTTTTATTACATATAAGTAAAACAAATTCACATTACTAATCAAGTTAAATATTTGAAAAAAGAAAAAAAATAATTTTAAAAAATAATCACCTTATGGGAAATAATTATGAATATAGGAAACAATAAAAATATTTACGATAATAGGAAATTTTGAAGGTTCGGGAAAACTCGTAATTTAAAACCTCGATTTATATGAAGAAGTGTTGTTTAAAACAAACAAAATCCAATTTTATTTACATAAACTACAGTTTGAAACTGCGATTTTCTTGTTAAATATTTTTTCGATCCATGCATAAACCGCAGTTTAAAACTGCCGTTTTTCCATACACGTGAAAAAAAAGAAAACCGCAACACTATAGTTTATGTACAAAGCTTTTTTGAAAGAAAAACGTGGTTTCAAACAACAATTTATGTACAATTTTTTTTTTTGAAAGATATTACTTTTACTCATATCATATAAATTAGTTTACTGCTAACACCTTGTGCGGATTTTATCTAAATAAAAAATATTATATTTTCACTTTTATACATCATATATTGCATATTAATCTATAATAAAATATATTTTTATTAATTAATATAAATAAAATCAATAAAGATTAAATTATAAATTTGTAATAAATGAAATGACATAATGAAAAATATCAATGACACCGGTTACTTATATAAAATTAGAAGAATAAAGTTTAATTTAGTATTAAATTTTAAAAAATGTGTAAAATCTGATTAAAAGATTTACGTAAGATTTCAACAAAATTCGAATTATAGTAGATCTCAATTTTTGATTTTGATTGATCAACAAGTATATTTGTTTCTGTTTTTTTTTTATTTTTTGAATAAAATTAAAGTGACCACGATAACTATTTATTGATTTTAATAATTTTTTTAATAAATAATTAATAATAAATCTCTAAATATTTGTGGTTGCATTGTTTTTTTATTTAGAAAAAAATTTAAAGAACGCAGTCACGCAATTTATATGCGCCAATAATTTTCACTTACCCTCACGGAAGAAGTGTACTTTGTTTCGTGTCATACAAGAACGTAGCTTTGCTTTTATTCTTCCACTCTTTGGAGCGGAAGCCAACAAGAAACTTCCTTGTCTTATTTTATTTATTTTCCCACATTATTTTATTAATAAAATCCATTATTAAATTTCTCTTTTCTTTTTCTCTTTATTATTCGCCTTTCTCTACCAAAATCTTCACCTTTATTTTCTTCTTTTCGAGTAGAATAAGTACCAGTTAAATCGATACTTTTCTTCAACAGATCTCCCATTCTTTCGCTTCGGTGCTCCGAAGGGATTGCATTGTTCTTCACTGCTCAAGATTCTACCTGTCTGCTTCGATTTCTCTCCTTTATCTTCTTTGACGACTACTGATAGACGGTTTTACGTCTCCGCTGAAATTCAGACTCCATCGCCGCCGGTAATTCCCTCTTTTAAGTTATATTTATCTTTTGATTTAGATGGA
This sequence comes from Fagopyrum esculentum, assembly GCA_033239045.1. Lineage (NCBI taxonomy): Eukaryota > Viridiplantae > Streptophyta > Magnoliopsida > Caryophyllales > Polygonaceae > Fagopyrum > Fagopyrum esculentum. Next base: position 132,356,760 of record BSUD01000008.1, on the reverse strand, counting down.
GATGGAAATTTTGCTAGATTCATTGATTTGACTGCAATTTATGTACTCTGTGTTGGATCTCTTTGCGCTTACTCATCGTTCTCGTGTAATTTGTTTTGAGGTCTCCGTTGGTGAAGATTGAAGTGATTTGTTTGTTAGGGTTTGCAGGATTTGTCACGGGCTTCTCTATTCGTTTTTTGTGCTGGTTTTACAATTGGTTTTGTATTTCCGTTGATGGATTTTACGTTCTTCTGCTGCTGCCGCTGTGATTTTGTTTGCAATTAATTGAATCAATCATGTGAATTTAAACCTGGATTATTCTGTAGCGCTGTGGGTTTTCTTCAATTCAGTCCAGAAAAGTCTGAATTTTTTCTAAGTCTCTGTCCCAGTTGTCTTATATTCCGGTTTGATTTGGACGGGTGAACATCCCTACGACCTTTCCATTGTTGCTTTGACTTATTTGCTTGACAGAAATGCTATCGAGAAAACTTTGTTTGTTTTTTGGACGTTTTTCAGTTGGTTGTTTGTTTTCGTTGGGGTTTTATGTTGCTGAATATGTTAAAAGTTACTACTTGGGGATTTGTATGAAGTATGAACAGTATCTTCTTCTCTTTTCTTTTAGGGGAACATCTGGCGACTCACTAGATTTTGATCTGGATATCTTTGATTTTATATAGCTATCGAGTCGAAATCTGATGGGAGAGCAGAACTACGTGAAGAGTGAGAAGTTGAATGGTGAGCAGGTAAAGAGCGGGGATACCTTTGCAGCATGGGCAAAGGATGTCAAGGAATGTGAGGAGAAGTATGGAGTGAGCCGCAATCATGGTCTGTCGAGTGAGGAGGTGGAGACACGGCGTAAGATCTATGGGTTGAATGAATTGGATAAGCATGAGGGACAGTCCATATGGAGTTTGATCTTAGATCAGTTTAACGATACTTTGGTTAGGATTCTTCTGTGTGCCGCGGTTATCTCTTTTGTTCTTGCTTGGTACGATGGGAAAGAAGGAGAAAAGATGGAAATTACAGCCTTTGTAGAGCCACTGGTTATATTTTTAATACTGATTGTAAATGCCGCTGTTGGGGTTTGGCAAGAGAGCAATGCTGAGAAAGCATTGGAAGCCTTGAAAGAAATTCAATCTGAACAAGCTACAGTAATTCGGGATGGAAAAAAGATTCCTAGTTTGCCTGCAAAAGAGCTTGTACCAGGTGATATCGTTGAGGTTCGAGTAGGTGATAAGGTGCCTGCTGATATGAGGGTTGTGAGTTTAATCAGCTCGACACTGAGGGTAGAGCAAGGCTCATTGACTGGTGAGAGTGAAGCTGTCAGTAAGACGACTAGGCCTGTTCCTGAAGATTCAGAAATTCAATCAAAGAAATGCATGGTGTTTGCAGGAACAACCGTGGTGAACGGACATTCACTTTGCTTGGTCACACAGATTGGGATGCAGACCGAGATTGGGAAGGTTCACTCACAGATTCACGAGGCAGCTCAAAATGAGGAAGACACACCGCTGAAAAAGAAGTTAAATGAATTCGGTGAAGTTCTGACAGCTATGATTGGAGCTATTTGTGCATTAGTGTGGCTCATCAATGTAAAGTATTTTCTTTCTTGGGAATATGTTAATGGCTGGCCCACGAATTTCAAGTTCTCGTTTGAAAAGTGCACATATTACTTTGAGATTGCTGTGGCATTGGCCGTTGCTGCCATTCCGGAAGGTTTGCCAGCTGTCATAACGACATGCCTTGCTCTCGGAACACGCAAGATGGCTCAAAAGAATGCCCTTGTGCGGAAGTTGCCTAGTGTGGAGACCCTCGGTTGCACTAGTGTGATCTGTTCTGATAAGACCGGAACCTTGACTACTAACCAGATGGCTGTTGCTAAGCTAGTCGCTATAGGTGCTAGTGGTAATAATGTCAGGTCCTTCAATGTTGAAGGGACAACATACAACCCATTAGATGGTAGGATTGAAGATTGGCCAATGGGAAACATGGATGCAAACCTTCAAACAATTGCAAAAATTGCCGCTCTCTGCAATGATGCTGGGGTGGAACAGTCCGGAGGTCATTTCGTATCAAATGGCATGCCCACTGAGGCTGCTCTGAAGGTGAGACAGCCTTTACATCCAACAATCTTATGGTTCTAATATTTTTCCCAAGTGGATGATTTTATTTCTAGTCTCGAGGAAAGTGTCCTCATACCATTTCTTTTCTTGCTCATTGCAGGTGATGGTTGAGAAAATGGGGCTTCCCAGTGGTTTAGATGCTTCTTCAGGAACTGAACTTTTGCGTATGTAACAAAATCTTAAACAGTGATGAAATTACCCTCTTAATATCTGTTTTGTCTATTTCCCCTCCATAATTCTTTTCATTACATTGTTGAAGGTCATTGCCAAAGTTGGAGTAAATCTTCACAGCGCATAGCCACCCTTGAGTTTGACCGTGATAGGAAATCCATGGGAGTTATAGTGTCATCTAGCTCTGGAAAATCATTATTGGTCAAGGTATTTCCACACAAGATTCAGTTTTACAACTTTTGGTTTAATTTCTCTCCCTTTTTCTTTCTTCAGTTTACCTTTCTCTACAATAGTTTAACTATATCCTAGCTATGCAGCTACCAAAAATATTGCCCTCTTGACTCATTTGCTGCACTTTCCATCCATTGCTACTGCATCCTCATGTCTAAGAAGTTCACTCATTGATAATCATGTTTCTGCTCGTCTGCATATTTGCGTGCTAATTCGGCCTGTTGGCTAAAAAAGTGTAATTTACACAATGTCATTGCAGGGTGCTGTGGAGAATTTACTTGAAAGGAGCTCCTATATACAGCTGTTGGATGGTTCTGTCGTTGAACTGAAACATGAAATGAAGGATGCTATCTTACACAGCCTTCATAAGATGTCCACCGGTGCTTTGCGTTGCTTGGGATTTGCATACAAAGACGATCTTCAAGAATTTGACACCTATAATGGCGATGAGGATCACCCAGCTCATCAACTCCTCCTTAATCCATCTAACTATCCTTCGATAGAGAGCAATCTTATTTTTGTTGGAATGGCTGGAATTAGGGTAAGTTTGTTTTCGGTTTTGTCTGCATTATTTTTGCATAAAAAAAAAGTGCTGAACTTTGATCTTCATTGATAAAGGATCCTCCTCGTAAAGAGGTTCGTCAAGCAATCGAGGACTGCAGAGCTGCTGGCATTAGAGTCATGGTTATCACAGGGGACAACAAGAACACAGCAGAAGCCATTTGCCGTGAAATTGGCGTTTTCACAGAAGATGAAGATATCAGCTCCAAAAGTTTGACAGGGAGAGAGTTTATGGAAGGCCGTGATCAAAAAGCACATCTGAGACAAACTGGAGGACTCCTTTTCTCTAGGGCTGAACCAAGGCACAAGCAAGAGATCGTTAGATTGCTCAAAGAAGATGGAGAAGTTGTTGCCATGACCGGTGATGGAGTTAACGACGCTCCTGCCCTCAAATTAGCTGATATCGGCATTGCTATGGGCATTGCTGGGACCGAGGTATTTTATGACCATTTATAAAACTCAGTAATATGACTCCTACTTCCCCTTACCGCCAAATCTTGTCCCATGTATCAGGTTGCAAAGGAAGCCTCTGACATGGTTCTTGCCGATGATAACTTCAGCACTATAGTTGCTGCTGTATCAGAAGGTAGATCAATCTACAACAACATGAAGGCATTCATCAGGTCTCTCTCTTTAAGCCTTCTAGCCCCGCAATGTTAAAATATCATAACTTTTAAGTGTGAAACCCGAACCCAAAACCAGTTTTCTAATGTCAATTTACTTATCCTGCCTTTATATCTCTACAGGTACATGATATCCTCAAATATTGGTGAGGTTGCTTCAATTTTCCTAACAGCGGCTCTAGGAATACCCGAAGGCCTAATTCCGGTTCAGCTTCTGTGGGTCAATCTAGTCACTGATGGACCTCCAGCTACTGCTTTGGGTTTCAATCCACCAGACAAGGATATAATGAAGAAACCACCCCGAAGAAGCGACGACTCATTGATCAATGCTTGGATTTTGTTCCGCTATCTGGTAAACTTTCGTACTTTACGGTTTCATCAATGTCTGAAGAATTTGATGAGATATCTAATGGTTGGTTACATAAATACAGGTGATTGGTCTCTATGTTGGTTTAGCAACTGTTGGGATTTTCATCATATGGTACACACACGGCTCATTCTTCGGCATTGATCTCAGTCAAGACGGTCATACACTCGTGAGCTACTCCCAACTCGCGAACTGGGGCCAGTGCTCTACATGGAACAACTTTTCAGTTTCGCCTTTCACAGCCGGGTCTCAAGTATACAACTTCGACGCCAATCCTTGTGACTATTTCCAGGCAGGAAAGATCAAAGCCATGACTCTCTCTTTATCTGTCTTGGTTGCTATTGAGATGTTTAACTCCCTTAACGCTCTCTCGGAAGACGGGAGTCTTGTATCAATGCCTCCATGGGTCAACCCTTGGCTTCTCGTTGCTATGTCCGTTTCATTCGGCTTGCATTTCTTGATCCTCTACGTCCCGTTCCTTGCTCAAGTATTCGGCATTGTTCCTCTAAGCCTCAATGAATGGTTCTTAGTTCTTCTTGTGGCTTTACCGGTCATCTTGATCGATGAAGTTCTCAAGTTCATCGGAAGATGTACTTTCAAGGTCCAATCCGAGGCTGTTCGAAAACCTAAAACCGAGTGAGCAAGGATTGACTGTCTTCATAAAGCCATTGTTTACAACCTTCATACCTTTGAACACGGTGGATATAACTGAAATGTTAGACTACACAAACAATTTGCAAAGGCAAGAGAAAATGGTTGTGTTTCTGCAGGTCATATTTTCCTTTAACAAAGCAGCTCAGCTGCCATTGTTTTATACTTTAGTCTCTTTTGCTAGAACAGCTCCGATTATTTGTATCTATAGAATGTTCTTTTGAGCAAAACAATACAGGGTTTTAGTTCAGTTTTGCGGATCTATTTGCTTTCTAGTTTATGTTTATTTCACCCCATTCGACACAAAATACAGATTAATTTAGGCTTAAATAGTCGATAATTCAAGTGGATTAAATTAGCCCGTTTGATATGTGTATAAATTAAGAAGATTAAAATTATAGAAATTAAAAGGAAGAAATAATTCTCATAATCTTATTTGGTAAGATTACAAAATGTAATCTTGTCGTTTTTTTCTTTCTCTTTCGTCTATAAAAAATTTATGACGGATTTTTTTAAAAAAATTTACCCACAATTATATTAATTTTACCAAACACTCATTTCACTTAATTACTCATCGTTCATCTTCATCCACGTAATCTCACGTTACCAAATACTCATCGTTCATAATTTCACGTTACCAAATACTCATCATCCACGTAATCTCATGTTACCAAACTGACCCATTATTTGAAAGATAAATTTTTTATCTTTAAGCTTTAATAGATATATAAGAATAGTCATTAACATGAAAAACATGATTAATTTATATTTTTATTTATAGGAGATTTTTTTGAAAGGTAATATATAGGAATATTCAATTTCTTGCCAAAATTTTGTAATTGATCTTGGAAAAAAAAACTTGAGTGCTCAAAACATAAAAAGATAAAAACCCTGCAATTCAAACCTTCAATTTTGTTGGTAATTACAATTTACATTCACATATGCTTGCTGGGCTACATTTCAAAGCACAAACTGAACAATACTCTCATTTTCATTAAACCTGCAAGTAAATACGTACATTGATACCATCCTCATCAACATCTACCTTAGGCGCGTTTCTTCACTATGATCGGAACGGTCTTGTCACGTGACTTGATGACGTTGATGGTACGTGAACCGTAGATTAAACTGCGAATTGTAGGAGCATCAGCCATTTGAAGAGGCATTTTGACAGTTACAGGCGCCGGAGACTTATTACTGGCCTTGTTTGCCGGCTTCTTTGTGACTGATCCTGAGTTTCTTGAAGTTTCTGTCTTTACTTTCATGGTTGCTTGTGGAGAGGCTTTGGTTTTTGTGGTGACAGTCTGACTAGCTGAGGATTTGACTGTTGAAGGATTTGTCTTTGTTGGTGTATTGTTCTTGATGAGTGTAGCTTTGTTTGATCTTGTTGACGCTTTCTGGGTTGTCGTTGTTGCTGCTGCTTTCATTGATGCTTTTGGGTTTGCCTTCACCACTATTGCCTTTGACTTACTATTTGCACCTAAGTTCATATACAAGTACATCACTTCATTTCAGGTTCCGGTTTCGGGTTTCAGGTTCACAACTATTGCCTTTGGCTTACTACTTCCAGCTAAGTTCATATACAGATAGATTAGTTGATTTCAGGTTCGGGTTTCAGGTTTCAAGTTTCGGGTTCAAGTCTTTATAAAAAGACCCAAGTGAAGATGGAAAGTAGAGTCACTAGAAGACCAACAAATAAATTCAATTGACAATAGCCTAGCCTACTTGTCATTCTATACCATTAGGGTTATTCATCGCGAAAATCCGAACCCACTCAAAACCTAATCATTAAAATTCTTTGGATCAAATAGCGACCCTAAGTGTTAGGGTTAGGGTTAGGGTCTGTCCAAATATCGGTTTCGGTTCTAATCCTATTAGGCCTAACATATATGATAGATAGATCTTAAAATACGTGTTTCAAAGTTTAGTGTGACATGCCACCAAATAAAGTAGAGTTGTTCATCGATCTAAATCCGACCACACCTTAAATATGAATTCCAAAATTCTGTAAACCTAAGACCAACCGTAACATGTTGGGTTCCATGTAGGATGTGGATGATGAAATGTTCCTATCCGATTATAAACGGATAACATAGCTATTATATAAGGTTGGTTAACTCCTCCTATTACCCATTAGTTTTATGATGAAAGCCAACGTAACAACCCATATTCAATAGCAAGCTTGTTGTGGATCCAAAGGAAACCCATGTAAAATATTACCTTGAACCTTAATGGCGGAACTAGCCTTATCATCCATCTTCCTAGGCAAAGCCAAAGGCTTATTCCCATTCTGTCTTCCAACTCTTTTGATGGCAAGATCATACTTAGAGTTTGAGCAAGGAGAACTCGAGTTCGAGTAATACGAAAGTTTCATATCAATAACCGCCTGCTCCTCGTCTCCTCGGATCGCATTACATTCCAACAAAGCTGATTTCAATGATCCAACTTCTTCAGCAAGGCCAATGCAGATATTGGTCAAATGAGCCACAGCCAACTCTAACGTCTGTAGTCGAACCTGGTTCGAGTCCACGCCCTTCTTGATCGCGCTCATTGATGCGTCTTCTCTCCCGTGACTTCCTATCTTGATCGTCATGGCGTCGTTTGCTCGTTGTTGATGAGACTTTGGATTGTGGAAATAAATGTAACCTTGAAGCCGGCCTTTTGGTTTGTAATAAGGGCGGCAAAAAAACTAAGTAAAAAAAGTAGTTGCTTGCTCGTTTGTAATGCTTCGTTTTGATTTCCGGCCTTGGATGGATTAAACAAATGAATTTTTGGTGATTTTATTATTAATTTTCGATATTTACAATTGCATCAAAATTGCTATTGATTTGAATTATAAATTTTTGGAGATTGTGATGTGGTTTGAACGTTTTTTGTGGTTTAAATTAAGATTTTTCATGTATCCTGGACTTTCCATTTATATCTTTTATTGATATATTTTATTAAAATAGATAAATTTTATTTAATAAAATATATTTATGTTTAATATTAAATTATAATTAATTATTAATAAATATAATTAAACGACTTCTATAAAAAGCCGGTTTATGAATTATGCAAACGGTGATAATCTTATTAAGTAGCCGGCCCATAAGCCAAATAACATCATTCTTCGATTTCCTCCCGCCAAACCCTAAACCCTAGCCATACCAAGGAGACTGTAATTCTAGCAATGCAGTACTTCGATTTCAACCTACCTTACTTGGAAGATCCTTCGACGGGGAAAACTACGCCGGCGGAGAGGGCCGCCAGGAAGAAGACTCGTCTGAAGCTTGTCGTTAAGGCGGTGGAGCTTGGTTACTCGGGCATCGCTTACAACCGTTCGATCAAGGGCGTGATATCTGAATCTGACCGTTGTACTATCTCCCACTTCCCTCTATCATCGCTCCTTAGCCTTTCTCCTTCTCTCTCTTCGTCCGCCGCCTTCCACCGCCGTCTCCTCTCCGGCACACATGCCGCTGGCTCTCCCTTTCGTCAGTACACGCGGCTCACCGTCTCTGTTGATAACCCTTCTCAGTCTTCCGCCTTCAATTCCGGCAATGCTATTCTAAAGACCTACGATTTGGTCGCTGTTCGGCCTATGAATCAGGTTGCTTTCGATCAAGCCTGTCAATTCTCGGAGGTATCGATGTTTTTCTTTTCTTAATCGATCCAGTCTGGAGAACTTATAAGTCTGTGGTTCTTTTGTTTTAAAAAAATTGAACTTTTTTGTTGTTGTTGATCAGGTGGATTTGATTGCCATTGATTTTTCTGATAAAATTCCCTTTCGGTTGAAGATTCCCATGGTTAAGGCTGCTATTGCGGTATAACTTTCCCCTTCCTCTTGTTGTATTGGATAGTACTGTTTTGATCTCATGGAACCTGTTTTCTGGCGTTTATGGTAATGTGAATGAACTAATGTGCAGAGAGGGGTATACTTTGAGATCACATACTCGGGTCTTATAGAGGATATACACGTGAGAAGAAAGTTGATAGCCAATGCCAAGGTGCGTTTTTTTGGCACGTTACATTCTTATTTAGTTAATTCTCTCACCCTTTTGTCAAATGAAATAGCTGCTATGCAAAGAAGTTTAGACTGGAGTTCTTTTGTGCTGTAAATTTTCTGGAAAATTTTGTTACTTGCATTGCTTGTTAGGTAAGACTTGATAGCCTCTTGGGATTAATTTGATTAGTCTGTTTGTTCGACTCAGTGCCACAATGATTCATGAACTGCCAGCTAGCTGATTTCAATGTAGGTTGATAGTACCATAAATACGATGTGTTATATTCCTCATTCAGAAAAATGGTAATTTGTTCCGTAGGCAAACTTTAAGTGTGTGTATGTTAGTTGCAGTGTTCTTAAATTTTAGCACTTTCTTCAAGCTGGTTATTCAATGTAGGTTGAAAGTGTATGATATATAAAATGCATCATTCAGAAAACTGGTAATTTGTTCCATAGGCAAACTTTAAGTATGTCTCTAAGTTACAGTGTTCTTAAACTTTAGCACTTTCTTCAAACTGGTTATGCATTTCGAAGTTTATCTTATTGTTCTGTTTTTCTTTTCATTTGTATCCGGAAATATTGTATGGATGTATATTGGTTCACCATTGTTTACAGATGATTTTTCATGGTTTCAGCCATTAGTGGATTGGACTCGAGGAAAGAATCTGATTGTCTCTAGTGCGGCTGCTTCTGTGCTTGAATTCAGAGGTCCAAATGATGTTGCTAATTTATTGTCTTTGTTGGGACTTGCATCTGAACACGCAAAGGCAGCTATTTCAAAAAACTGCAGGTATGTCATAATAGAGGAATCAGAAACGCTTTGTTTTTTAATCTGAAATTTACTCGTGTGGTGTATTTACCTTTACGGCTCTCCTGGTTCTGTGTTGCAGATCTTTAATTGCTAAGACATTGAAGAAAAAACAATTTTATAAGGAAGCCATCAGAGTTGATATGATGCCATCCAGTATGAAGTCTGATCCAAAGAAACCTTGGATTGTTGACTCAATGGAGTGGGATCCCATATCTAGTGGTGAAGGTGACTTGCTATTAGAGGATTTGGCAAAGTCTTTCTCTGAAGCTGGGAAAGGATCTGAAACAGCAAAACCTAATGGTGTTGTTTCTATAGAGAACAACGTTGCATCACATGGTTCCAAGGCAACAAGTTTAGGAGCTGATATAATGGAGTTTGATGATGCTAATAATAGCACTGATGCTGCCAATGGACATAAGACATCTAGTGAGACAGAGAAGCTCAGGGTTTGCTCGCAACGAAAACCTATGTCGCTTTTCAGCATTCCTCAGGATCACAACTCTGATACTTTTAATACTTCCCTGGAACCATTTTTAGATTCTATGAACACTATCACCTCTTCTATTGCCTCTGAGTCTCAGCTGAAGGGATCTGACGTTCTGGATATAGCTTCTGATCCTGTTGTGATGCAGGATGTTCAAAATTCTGTATTTAGTCAGAATTTAAATATTTCAAATGCTGATAGTATCTTGCAGAAGTGTGAAGCTGGCATAGAAAAGCAAACTGATTCTGAAGTTTCTGCTCAGTGCAACAATCTAATTGATGTGTCTGAATCAACTCATTCTATGATTGTTGACGATATTAATGCAAATCTGAACAATGTCACTGGACCAAATCCATTGGTTGAGCTGGATTTAAAAGATCGATCTGACCGGTCGTTATTTTCATCTGACTGCTTGATTGAAGAGGCTTTAGAAGTTAAGGAACTTGAAGAAACTAATGAGGAAGTTTCCTTACATGCTGATAAATCAGCAGATCTGGAACTTGGTGATGATGGGAAAGAAGATTATAATTTGCTAAATAGAGTTCCTTCAGAAAAGGATAGTGTGCCTGTGGAGGAACATATGTATAAAGAAGTGGAGTGTTGCAAACAAGAAACTAATATCTACTTGTCTACTAATTCTCATGGTATTTCCCACGAGGATCCTTCTGAGATTATAAGTAGTAGCAGTGAATTATTAATTCCTGACTCTATGATCCACGGAGACGACATGGAGTTGCAAGTCCAAGGAGAAACCCATGCCTTGCATATAACCAAAACTACAACTAAATCAGGTATAATTATATGGCAATACTTGTTACATTACATTTTCTTACCTTTTTATTGTAACTGGGCTAAGCTTTCTGGATTTAATGCACGTGACTTTCTTTTAGCACATTTGATTGTATGTAGATGTAGTCCTTCGTAATTACTATTTCCTAACTGTTATGGTGTTGCTGATGCCTTACATATGCAGTCAAGCGAAGGCCTCAACAAAGAAGATATCTCAGATTTCCCTTCAAGAATTTATTACAAGTACCATTTAAGAGGAAGAATGTAGCACCCAGACACAAGATTAAGAAGAGATGAGTGCATCAGTTTTGTCATCTTAAAATTTTGACACCTGTTAACGCGGCTCTTGTGAAATAGATGAGGTACACCTATCTAATTTTGTTGAACCTTGTATAGATTATTGTTGATCATATCATATGAAATCAACATAATTTGTGTTTCGTCTGTATTATTTACTTAATACAAAATGGAATTGCTACATAAGATATTTATCCTCACAGATTCAGTGTATACATTATCAGCTTCTCTTATCTTGATGATTAGCACTAGGATACCTTTCTCATATGCTCGTCTCATCGAAATGTCATGTCGTTGTTGAATTGATTCGGGTTTTTATTCTATCCGAGTTCCTGGATCATCTTGGACTATGCCTGTAGTACAATTTTGGGACCACAACTGGGTTACCCATCACTGCTTTTGCTTGAAAGGTGGTAGGTAGCTGATACTATTCTTCTGAAATCTCCATTTTCCAGCCATAAGTTAGGCATATTGCTTATTCAAGACAATACTTTATTGACCTTGATAGAACCTCACCCAGCATTCTATTTGTTTTAACTGTCAACATCTGATTCTTGCAGTTACACCTTCCTTTTCCAATCATCTCATTCTTTTCTTCTCTTTACATGAGTTGGGTTTATATGCTTTTTGCTTATAGCTTTTAGCAAGTGGGTTGATTATTATGGAGTACTCAAGGGCCTGTTTGATATCACCGAGTTTTCCGGTCCATACCCGAAATCTGCATACGCAATTGTGCTAGGCTCGGTGCGAGTTCTACTTGAAAATATGTAATTTGTAAGAAAGAAGAGCATCTAGAAGTCCTTGATTGAAAACTTAGGACCTAAGACCTGTTTACTTGTAGTTTATTTGGGTTTCATTTACTCGAAAATATGTAATTTGTATGAAAGAAGAGCATCTAGAAGTCCTTGATTGAAAACTTAGGACCTTAGGACCTGTGTACTTGTAGTTTATTTGTGTTTCATTTAGGGTCTGTTATGTTCCAACAGTTAAAACGGAATGGAAACGAATTTAGTCCATATGTATATCTTTATTCATGAAATTTATAGAATCATTCCTTGTGATTTAATGCAAAATACACTTGCAACCTCGCATTTTGTTTCCCTATAGGTATCAAAATTAATCAAACCCTACTCCAATTACTTCAAACCACAAGGAATGATTCCAAAAATTTTCATGAATGAGGGTATACGTATGGACTAGATCCGTTTCCAATTCCGGTGTTAAAACCAAACGGGCCCTTAGTTTACAAACCCTAATTTATGAACCTGAGTTTAATTAGGGAAGTTGATAACGAAGTTACTTTGGTGTTTGTAGCTTTTAGAAGAAGTAAAGGTAAGCGTAGGTAATTGATTCGGCCACCATGGCTGAAGTGCTGCTCATGTGCTTGATCTTATTCTTCCTTTTGCCACTTTTTGCCATATACTTATTCGTAGTAGTTGTATAGGCTTTGGCTAGCATCACGTTGGTCCCTCATCGTCATATCATCATTCTTCTTTATGCATTTATGCTCTTTCTCCAATCTGCATGCAACCTTTCGCATTCGTGCGCGTGCATTGTCAAGCAGCAAAACACATCCCGGCAGCTTATTCTGCACTATCCCCTTCTCTTTGCTTTTTGGATGGGGAGGAATAAGTCTGTTACCATTAGGGTTGTCCAAAATCGGTTAACCGTGAGTTCGGTTAGTAAAAACATGAACTATATAACCGTATTGTCATAGTTTGGTTTGGTTTTTGGGTAACCAAAATAAACATAGGCCAATATCGTTGATTATAACGATTTTCTGATTAATTCATCCAAAACTGTGAACCGGAGCGGTTCTGTTAAACTAATGTCTCCAAACATACCAATGTTGGAACTAATTTTGTCGAGGTTTTGTTAGAACTTAACACGCCTTTTAACTCATGAAAGAACACGATACCTTCCATTTCATTTACTTCTCCTTAACCGGTTTTATTTCACCTCTCTAACCATACGGATACCTAGTTTTTAGGAGAATTTTCATTCTTACTTACCCAATTTCAAAGTCAATGTTTACAAACAATAAATTTAATAATAATAAGATAATGAGCAATGAGGGGCAACTAACATAAGTGAAAGTAAGAGCACTTGCAGCCCTATTTGCCCCTAGAAGTCTCATCATGGTCAAACTAGCCTTTTGCTTGATTATAGAAAACAAGGCTTCAGATTCCCTAATGATACCATAAAAAAATTCTGATTTTTTTTATTTTTTTTTGGTATAATATTCAATTTGATTAAAAGTAATAGAAGCGACCAAATGATTATTGCAGAATCAATAGATCGACAAAAATATTTGGAGCATCTTAGTGTGAGTGCTTACTAGCTTATATAGAAGCCAAATAGACTCTTTTTTGAAGTGTTGTTTATATAATTCGTGTTTCATAAAGTGTAATACTAACTTGATGGATATAACTTTAGATGCCTTATTTTACATAATAAATAGAATATTTTCCTTTGGATGAAGATTATGTGCTGAAGTAACTTTAGATGGAAGTAGCAATAAGTTTTCTAACCCAAAGTTAAAGTAATCTAAATAAAAATATCAACATCGGACCGGCCAACAACATAATTATTTTTCAAGCTAATGAAAAAAGTGATATAAATTGAGAGACGGGTTAATCAAGTTCAAACAAATCAGAAAAAGAGGTTACAATAGTCACTCGTACGATACTCGTGAAACCTGAATCAAAGGATCTAACACCAACACCGACAAACCCATCATTCAAAAAAGTGCATGAATTAGCTTTGAATACCCAAGAGTGAGGTCTACTCCATGCATTCGGGAAAATCTCAATAGTGATTCTCGAGCAAGAAATAGAAAAGTGTAACTAGCGAACACATTGATCGTAAATCTAACCCCGAGAGAGTTCCTTCAAAAAAGAGTAATTTGTTTATTAACGTCCATGCAATCCACATATTCTTGAGAAATAGAATGTCTAATGAATCCTTTAGAGTTAGGTCTCGAAAATGCATCACATTGAATGTTTTTAGTGTCTCTTGTCTGATTCCGGCTTCAACTAACCTTAATCCATGATTCTGGAAAATCAATTAATCTCGATTATAGTATGTTTGGCAAAAAGACGTAGATTATTTTGTGAGATAAAATTTCGTATTTTTTCAATTTGAATTATGAGATTATGAAAATAGAAATAAATTTTTATTTCTGACTTAACCAACTACAAATTAAGCAATTTTTTTTTAATTTTTTTTAATTTTTCATTGACACTTGTTGAGCTCTCAATCCGTGAGAAAATCATTGTCGAGAAGATATCTTAGAAAATCAACATACCCAAACGAAAGTGACCAGAAATTCGGCTATACTCTACAAAGGAATTTTGTCAATCATAATGAACTTCCACGACAGCTAATTAATCACTTGAAAAGATAAAAAAGCAAACATGGATGGGTCCATGCGTGACATGCATGCATGTCACTATACATCATACATACATACATGCATGCGAAGTAATTCAGATAATCACATGTTAACAATTCAACTAATGCTCGTATATTGAGACGAGAAAGGGCAATCAAGGAGATATGTCCAACTATTCTCTTGACATTCATCTTCTAATTCTTCCCCTTCATTAACCATATGTTGATGATGATCATCGTCATGGCTGCTTGAATATTGATCATTCAGTACATAACAATTTTCATCCATCATCATCATCATGTTCGTACTAGTTATCGATGTGGATGTCTCGTCATTCTTCACAAATCTTCCCTTGATTCTTGGCCTGCTGTCTGCTAACGTTTTCCTGCATGTATACTGCACATACCATTTTCTTTTTTTAATATCTAAAAATATCTATTTCACCATACTTTTGTTTTGTGCTATCAAATCGCCCAAAATTGATTAATTTACCTAAAAAACAGGTAAAAAAGTGTACGTATTCTAAAGATTTATACTTTCTTTTGTTGAGTTTTTACTAAACTCAATTATAAATATACATATTTTAAATTTTCGCGGATAATTTTAACGTAAATTGTCGAATGAATTATGAATGACACATTATCAAATTACTCGAAACGTGATTTATTTTATCTAAAAAGTGCACGTTTTATGAAAAACGTAGACTTTATAGACTCAAAAAGTATACGTTTTATAAAGACGCAAACTTTGTAGATGTGTTTAACCATTTTCTCGAATAGTTTTAGTGTAGAATTGTTGAATGAATTAGGAACAATGTGAAGGTCTATTTTAGCTAAATTGAATGACCTTACGTAAATTTACCATGTTTTAACGTTGTTAAATTTATAAACATGTCTTAACTGACCTAAAAAGTATGAGACTTATACCGTTACCCTTTTAGGAGAATTTAGGTTTTGTTCACCCCGAAAGCATACATCAACTAATAATGTACACTTTCCGGGTGTGTTTACCAAAATTCACATAAAACAAACACACCGACTTCTAATACGGTACACTTTCTAGGTGAATTTTGGCTAAATGCACTCGGAAAGCAAAATCATATGGGTGTGTTTAGCGATTTTTCGGATAAATTTAACCATTGTGACAGTAATTTTAGGATAGAATTGTGAATGACCTGAATTTTCTTATGGAAGTTTCTGTGATTGCGTTTGCTGCGATATCTCTCGATTCTCTCACGCTTTTCTTCAGGAGTGTATTTGGTAGCCTTGAGAATCCCTTCAATTATGAGACTATTCTCATTTGATATAGAAAGTGGGCTTTCTGCTCTTTGCTTTCTCCTCGCCATGTAACTGCTCACACTCTACAATTTCTCAAAAACCAAAATCAAACACAGTTCAACAACTTCACAACCTCATAACTCTACTTCAATGGTACCTCGAGATCGCCGAAGCTGCAGACTCGGCGGACACCGCTAGAATGCGAATCGTCGGTGAATCCGAGTAAGGACGAAGAACTGCCTTTGTTGAGAGAAAGGTTACTGATGCTTCTTTGGAAGAAATGGTTGCTGCTCGGGGAGCCGACGTGGCTGCTGTTGCTGCTGCTACATCCCATGATGTTGGGAGCTTCGAAATCGAGTTCAAAGGTTGTGGATGTGAATTGAGGAAAGTGATCAAAGGTTGGGTATGAAGAGCCGTTGTGTTGGGTTTGGTTGTACATGGTGTTTGAGTTGACTTGTTTTGGTTTGTGTTGAAATGAGTATGGAGAAGAGTTTGATGGCTATATATGCAACTTGGTTTGGTTTAACTTTTGTGTACGTGGGAGTAAAATATGTATATAAGAAAGTGGGGAGAAAATAAAATGGAAAGTTGTGCTTTATCTTATTGTAAAATGTTTTTTGGACGATATTTTACTGGACTTATGTGTTGGTTTTGGGCTCGGTGTATAAAATAGGACGTATGGCGAATCTCTACATTATCTTTAACTTATTAAAATTTAACAGGGTATAAGAGTAGTTCGATATGTCCTAGTGGGCTTGTTAGCCTTAAGACTGTCCATTAAGACTAACTAACTTTAGAGGCATGTCGTCAAATGATTGTTCCGGACTCTTAAGGCATGTCGTCAGGTGAACCGTCTCGTGTCAACCGAGTGAGACGGTTACACTTGAGAGTCGGGGACGTGCGGAGAATTTAAATATTCCCACATTGCTAATAAAAGGGGAACGGACCTAGTATACAAGGTTGGTGAAAAACTCCTATTGTTGATTGAGTTTATGATGGAACCCCACTAGGGTTATTCATGTGTTAGGCATGAACTCAATGCACATGTGATCTCGATCGTACAACGAAATCTCACGTGATTTTGACCCGTCGGAATTTCACAAAAAGGTTGGTTTGTATCCAAATATCTTGAAATTTTCATCTAAGTATTTTAGGTTGATATATTGGATCACCGATCTAGATATCATACTCGAGTAATTAACACATGGATTAGCATGATATATCCGATCTGATTATTTATAAAATTTGTATTCAATTTGATGAGTTGGAAAGTTACATAATTCCGCATTCACGTGCGATTTTTTCCTGATTCGGTTGTGTATAGGTTTATAAGTGGAAGTTGTTTAGAGCCGAAACGAGTCATTTAATTACACTTTTGGTGTACGGAATAAAATATGGGCAATTTCACACTCGGCTCTTGAAATGGAAACCAATTAATTTCGGAGACAAGTTTATTTTTCCACGCCTAAGTGTGGAATCCAGTATAAAGAGTTTTTACTTCGCACCCCAAGTGCGGAATCAATCCGCTCATTACATGACTTCTACAACTTCCACTTCGAATCTCATGTTTGTAATGGTCTTGTTTTCTATTTCTGCTTTGTGTCTCATGCGTGGAATTGTCCTTAACCCTAATTACACAGTCGTCTATGTAGTGTGGGAGACGAAAAACAATCAGGTAAACATTGCATATATTGTTAAATCACTTTATCTATGTAACGACTAGTAAACCGAACGGGTAAAATTCGTGTGATAAATTATCGAACCGACCCATGAATCCATGATGCCTGAAAGTTAGGCAAGGCTTGGCCTAACCTACAACATTTAGGGCGGCAAAGCCGTTACTAAAGTTACTACCAAAGGCCCAAAGTCACTTTATTTCATCACCCGAATCAAAGATTTTTAACCCGAATTTGTTTTCATGTTATTTAATTTTTATAAAAATTCTAAAAATTTTGTTATCTAATCATATTCTTTAATTCATTTTTATGTTAAATATGTAAAAATATAAAATATTATTGATAAAATTTTTTTTTTTCAAATACTAATATTTAAAAGTCAAAATTTCACTAAAATTATAATAAACCTAGATCTTATTAGGTTTATTTCACACACAACCTTTGGCCTAGTTTTTATTAGAAAATATCCACTATATTGAAAAATATTCTAATTTATTTCTTAGAATCCCAACCATGGGTGACTATATGCAATTGCTATGCATAATGCATACTTTAAGTTTGTCTAATAAATATATGTATATATAAGCTTTTTAATTACTTTATAAATCATTATTATTTTTCTTATATGAACAACTAAATTAAAAGTGTTAATATAGCTTTTTTGTGAGAAAGTGTTAATAAGGGTATTTTTATGTATAATTTATACACATTTAGTTACATTTATTTATACACATTTAGCTATATAATTGTGTATTTTTGTCCTTACATGAAAGAAAAATAAAAACTAGAAAGTTATGCACCAAACTCCTTATTTACTTTTGGCCAAATTAGCTAATTACGCCTTTTTGAGATTTCTCTCTAGTAATAACTCGACACGGGGTATAAATATGTTTAGTAAATATTACCCTAATCAAATTCCTTATCTTCCAACTTGAATTTAATGAACATGGTAAAAACTATAGGGGTACACAAACCTAATGAAAATAGAATTGGGTCTATTTGACAAAGGGCCCGTTTGGTTCCAACTCCGGAAACGGAAACGAAATGGAAACGAATTTAGTACATATGATATGCTTATTCATAAAATTTTATGAAATCATTCCTTGTGATTTAATGCAAAATGCACTTGTTTCTTCACATTTTGTTACCCTATAGGGTATTAAAAGTAATCAAACCCTCCTCTAATTACTTCAAACCACAAGAAATGATTCCAAAAAATTTCATGTACAAGGGTATACGTATAGATTAGATTCGTTTCCATTCCGTTTCCGATTCCGGAGTTAAAACCAAACGGGCCCTAAATTCTTTCTTTACTTTTTTATAATTTCAATAACAATTTATCAAAAGAAATTACATAGAATAAAAACTTGGCGTCAAACTCTATGATATCACACTCATTTCCCATTGGTTGAAAAACAAAGATAATTACATATTGCAAGTAGTAAATGACCGAATATACACAATTAATCTTTTAGAAACTCAAAATTGTTTGGACATAATTTGAAATTTAAAAAAAATACAGGATACCATCTGCAATTTTATAAAAACAAAAGATCCCAACAGGAATAGTAAATTATGGTGGTGTGGGATCCACCACTCATGCGACCAAGAAATATAGGAAACTGTTGATTATACAGATATTAATATTTAGTACCACTATGATTTTATCAACCATGTGCTTGCCATTATATTCTCATAAACTTTGTAATTACTAGTAATAGTTTCTTAATGATTGATTAATTTTTTATTTATTAATTTGATTTAATTAGTAATAATAAATAAAATCTTTGTATATTTTTCTAATCATCTAAGCAAGAATGGTAAGAAATGTCATCTATAAAGTCTAATTCTCTTATGGCCTTTTGTGAAACTTTTCACAATTTTTATTAAGGTTATAAATTATTGATAAACTTTTTATATTTTAATAATATAAATTACTATCTTGCATATTTAAAGAAAAATATGAGGAGAGATATCTAGCTAAAGTTTTAAATTATTTTTGTTATTATGAATTCATAACCATGTAAAAATACCATTTGTAAGAAGAAAAGTTTTAGTAGAAGTGGTTTTTTTTTAAGTAATTTTCGTCTTTAACACTTCTTTTTTGTACTTTTAGTTTATTGTTTTGATGAATTAGTTTGCTTCTAGATTTATTCCTTCTCTAAATACACAAAGCGTCTATTTTTTCGGTCTGAATGACGGAAAATGGTCTAAACAAGCTCGTACTTATTTACATAACACTACAAATAGAGTACATCTAATATATCTTTGACTCACCACATCTCTGGTATGATTGTTCAACAAATTATAAAATACACATAAATATCTTTTAAAACAGGTAAACCAAAAAAATAATTACATAAAACACATATGATACAATTAAAAAAAACATATGTGAAATCATTTAAAAGTGGACTACTTTTGTATATATCGAATGGGTGCAGTAAGTTCCAAAATTTTTTTACCCCACATGTGGCGTTTCACTTGATGGTTGGCCAATTGGCCGACGTCTAGGCAAATCCCAAATAATATTCACTCTTTATCTCACGTTGTACTTGCTTTATAACAGTATCCCCTTCGTTTTTCTTGCCAAGCCTCTTGGATTTGTAACTGTCATAATTTCATTTGTCAATCTTCACATTATCAATCCGTTCTTGCTTATTTTACCTACCTACTTAGAGTGTGTTCGCTAAAAAAATTTCTACAGATTTTATTAGATTTACCCCGTTTGGTTAGAAGTTCGGAAACGGAAACGAAAACGAAAACGGAAACAGAATGCAAATGAATCTAGTCAATATGTTTACCTTATTTCATGAATATTTTTTGGAATCATTGTTTGTGGTTGCACGTAAAATGTGATTGTTTCCCCCATTTTGTTTCTCTATAGGGTATCACCGTATCAACAGTAATAAAATTTTACTACAATTACTTAAAACCACAAGGAATGATTCCATAAAATTTCATGAATAATAGTATACATATGGACTAAATTCGTTTGCATTCCGTAGTTGGAATCAAACGGGCCCTTAATGTGTTTTGTAAAAATTTGATACATTAGATTTTTAGAAAGCTTTTTGAATAAATTTTTGGAGAGGTTCACATAAATTAGTGTTGATAGTTTTATTGAGATTATTGTGTAGTTTTCACTCATTTCTTTTAATTTTACCCCTTGTGTCATCTCCTCTTATATTTTAAAAATATTTTAATATTTGTCATTTTGATAAATTCATTCTATACATCTACAGAAAAATCTTCTTTTATCACCCATCAATTAGATTTTTCGTTAGATTTTTAAATTTTACAAAGTTTCATTAAATTATTCAATTAACTATACAAAAAGCTTAAACTAAACTACATATATGTGGCCCATATTATTATTATTATTCTTTTTAAGTCAATTGTGTTACGTTATTTTGACTCGTAATCCCCACCACTACAATGATTGATTTGCATGATCGTTCATACCAACTTCTAAACTACATATATTAAAATTTAATATGTATGGTATCATTGAAGACTACACGTGTAAACCTACCCATAAAAAAACCCCAAAAGGAAAAGGCTTTTCTATACTCGATTGTTAACTCAATCTATTGTATGTATTAAGTCTCAAGTAATTTTTATCATTCTCCAAAATGGATTATTAATTTCACCAAATATTTATTTGAATTTTATTTTAATCAAAAATAAATATTAAATAAATTTCACAATTGTTAGCTTTGCAAAATCTTTTTTTTAAAAAAAAATCTTATTTTTAATTATATTATGATTTGAAATTTTATTTTATATTTATTTTTAACCAATTATTATAATATCTTTTGATTTTTACTGATCAATTGTTATTGATTTAGTAATAACTCTAACAAATTCATTTTTTTTAAATATTATAACAAATATGTTTTTTTTTAACAACTAATTATATAGTTATCTAATTCACAAATTTATATGTATTAAAACATTTCTGTAATTTTTTAATATAAAACAAATCAATAAAATAAAGAATTGGAATAAATCTCATAAGATTTGATGTTTGGTATGATGTTGGAATGAAGAATGATTGAAATACGTTATTTGATGTTATATGGAATATAAACGAAGTATCGTATCATATATGATAATACATATGGTTATATTATAAATATTTGTTATTTTAATCTATAATTAATAAAAATGAAGATCGACTAATGACAAAAAATATAACTATGATCCGTCTTCAACCTAAAAAAAAAGTATATAATTTTTTAATTATTTTATCTAATTGAAACATTAATATTGCTTTCGAACACTTTTCGATGACATACCATCTTGACCAAAATATCCTCATTATAGTTAATATATATTTCAATAGTTTTTTTTTAAAAACTGTTTTTATAAAAATATTTAAATTATAATTCAAATTAATTGATGATTTTTTTACAATTTTTTATTTAATAAGTTGGTATAATATATATAAAAAAAACTTATCTTTAAATTTATGAGTAATATTTTGAAATGAGCGATAGTCATACTTAATTTATGGAATGAAGTTTTTTCAGAATCGAAATGAGTCGCTTTATATAATCATGTCCATTATAATTTCAATTCCTACCAAACACGTGATATGATTATGACGTATTTTGAGTTTAATTCTTTAATATATGAAAATCGTGTCAAACATGTCCTTAATTTAGGGTATGATTAATTGTAGATTGATTTATTTTTGGGGTTCATAAACTAAACGAGTTTATATGAGTTTATAGTTTATTTTCGAGTTTATTTGTCAATAAGTTTATATAAATAAACTAGATAAAGTTGTTTACTTGAACTTTCTTTTTTGGTGTATTTTACTTCAAAAGATACTCATGTCCATAAAATATTCGAATAATAACATTGAATACCTAGGGATGAACAAATAATACCGGGATGAAAAAGTACAAGGCCAAATCGGATTTTAAACAAAAATAGACACATCCAATCAAAAGTACCCTTAGTTTGAAAAGTTTATTTTTGAATGGTTTATAAACCCCAAAAAAATAAACCGTTCTTTAGTAAACACTTTCAAAAATTAAACTCAGGATTTATAAACTAAATAAAACACAAATAAAATACAGGTAAACATGCCCTTATAAATACTATCCTACAAATATGAAGTTGACATATAGTCAACCAATATGAACTTGATACAAATAGTCAATCAAGATTAAAAAAAAAAATTAGTGGAACATATATAAGTCTTTCATTATTTTTAATCAAATTCTATGTAATATGTTTGATTGATTGACATATAGCCATGTTGACAAGTATTAAACAAAACCTAATTGTGTGTGCTTGTTTTCACAATATACTCGAATGAAAGTGGAACCTTTTATACCCACTTACATAGTTACATCTTGTCTCATAAAGTTAATAGATTGGTTGAAAAGCATTAACATGTCTCAAAATGTCAAACTCCAAGAACTTATAAACCCAAAACCTAATTAATTGGTAATGAGGTTATAAATAGTAAAATTAGTTCAAAATCTTTAGAATTTGAGAATATTAAATTTATCAATATGACTTCCTCGTGATAGTATCGTCATTCATGCTCCTTCAATTCATAAACTAGTGTATTACCCGCACTTTATGCGAGTTCAGTTTTAATAGATATAAGATACTTAGAAACTTATATGTATATTTTTGTAAAATAAAAATTCGAAAAATGAAATTATAATCAATATTATGATTTTTAATTCTCTTTTAAATATTTATCTCTTCTAATTAATTATATTTTTAAATTACTTTGTTAAGATATGCTTGTTGGTAAAAAAAATCGTAAAAATTTTAAAAAATATTTTTTAAAAAATTTAGAAATTAATTTTCAATTTATACTAACATTTAGAAATCACTTTTTAAAATAATTTTTTAGGTTTCGAAAAACCTGACATTGACACGTGGCAATAGAGGCTTATACTTTAATAGATATAAGATATACACACGCTATCAAGATGTCAATTTCAGGTTCAACTCTTCTTAACTTCAACACCACAATTCAACAATAACCCAATGAAATAATGGATGAATGAATCTACTATTTTTCTCTTAATATACTCGATTGTTTTGAGATTTGTATATCATGAGAAGTTTTAATTTGTAGATGGACGTTGTGAAGAAAAAGTAGTGATTGAAGCATTTAGGATTTGTTGGAGAAGTTATGATCACAACGTTGTGTTTTCCCTTTTTAGTTTTAAACTATTTTGACTTTTTATGTGTGCTTCGAATCTAGGGCTACGTTGTAAATGACAGTTAAGAAAATGTCTAGGACTTAAAAGGATTCGTGGTTGCACTTATGAAGGGCATTTTGTCATTTTAAAAAATGAAAACTACTCACTCTAATATAATAAACACTCTAAAAAATTAGTTTTACAAAACTAAAGGTCTGTTTGGTATCTGTAAAGGTTTACTCTTTTAGATTATGGGATGAAGATTGCTCGAGATTGTTGTGGATGGAGATTGTTGTGGATTGTTAGATATTGTAAACTTTACGTATTTAACATAGTTTTTTTGTGTGAGATTATTTATTAAAAGATTACCAAAATATCCTTACTTATTGATGACTGTTTTTGGTAGTCCTAAATGCATTTGATTATTGTGTTCCTCTCTTTCTTGTTTGAGTAGTCATGTTTTAATATACTCATAATCTTATTATATGTAACAAAGCATTGGTGTTTAGAGTGAGTTTTTTAAGCAGTTTAATAACCTGACAACATTAATATATTTTCGTTAAGCAAGTGTAATTGCCATTATTAAAACAAAAATCCTCAAAAGCCTATTAAACTGATAAGGAATTCCTTCAACAATAAGCAATCAAAGAGAGTGTGCTTGCTATTATCAACTTATAGAGAAAGTGTGAGATAAGAGGAGAGGAGGGGAGGGGAATGAAGAGAAGTAAGAGTAGAAGCAAATAGGAGAATAAGGGAGGAGATGAGAGGCTAGGAGCAAAGTTCGAGCAAAAAGAGTAAAAGTAAGAGAAAAAACTACAAATCGTATAGAAAATAAGCAACTCCCTACAACTCCTAGAATCATATATTCTCAAAGATTATTTTTTATGAATTTCTTTTATCAAAATTAATCTCATAAAATAATACAATTCACAAATTCAATCTAGTATCAAATATCTCCCAAATTTTCACCTAGACATGGGCCCGAAACCCAAACCTAAACCTAAACCGGCCAAAATTCAAACCGGCGGTTTATAAACAAAAAAAAGAAAAGGAAAACTAGAGGACGGCTTGTATGCGTTTTGTGTTGGTCACGACGATATATTTTATTTGGCATGCACGTAACACGTTCTTGTTTAAAGACAACCGAATTCCAGAAGAAGTCATTGTCCGTCTTATTAAGTGCCTTCAGACTTATACATGATGCTTTTCCAGATTACAGAGGGGATATTGTTCATAGAGTCTAGTTATGGGTTGTTGATGCCCCTTTGTTTCTTTTCGCCTTGCATTGCTTGTTTATGGATTGTTGCTTTGTTTTGTTGGGAGTGATACAGCCCCTAGGATCGCTCAGTTTGTTTTTATGAGCTTTGTAGTTTAAATCATGTTCTCATGAGAATAGACATTCTTACCACACTTCAGTGAATTAACCAACAGCTTTAATATATGAGACTATGTACATTCGCCAACTTCTTCGTCTTCTGTCTCCTATATACTAAGCTTGTAACTTAAAACAAATAAAATTGAATTATTGACCCCGTGTAACATACCTTTAGATGGTGACGTGGCACAATGATAACACGTATTGAAATTGAACCTTAGAGAAGACATAGGCCGGTGGGTTTAAACCGGCTAGAAAACCCGAGTCAACGAATATCTCTTGATGCATCATTTTGGTATATTTATGTTTGATCTTCATTGTCCTCTTTCGTTACTTTGTAATGTCAAACATGACAAGACGTAGCAAATTAATTAGATTGACTTTTTTGCTTTCAATAAACTTGAACCCTACAAAAATAGTTAAACCCTTGACTTATCTCCAAAGTAGATATTGTTATCAATTACTATCCGAAAATCTTTGTATAATTTTGTCGATATATGTGACTCATTTATATATAATCCGTTTCGTAAATCCTTATAAAAATAGTTAAACCTTTGTATAAGAAATCTTAAAACTTAGGACATGTTTATTTGTAGATTGGTTTATTTGTAAGGTTTATAAACTAAACGAGTTTATATGGGTACAGTTTATTTGTCAATAAGTTTATATAAATAAATAAGATAAAATTGTTTACTTGAACTTTATTTTTTGGGTTTTTTGACTTCAAAAGACACTCATGCCCCTTAAATATTCGAATAATAAGTTGAATACCTAGGGATGAACAAATAATACCGGGATAGAAAAGTACAAGGCCAAAATTGGGTTTTAAACAAAAATAAACTCAACCAATTAAAGTAACCTTGATTTAAAAATTTAATTTTTGAATGACTTATAAACTAAATGAAATAGAAATAAACTATAAGTAAAATTAACTTTGTATCTTGTATTTTTTTTCCTGTTTCAAGTCAACAGTAATTTAAAATATACATGTCAATTAATTATTAATTCCATGTAAATTATTTTTTATAATAATTTTTACTTCAGATTCATATCAAATAATTTGAAGAATATTAATTTCACAAAATTTCCTTTTCAATGAAATTTTATAAAAGTTATATTGTGATTTAAATTTAAATTCAATTTTTATTTTGATATCTCTGTTATGTAATTAATATCAAAACCCACTTGTTAGTTTTTATTGTTTTAAAATAACTCTAACAAATTCGATTTTTTCCAAAATAGTCAAATACATATTTTTCTACAATTAATACTTTAATATTAATATCTAATCTATAATTTATTTATATTCATTTTTTTGATAAAAAAATTAAAAAGTATATTTAAAAAAGTAAAGTTAAACTGGTTTAATATAAAATTTCAAAGTACCGTATATAGGTAACCATTTGAAATTTGAGTCCATTGAGGCCCAAAATTGAGGCCCAATATTGAGGCCCGGCCCACTTTGACCACTCAGCCCAGGATTTCGATCAAGCAAATTAAAACATCTGAGCAATTGGACAGATCCCATTAGGAATGATTATACGGTGATAGTTTCATAGTTCACATTCACTAACAGTTGAAATCTGTTGTTACAAAGAATTACAGTTTAACTAATTTAGTGTAAATTGGAATGATATACTCAACAAATGTAAAAAAAAAAAGCCTAAGGAGATTGGAATTACATATATCGAGATTAAAGGGGATAACCTAACGCTTATCAATTCGATCCATCGAATTTGAAAATCGCCATGGGAACTCAATATGATTATTAATGACATTTCAATTATTATTGCTAGTTTCCAAAGCTCCACCGCACATCATATCTTTAGGGAGATTAACACGGTGGCAGAGAAGATTGCTTTGCACGGGCACGCTGAAGAGCTGAAAGTAATGCTTTAGGCCGATCGGTTTCTAAAAACTGATCCTCCTAGGTTTTTTATCGATGTATAAAACAAAAATGTAAAAAAAAAAGTATTGCTAACTCATATGTCACAACCATATTGCATTTGCAAATAAAAGTATCTCTCTACTTTATGATACATGTTACTTATTTATGATATTTAGATAAGGGGTTTGTTTAGAATGATCATACTATTGGAGTTAAAATTTATGGGTAGCTGAAGTTTATTAGACAATTGATTGAACGAACTTAATTTTATTTTGATAAATTTGATGCGTATTTGAATGCAGGGTTGCAAGCTTGCACATGTTTAGATCGGACCGAAAACCGGATTGAAAATTACAGTTTGGTTCAGTCCTGGACGGTAATGTTCCGGTTCGAGCCGTTAATTTACACTTCAAATACTTTTGAACAAGAAGAGCATCCGGTCCGGTCTGATCCAATCCATGAACTGTTTCACACAAGTAGTGAAACGGTTCGGTCCACACCGTTAGACAACCCTAATTGAATGAACGGTATTTTATTGGAGATAACGTAAGCATAAAATCACAAGAAAATGTTAGTTTTCATTTAAATTTATTTTTTAATATATCATTCCATAAGTTACCATAAACTTCGTAAGGTTCCTTCATGTAGCCTATTAAATGAATGTTTTTAAAATCAACACAAACTAGTATAAACTTTCATAAGCTTGAAGTTCGAAATACTTTTTCATAATTTCCATAAACTTGGTAATTTTCTATAAACGGCTAAAATATTCTCCCAAACACATCCACTTTCCATCACAATCCGTGGATCCCATAATGACGAGACACTATGTAGCCTCGATCACCTACACACCCAAACCCGATGAATCAACCATGAGCCCACACCATACTCGAGTGGTCCTTCACGATGAGATCAATACCTTCTTGCCCATCACTGACCACTACGGTGTCACAATTTAGCTTCACTTGTCCAACTGGTCACGAGCTCTAACCAATCAAACACAATTTGTAACCCCACCTAATAAGGTACCATGTCACGGACCCTCCATCGTCAAACAAGCCAACCGGTCGAGATCTGAGAGTCAAACACCACATCAACTACATGGAAATTAATACACGCATGACCCTTAAACGATCGACATTTTCGGACACACTAAATTCCCATTGCAACATAATCGGTTATTGTTGGCAACAAAATAAAAGTAAAAATATAGTAAAATAGCATGAACACTAAAATACAAAATAAACCTTGGCCTAATTTGAAATCTCGTTATAAACTTTTATACAAAGATTTGGAAGCCATATGATATGACGTCTACCAATTATTAGGCCAACGGTCAGAAGTCCAAATACGTGGGACCCAAGCATAAAATCCGAACCGACCCATAAAAATAACCCGACCCGTTTACCTGCAACGCCTGAGTCGCCGTCTATCTCACGAGTTACGACCAACAGCAGAAACACCAAACCCAAACCCCACCTTTATTCAGTTTTCACCCTCCCCTTTGGTTGAAGAAAACCCTTCTCTTTCCTCTTTTCTCTCTTCTTCTTCCTTCTCTTTGCCCTTTTTCGTCTTTTTGCTCAATCTCATGCCCACCATTTAATCCGACGGCACATATTATTCCACGTTGCTCATCGTCTTCCTCCTTCCTCCTACTACATATATCCCCCAATCTCTCGCCTTCTCTCTCTTAGGGTTTCAGAATTTACAACTCACTGGTATAGAATTACTCGAGAATCTCCCCCTTTTGCTGTGAATTCGCTTCTATCCGGCGCCGCTCTGTTGTTCTAGTTCTGCTCGGATTCCTGTCATTGTTCGAGTGTCTTGCAATCGTTGATTCAGGTGCTTTCTTGATCCCGTTTGAATATCTTTTTTTCTCTTTCCCGTACTCGTTTGTAAAGCATTGCCGATTTTATTTAAATTAAGTGTCAGTGGCTTTTTAAATCGAGTGTGAATTGTGTTTAATACTTGTAATTTCAATTTCTAGGGTTTTTCAGTGGTTACGGTTGTGAATTGTTTAAATTGGGGGGAAATCTGGTCGATGGTTCCTCGGGTGATTTGAACCTGTGTTCTGTACTGTCACTAGTTGGGCATATGCTGTGATTGATGGCTATTGAAAAGAACAACTTCAAGGTTTCCCGGTTTGATTCAGAGTTCTCTCTTGGGAGTAGGAGTAAGGTGAATATGTTAAGTGATGATGATGATGATCTTCATAGGCAGAGCCCTGTAGAATCAGAAGACGATGATGAATTTGATGATGCTGATTCTGGGATGGGATCTGACGACTTTGAATCATCAGAACTGGGAGAGAGTGGAGCGGAATATTGTCAAGTTGGAGACCAGAGTTGCTGCATACCTCATGAGCTATACGACCTTTCTGATTTGGGTGGAATTTTGTCCCTTGATGTTTGGAATGAATGTTTGACTGAAGAAGAACGATTCAGTCTCACCCAGTACCTTCCTGACATGGAACAGGAGACCTATATGCACACCTTGAAGGAGCTCTTTGAGTGTAAAAATTTCCATTTTGGTAGCCCTGTTGCCAAGCTGTTTGAAATGTTAAAAGGAGGATTGTGCGAGCCGAGAGTAGCTCTTTATCGCCGTGGCCTGAGTTTCTTCCAGAAGCACGAACATTTCCATTTTTTGAGGAGTTATCAGAATTCCATGGTTGGCAATCTTTTGCAGATAAGGGAAGTTTGGCAGAACTGCAAGGGATATAGTGTTGAGGAGAAAGTCCATGTGCTGAACATCAAGAGAAGCCAGAATAGTTTTATGGGTGAAAAGTCGGAATTTGTACTGACTGATTATTCTGAAGAAGAGTCTGTTGAGCGTCTACAGGCTAGAAGGCCAAAGGTAAGAAGCTTTGGTCAGAAATCCAGTCATGACACTCTGTATAAAACGAGTCCTCCCTTGGATTTCTTTTCTCGAGGAAACAAGTCAACAATGGAGCCATCAGCTTACAGCAAACAGAACCCCAAAGGTGTATTGAAGCTTGTCAGCTCAAAAGTGCCTGCGCACAAGGATATTGCTTCTAGTACCCTCAGTCGTCACCAGGGCCTGAAGTCCGCTTCTTCTGGGTCAGCATCACTGCCACCACATCTCTCTAGGCTTGGGAAGACATCTGGATATGATTCACACAGAGATGGGAACGTACCATATGCTTCCTTTACTGGTCAAAGTGGGTCTTCCAAGTCACGAAAAAAGCGTCAGAATGTCAGAGGTGATGAATACGTTGAAGGAGATTATGTGGACGCACCTATTTCATTGATCACTGATCGTGCTGCTTATGGTCTAAATTTGAATGTAAATCAGCTGTCTGACATCAAAGTATTGACTGCCAAGCCTTCAAATCTCAGAACTTCATGTAACTATGGCAGGAAAGGGAAGTATTTGGAGCCTGATTACGAGGCCCAGATGTCTTTGAGGGTATCATCCAATGGAAACCATACCGACTTTCTAGATGGAACTGAACCTTTCCGTAGCAAGAAGTTCAGGGAAGAGATGAATTTCCCTGGGACGACGGCGGCCTTTAGATATGATGAGTGGGATGTTAAAGGGCGGAAAATGAAGCTGGGGAAAGACATGCCTGAGGCCAAAATAAAGGCTTTCAGAACTCTGCAGCATGAAATGGATGACAGGTTATATCATTCTGGGAATCGGCTGAAGCCTCTGGTGGAGAAAAGCAGAAAGGTTCCTGTACAAAATGGAGGGCCGAAGTTATCTTCATTGAAAGCTAACAGATTCTTACGTAGAGGTGAGGAAACCGAATCTGACTCATCAGATCAGCTTGATGAAGAAGAGGATAGCAATCCTTTGATGATGAGAAAGTTAGACATCTCAGTTCATAATTTCGAGAATTCTCGGTCAACTCACCCCAAATTTGGTGTCAATCATAAGGGCAAAGTGACTAAGAAAGGGAGAAGAGAGAGTAATATTGGAGAGCCACAAACGAACTTTACAGCTGTGGAGGATTTCAGCCAACACTTTCAGTCACCTGAAACTGGAAACTACCCTTCAAAGAGCAGGCAGAAAGCCAAAATGCCTCAGGTGAATCCCTTTGAAGCACATGAAGATGAATACCTCTCTGGCTTAGATAAATCAAACACAGAACGGAACAAAAAATCATCCAAGAAGATCAGTAAGAACAGTAAGAAGCAAGCAGCAGCTGTAGGGAATTCACCTCTGACCTCGATGAAAGATTCACCTACTGAGAGAAGGCAAAAGGGGGCATCAGGCAATGCCTTTTCCTCTGATCATTCCAAGTACTTGCCAGATTACTTTCTTGAAGAGGATGATGATTTATTTGAAGATTGCCGTTTTGGTGATGGTGCTCACACTGCTGAAAAAAAGGCAAAGGATCATGACTCTGCATTAATTGGGTGCAGTTCAGTAGGAAAGAAGAGGAAACAGAAGGTGAGATCAACAGGTGTGGATGGTGAGGACAACTCTGATTATAAGGAGTCCCTGCATCATGAATCGGGTGAATTGACTTCCTCAAAGAAGCGGGCCAAGAAGAAAGTAGAGGCTGATCGGGTCACCCTGGACCTTGAATTGCCTCCACCTGTGATAGAGACAGAAGTAACAGAGGTGGAAGTGGAAACAAAACCTCAGAAGACGTTCACTTTGATAACTCCTACTGTACATAAGGACTTCACATTCTCCATTGTACATCTTCTTTCTGCTGTTCGGCTGTCCTTGATGACTCCAAACGCAAACGGTTCTTTGGAAGCAGGAAAGCATGTTGAAAAAACTGATGAAACTCAGAAGGTGATGATAGATGATTCTCGGGATGACTTGGATGTGAATAAACCAGGAGAATCTGAGCAGCTGAACACGCCCTTGCTCACTGTTCAGGAAATTGTTGACTTTGTGAGATCAAACCCTGGTGATCCATGTGTTCTTGAGATACAAGAGCCTCTACAGGATTTGATTCGGGGGGTTTTGAAGATACTTTCATCAAGAACAGCACCTCTGGGAGCCAAGAGTTGGAAGCCCCTTGTAGGGTATGAGAAGTCTAGAAAATGCTGGCATTGGATTGGTCCGACTTCACAGAGTTTGTCAGATGAACAAACTCTTGAACCTGTCACATCCCCCGAGGCGTGGGGAATACCCCACAAAATGCTTGTTAAGCTGGTTGATTCATTTGCAAATTGGCTCAAGAGCGGTCAAGAAACCTTGCAGCAAATAGGGAGCCTTCCTGCCCCTCCATTGGAGCTTATGCAAATCAACCTGGACGAGAAGGAAAGATTTAGAGACTTACGAGCACAAAAGAGTCTCACCACTATCACTCCAAGTTCTGAAGAAGTTCGGGAATACTTCCGGAAGGAGGAGCGTCTTAGGTACTCAATTCCAGATAGAGCCTTCTCTTACACAGCAGCAGATGGTAAGAAGTCCATAGTTGCTCCTCTAAGAAGATGTGGTGGTAAGCCAACATCAAAAGCCCGAGACCATCATATGTTGAAACGCGATAGACCGCCTCACGTGACCATCCTATGTTTGGTCCGAGATGCAGCTGCAAGGTTACCGGGAAGTATTGGAACCAGAGCTGATGTATGTACTCTAATAAGAGATTCTCAGTACATAGTAGAGGATGTGATGGATCATCAGATTAATCAGGTTGTCAGTGGTGCCCTTGACCGTTTGCATTATGAACGCGACCCGTGTGTACTATTTGATTCAGACAAGAAGTTGTGGGCTTACTTACATCGAGAAAGAGAAGAAGAAGATTTTGAGGACGATGGTACTTCTTCTACCAAGAAGTGGAAGAGGCCAAAGAAAGATGCTACTGATCAGGGTGACCAAGGTAGTGCATCTGTTGCTTATTCTGCGAGCGGAGATCAAGCCGGTTTTGATTTGGGTTCTGACCTTAATGCCGAGCCATCATCCACACTTAATGTTAAGACAGACGAGCCTATGTACGAAGATGCAAGACACAATTCAGTAGATTTCATGGATATCACGGAAAACGTCGATATACAAGGCTCACCGGCTCCTACCAAATGCCAAACCCATGGTTCAAATCCAGTGCAGGATAATAACTCGCAACGTCAAGAAAATCCGGCCAATGAAGATTTTGAGGATGACCTAGCAGAAGAAAGAAAGCTTGGGCTTCTAGGTTCCGATCTATAGCCAGATTTGCTGTCAGGTATTTCAAATTTCTAATATGGTCTTGCCTTGTGCTTTTGTTTTGATTTGTTTCTGCTGTGATTCATTATCTTGCCACTCTAAACTCCTATTAAGGTTATCAAATTATGGTTACCATACGAGTACTTGTTAGGTGAAATGATATAAGATTCTTAACTTCTCCAAAGAATGATGGTATGTGCATTAGAATTAACAAGAAATTTGGGTCAAGATGGGTCCAAAACCTAAACCGGGAAAAACCAAACCGGCGATTTGTTTAAAAATATATAAATAAATGGCAAATCGGTTTGGCGGCTAACCAAACCGGCAAACCTATACCGCAGCATGAATTTGTGATTACTTCATTCTATACTGATTTGGTAATATGGCCAATGAATTTGTGATTGATTTCCTCTTGATGAATGTCAGTTTGATGTGATTGCAGGGGAGTGTAATCTTGGTGGGAGGAGCCATCTTCTTCAGTTTGGAATGTATTGTTCACATATTAAAAAGGTCTGACATGTCTATGTACATTGATTTTGATGCAAAACATTTAACCTTACCACAGCATTCATCAAATAGGTTGAAAAACAGGCGAGGAACAAAGAAGAAAGTATTGGTCTGCAAAGTGGGCAAACAAAATTAACACCCATGAATATAATTTTGCTTTTCTGCTTCCCCTATCTTTTAGTTTTTGCCCTAACAACTTCATTTATTACGGCTACAGCATTATATGTACATTATTTAAAGAGGGTGGTCCTCATTTGGGCGGCAAAGTTGGGATTAACCGTCATTTAGATTTGCAGAAATCGGTTAACCGCTTAGCTAGATTAGCCCAAGGATGTTAATTTCCATTTGACCAAATCGATGGTCGGTTAACCATGAGTTCGACAGTAATCATAGCCTCATAGGCGCGTTTGGTATGGGAGAATTATGCCGCTACTAGAATATAAATTATGGAAAGTTATAGTTTTTCTTAGAATATGTAAATTATTGAAAATTATGTTTTTTCTTCGACATTAGTCGTTACACCGAACGGGTCCTGTATCACAACTTGTTGTGCTCGTCGCTTCCGGTTGACCGAACCATTTTACTTTCCCTTGGAGATTTTCTTATTTTTTGAGTCTTCATGATGTTTTTTTGTGTTTTTTTTTTTGTTGTCTTTTATGACGGTTAGTCCGTCTGTCGATCTTTTTCGGCCTTTTCTGGTGTTTTCAACTGCTTTATGTTATAAAAAAAAAAGATCAAGGTCTAAGTTTACTCAAATAATGAGCAACCGATTTTCCTCCTTACCTACAAAAGATTACGAGACGTTTTTGAGCATGAGTAAGCTCAACGATTCTGGATATAAGCGGGTTTGATTTGATCACAGTGATAATTAAATGATATGTAATTAGCTTAATCCATGCAATTATAGAGGTAAGGTAAACAATGTTGTTACATCCACTTATATTGTGGTCCAAGTTTTATTCGTGAGATTTGTATGGCTATAAATAACACTTGTCGAACTTAGGCTCAGCTAAACTACTGCCATTATTATTCACAATTCTAATTTTTATTACAAAATTGTTCTAATACATATTTTTAGTACAATTAAAATTAGTTCTAGTAAAAATTACTAAATTATAAGCTTTACTCTTGTTAAGAATATATTTTTTTTTATCTCCTGCAGCGTATAATAAATTGAAGAAAATTTCAAAGGAATATCATACATCAATACCATACTCGGTGAAAATTCTATACCATCCCGTTTATATCTTAAGAGTAAAATTTGAATCTGATTTCAGAAATTATCTTTCTACTATATATTCATAGTGAATAATGTAGTTATTCTAATCTTTATTGCATATGCTGAAAAACTTGACTGAAAAGTATTTATTTTATTAACCTGAATTTTATTTATTAAAGTTTATTTATGGTATACTAATATTTTTAAACTCTCTCAAACATTTAATAGCTGACTAAATTTTTTAGATCAAACATAATTATAAAATACTTAATACTAATTCTTAGTCTAACATTATAAAAATTAGAGGGAAATAGCCCCTTGTTTCTATTTGTTGTGTGATTTGTGAGCTTCCAAGCAACTACATATGCACTTTCCTCTCATCCTTCATAAGCGTCATTAATTAGTGGGCTTCCTCAATCCACAACGTGCAAACAAGTCACACACTACTTAACCACTTCTTATTTCATAAGAAAACTTATACATAATAGGGAAAGAAGAAAACTAGAAATGTACAAGAATACATTTATCTTAATTATAATACTATTTTCAACCAGTATACTTGGCCACAGAGAGAACTTATTGCACTTTTACTGGTTTAGAACATTCCTTTGTGTTCTTGGATTGAATGTTCATAACCTTGAAAATGTGTAGATTTTTTGAGAATTTGTACAAAATGGAGAATTTAGTGGTAGGTTATTGATAATTGGATTTCTATTTATGTCATCAAAAATTCTTATGAAAACAAAAAAAACTTCGAAAATAAGCCGAGTTGAACAAGAGTAAGACTAATTTGGACGAACTTCAATTAACTACTGGAGTAAGAATAATGATGATGATGATAACAAAATGGGAATGGTATCGAATTTTCCCCGAACATGTTCCACATGTTTTTAGTAAAATGGTAGATGATTTGAAAAATCGACGTCTAAATTAGTTTTACTTGGACCATTTTGAAAATCACCATTGGAAGCGGATGGCAACTTTATTTTGATATCAAGGTGTATACAAGTTTAATATGTTTTTAGTAAAATCAACGTCGGTTCAAATATACTTGCATTTCGTGATCATAGTATGTCAACTTCTAGACGTGATCTTCCTTGTTCACTTACCTTTATATTTAAAAAATTCGTGATACCTTTATATTTAAAAAATTCCTTGTTCACTTACCCGATTGTCAGGCATGGACTCATGTCGGTACCCGTTTGAAAACCAATGTACCCGGGCGGACAATTTGTGCTTTTGGTGTTGACCGGATCCGTTCCGGTCATGTAGGCAAGCCGGGCTTTTCGCCTCATCATAACCACCCGGTTTTCCGGATGGGCCGACGGGTCGGCCCGAGTTTGATCAACTTTACCCACAATACATCTAAATCTAAATATATTTGGGGAGGATAGAGTATGAAACTATCCTAAATGTTGGTATGTTGTGAGCAATTAACCATACATTACTACACCATTAATCTTCGTGTATATTACCACGTTGAAATCGTCTTCCCAAACGAGTAAGGCTTGTTTACATACGTCATTCATTGCATGTAAAAAAACTTCCCAAAACAAAAAAAAGAAAGAAAGAGAGGAAAGGCACTTCTTATATTTAAACTTAAAATAACTGTTAACATTATCATCAAACCATTACCCTCTCACCAAAATCCTTTCTTCTCCAAAACATTCTTAACAATCTTATATCTATGCTAACATAGCTTAAGATCCAAGATTTGAAGAAAGTGTTGCAGCTTTATTCAAATGACTGGCAATGGCGACTCAGGAAAATGGATGTTGGGAAATGACGGTCTCCGACCAAATGCTCCCCGACCAAATGGTCCGAGGATGGACAGAACACAATCTAGCGCCGCCAATGGCTTGAAGAGTTTAAGGTTTCTTAATGGAGCTGGCAAGGAAGGTGATTCATGGAAACCGGTTCAAAAACGGTTCAGTCAGAATGCTTCACAAGGAAGGCTTCCTAGGGAGAAATTTGGAGCTGTTATTGGTAATATATCAGAAGATATATAATCAAAGACTTTTTTTTTTTTTTTGAAGATTCTTGTTTTTGTTTGTTGATGTTTTGTTGTCTGTGTAGGAATGGCGGATTCGAAGGAGTTTGCGTTTGAATTGTTCGATACGTTAGCAAGAAGACGAAATATCGATGCTTCGAATGGAATCACCATTGATGAGCTGAGGATGTTTTGGGAGGATATGACTAGCCAAGATATCGATTCTCGGCTTCAGATCTTCTTTGACATGTTAGTAATCATTTTTCTGTTCTTGTTTTAAAATTAAAATTTCTCTGAATTATTGTGTTTTTTATTACATTTTCTTAGGTGTGACAAGAATGGAGATGGAAAGTTATCTGAAGATGAAGTTCGAGAGGTGAATATTGCAATGGTTCTTGGTTTTGTTTTGTTCGATTTTTCGAGTTTGTTTGAATGATCTTAATCTTGAGTTTTGTGTCTGTATAGGTTTTGGTGTTGAGTGCTTCAGCCAATAAGTTAAACAATCTTAAGCAGCAAGCAGCTGTTTATGCTTCCTTGATCATGGAAGAGCTTGATCCTGATGAACTTGGATACATAGAGGTAAATCGCGTTTCGGTTCAGTTTCGTTATTCTGTAGGTAGAGTTGTTATTTTAACTGAACAAGTCAACTCGTTTAAAAAAATGTTCATACTCAACTTGTTTACCCAAGTCAATGAGTCAGAACCAAACATGTTCATACTCAACTCGTTTAGAATACCTGAATTGTTTAGGGTTGATGGATGATTTGATGTTGATTGAATGTAAATCAGATATGGCAACTTGAAACACTACTAAGAGGGATGGTAAGCTCGACGGACGAGAACACGAAGATGAGAAGAACAACGACGCTAACGAAAACCATGATTCCGAAGAAATTCCGGAATCCGATAATGAAAAGGCTCTCAAAGACAGCAGAACTAATCCATGAGAATTGGAAGAGAATCTGGGTAGTAACTATATGGTTAACAGTAAATATGATACTCTTTACCTACAAGTTCAAGCAATACAAGCAAAAGGCAGCATTTCAAGTCATGGGCTATTGTGTATGCGTAGCAAAAGGCGCAGCTGAAACCCTAAAGTTCAACATGGCTCTCATCTTGATCCCAGTCTCAAGAAGAACACTCACGAAGCTGCGATCGACATTTCTCGGTAGATTGATACCCTTTGATGATAATATAAACTTCCATAAGGTGATTGCAGGAGGGATTGCTGTTGGAGTTTTCATCCATGTGTTAATGCATGTCAGTTGTGATTTTCCTCGGCTTGTTCTTTGTCCTCAAAGGAAGTTCCTTCGGTATTTAGGAGGAAACTTCAGCTACAAGCAACCAACTTATTGGTTTCTTGTAAACAGTATAGTTGGTGTCACAGGCATTCTTATGGTTATCTTAATGGCTTTTGCTTTCACCTTGGCAACACATTCTTTTAGGAGGAATGTTATCAAGTTGCCTTGGCCTTTTCATCATCTTGCCGGGTTTAACGCGTTTTGGTACGCGCATCATCTGTTGTTCGTCGTTTATATTCTTCTAGTCGTTCACGGATACTACCTGTTCTTGACATCCGAGTGGTACAAGAAAACGGTACATTCTCTTATTCAGTCTTTCTAAATTATCTCACATCGATTATCAAGTAACAATATCTAAACTTTTATGTTTTTTCGGTTTTTTTAGACATGGATGTATGTGTTGTTTCCGATTTTACTCTACGCTAGTGAGAGGACGCTAACGTCGATTCAAGATCACACACATCATGTCAACATACTTAAGGTGATCATCACAGACAAACTAAACTTCCTTCATGATCAACTCGAGAATGAGTTTTCATCTTATTGTTCAATGTAGGCTGTGATATATTCAGGAAATGTGCTAGCATTGTACATGAGCAAGCCACCGGGTTTCAAGTACAAGAGCGGGATGTACTTGTTCGTTAAATGTCCGGATGTATCAAGCTTCGAATGGTAAGTTAGATTACAATGATCTACAATCCAAGAACTAGTTTGAGGATTATAACATGAATCTTTGTTACCAGGCATCCATTTTCGATTACTTCAGCACCCGGTGATGACTACTTGAGTGTCCATATTAGGACCTTAGGAGACTGGACTACTGCACTAAGAGAAAAATTTGCAAAGGTAAGCTCAATACAGATCTTTGGTTGCAGTTACTGAATGTATGAATCCTAAAACATAGAACTGCAGGCTTGTGAGCCTACGAGCACCCCGGCAAAGGGAAGGCTTATGAGGCTCGAAACTAGGGCGGTATCAGATTTGGATCTTCAAAGAGCCAGGTAAACAAGTGTTGAAGAGATACAGTGAGTAGCTATTCTCTTTTGATTGGAGATTTCGGCTTCAGAAGAATGAGTTACTAAAACCTTTTTTGTATTACTATACAAACTAGGCCCCTTACTCATCTGTACGATAACTGTCCACAAGCCCAACTCGTTTCGCTTCTGAATAATCTTCTTTTGTGTAGTTTTCCGCATGTTATCATAAAAGGACCTTATGGAGCTCCAGCTCAAAACTACAAGAAATACGACATTCTCCTGCTCGTCGGATTGGGAATTGGAGCAACTCCATTCATTAGCATTCTTAAGGATCTCTTGAATCACATGAGGCTATCAAGAGAGCAGGTGAGAAAATGAGCTGAACAGAAGCATAACAAAACTGAAGGCAATAAAACAGTAAAATCTAACATGATATTATATATGCAGGATGATCAAGAGAGGAAGGTACCTGAAAGAGCATACTTTTACTGGGTAACAAGGGAACAAGGTTCATTCGACTGGTTCAAAGGTGTCATGGACGACATCTCTGAGTACGATCAAGACGTAAGTTTTCTTAAAAACTGCTAAATTCCCAACACGAAAACAGATCCAACAAATGCTAACTTAACTTGTGTTACCTTCTATAAAATGTTTTTCAGAATGTAATAGAAATGCACAATTACTTAACGAGTGTGTACGAAGAAGGGGATGCTCGTTCTGCTCTTATCGCTATGGTACAATCATTGCAGCACGCAAAGAATGGTGTTGATGTAGTTTCAGAAAGCCGGGTATGAACATAAACTACACACTCCTAAAATCCCTTATGTTCCATTACTTTTTGGCCAATTAAGTAAACCTTTTTGAGATTTCTACCTAGTAATTAGGCTCATTATGTATAAATATGTTTAGTAAATGTACCCCTAACATGATAACCATAAAAACAGATACGAACACACTTTGCAAGACCCAACTGGAGGAAGGTCTTCGCGCAACTAGCCAGTACACATGCTGCGTCTCGTATTGGTGTGTTCTACTGTGGAAGTCCAACATTGACATTACAGCTGAAGAAGCTTTGTCAAGAGTTCAGCATTAATACAACTACAAGGTTCCATTTTCACAAGGAGAATTTCTAGTGCAGAAAAAAGATAAAAACAATTAAAAAAAACCCTCTCCTGATTGCCCTCATCTTTTTTCTTATTTTTTGTAGATTAACAGACTTCAGTTATGCATAATATATACATAATCTCTCTTGCTATGTAATTTTAACAGACTTCATATATATGCATACAGTATACACTTATACAGACAGGTGTGTAACTTATGAACAGGCATTTGTAATTCTCTTGTCTTCTAACTCAAATCATGTAAAAAAGATTTTAAATCAAAGTATCAACCATCAAACTTTTGCTAGTATGATCATTTTCTGGTGTATGCAGCAAGATTGTAAGATCATCAAATTTTGAATCTGCAAATTACTTTCCAAGAAGTTATTTTTCATCCTTACAGTATAACAGTATAGCAGTATAGCAGTATAACAGTATAACAGTATAAGCATAGTTCGAAGAAACCAAACTCAACGATCAGACAGATAAATTGCATCAATCGGGAACTACAGATTGAAGATCAGCAAATCCATGAACTGCAAATCACGAGATTAATAAATTCATCTCAAAACAGGTCATATGAGGAAACAAAACAATCTAAAGAAAGCATTTTTACTTGCATTCCTCATTATCTGCTGTCATCTCTAGGTTTTCCCTCTTGTAATTTTCCCTTTGAATCTGATTTGCATAACGACGGTTCTTAATCTTTCGCTTATGATTTAAGCCTCTAAGCTCTTCATGGAGCTGAACGAGTTCATCAATCGAATTCGAAGCACGATTCAGATAAGCGGCAAAAGCAGGGGAGGCGCTATTGTTTACGGAGGCGAATTTAGGTAGAATCTTAGCAGCTTTGGTAAGAGAAATTGGCTTGGAAGCTACTACGACCCCTGAGATTCTCTTCATTGATAACTAATTATGAATAACAATAACCAGATAATCCAGAATATGATTGTGAACCACGAAGATTATCAGATTAACGAATAGGCGAATCAGTGATGATTCGGTGACAACAATGTGGACGATCCGTAAAATCTAGTATATGAACAAGTGATGGACTTGTGAAAGAACGAACTAACAGGTTAAGACGTCAACTGGTTTGGAGAAACCATGGGAGAAAGTAATGGCGGCAGCGGTAGGGTGGTTTTAGATGGAGGGAGTAGGGGAACTTCCGCGTTTAAGGTATAAAGCCGATGATACGCCGCGTTTTACGTCCAGCTACAACGTTCGAGGCTTCTGTATGATTGAATATCTTCTTTACTGTACTCAGTGCTCACTGTTCAAGTCCATGGATGAAGTGCTATTATTCGTGAATATATATGTTATGGGCTACTAGCTCGAGTTAAAGTTGTGGGCTTTTTTGTCTATGCATATCGAGTTTGATTAATTAAGGTCCACGTTATTAGATGTAAACAAAAAGATTTTTTTGCGGTGGTTTATGGAGGAGGAGAAGCCTCCGGCGACTGATTCTGGCTCGATTGAAAAGGATCTTGTGATTGTGGAAGATACAGTAATGAATGAAACGGGGAATACTAGTGAAATCGTGCAACCGGCGACTGATTCTAGTGCGACAGAAAGAAAAACGATAATCAGCGGCGATGTGGTTATGAATGAATCGGGGATCACTGGAGTTGGCGTACAACCTGGGATTGGTCCTGTTGCCTGTCCAGAAGGTACGATTGAAATCAATGGGTCGAATGCTGATCCAAAAGCGACTGGCATCACTGGGACTACTCATACAGATCCTCATAACGCAGACGGAGTAATAAAGCCTCCCCCCATGGTTCCACCGACTAATATTGCTGTAAATTCTTCCAGATCATGGAGCGATATCATCGGAGGGGTCAAACACGGATCCATGACTGGAGATAGTATCAACAGAGAATCACTATGTGGAAGAATAGTAGTCACATACCCTTTCGGAGAAGAAGGAGACCCTGCTATTGAAATTGATAAGGTAGTCACGCAAGATCTGGAGAACCGTTGGATGAACTCCATCGTTTTCAAGGTTTTGGGTTTTCCGATTGCTTTTCCGGTCATGGTTCGAAAGATAAGGGAACTTTGGAAGTGCGGTGAGAATTTGCAGTTGATTGATTTAGACAACAACTACTTTCTTGCAAGGTTCAGCAATGAAAACGAACTTATGATGATTCTCACTGGAGGCCCGTGGGTAGTTTTTGGACGATGTTTGATTATGAAGAGATGGACTCCAGATTTCATTACGTCGAACCCCATTACTTCAGCGCCTACTTGGGTGAGGATTATGGGTGTTCCGGTGCAGTGGTATCATGAAGCGATCATCTGGAGCATGGCGGAAGGAGTGGGATTACCTATAACCATAGATCCAAAGACCCTCCACTTTAACAGAGGACGATTTATACGGGTATGTGTCGAGATTGATCTAAACCGACCTTTGAAGAAAGCTATATTTATTAATGGAACGAGATGCCCTATTGAATATGAAGGACTCGACATCATTTGCTTCAAGTGTGGAAGATATGGTCATTATGCTTCCAATTGTGAATTCATTGAGACTACAAAAACCCAGCCTGAGGCGAACCCCCCCTATGCTGAAAGTAGTCAGCCAACGAATAACATTGAGATTGTGAAGCAAAGCTCCGATCCAATGGATCAAGCTCCGATCACTCCGGCAACGGATCCCGGCTTCGGCCCCTGGATGTTGGTGGCTAGAAAGGGGCGATTCGAAAAAGGAAAGAAAATTGCAGCAAATATTCCAGGAGATTACAGTACCCAATTGAAATCACAGCAGGTGATAAATAAGGGTAAAGTATCTCATTCCAAAGGAAAAAATCAAAGTAATTTAAGCAAAGATAAAGCACCTGTTAACGGCACAATTGAGATGGGCCCCACTGATTTGGGCCGTAAGCAACACACCGATGAGGCCTCATCTAGTAAAGCCCATGGGGCTGAAGTTTTGCCCAGTCATCATATCAAACAAACGATGGCAGCCAAATCACAACAAGATATTCAGCAAAAACGTACCTCTAGCAACTCTGACACACAACCTAAAGAGCCGATTTTTGCAGCAACAGCAGCTACAGAAAACAAAAATGACAGGAAAGCCATTGAAGATAAAAAGAAGGTGGGCAACAGAATAAAAAACACAGCTAGAAGGGCAGCTTGGAGAGCTAAAAAAGCGGAGGAAGCCTCACCCACACCTGGACCCCTGAAACGCCAAAGACAGGAAAGTTTTAACGTACCCAAAGCTAGTATGGATAATTTGAATGTTATTAATAATCGTTCTGTAGTAGCTAGAGTCTTTGGCAACAATCTATCGGGGAAAGCTGTTGAAGGAGAGTCCGTCGTCATTGAGGAGCCTATTCCCAGTAATGGGACTCTAACTAAGATCATACCCAATCAGCCCCATGTGGAGAATGCAGATGGAGGTGAGTCTGGAACAGTGGAGCACATAGTGGTGGAGACGAGCAATGTGGATGAGGAAATGAGGGATAACCCGATCCCTACCGGTCATCCCGTTCCCTTGTAGACTGGAAGTTTGGGTATGTTATTTCCGGTTTCTTCCAACCCTATTATCATTTTTAATGAATGCTCTTTTTTGGAATGTTTTCGGAGCCTGCAAGAGTGGGTTTCGACGAGCCATTAAATATTTGTGTAATGCTCATAATGTTGACGTGCTTGCTGTTTTCGAACCAAGAACTTCTGGGGATAGAGCCAAGGCCATTTGTGACCGCCTTAACTTCTCAGGCTGCTTCCGGGTTGAAGCTGTAGGTTTTGAGGGAGGTGTTTGGCTCTTGTGGAAGAGTGATAAGGTCAATATCACCATTATCAACAATAATAAGTGTTTTATCCACGCTCAAGTCTCAGATGGCGCTAGTGTGTATAGTGTGATTGTGGTTTATGCCTCTCCTGATCACGTGAGACGCACGACTTTTTGGAAGGATATTGACCTAGAGTTAAGTACAATTAATGCCCCGCTTATCCTAGGT
Organism: Fagopyrum esculentum; assembly: GCA_033239045.1. Classification (NCBI taxonomy): domain Eukaryota; kingdom Viridiplantae; phylum Streptophyta; class Magnoliopsida; order Caryophyllales; family Polygonaceae; genus Fagopyrum; species Fagopyrum esculentum. The sequence continues at coordinate 132,312,715 of BSUD01000008.1, read as the reverse complement.
GGAGATTTCAACTGCATTCGCTTTCTCCATGAAAGAAAAGGTGGTTCAGGGAAGCTCCACATTGACTCTCCTATTTTTAATGACATTGTGGTGAGACATGGGCTGATTGATATGGGATATACTGGAGCGGATTTTACCTGGGATGATAGCAAATCCGCTAGAAGAAATGTTTTTAAGAGACTTGACAGGGTGTTCATGAACCAAGAAGGCCGTATGAAATGGCCTAATGCTCACGTCCGACACCTTGCCAGGTTCTCCTCTGATCACTCCCCCATCCTCCTTTCATTAGATGCTAACATTTTATGCAGGAAAGAAAGACGACCTTTTAGATTTGAGGCAGCTTGGATGACTCATAATGATTTCCAACCCATGGTGGAGGCGTGCTGGTTCAACAACTCTGAGGTTTGTACTGCTCTCCCAAATCTCAAGAATTCCCTTATTATGTGGAATAGACTTGTATTTGGTAACGTGTTTCGCAGGAAACAAGAGTTGATTGATAAACTTGCTAAGATTCAAGCTAGAATCACACATGACAGCTCGGATATCCTTTTGAAAGAGGAGCAAGCTTTAAAGAAGGAAGTGGAAGTGGTCCTAGAGCAAGAAGAGACTATCTGGTTTCAGAAATCTCGGGAACTATGGCTGGAACAAGGAGATCGCAATACTAGATTCTTCCACACGTCCACAATCATTAAAAGGAACCGTAACAGAGTCTTGGGTCTTCTTTTTGATGATGGAGTTTGGGTGGATGATCAAATCCGTTTGGAAAAGCACGCTGTGGATTATTTTCGGAAGCTTTACAAGGCAGATGATACTGATGTTAGCGAGAGATATCATCTCGCGGCTGAAGGCTTTCCTACCATTGAGATCGATGATTGGAGACACTTGCTTAAATCAGTGGATATGACAGAAGTCTGGTCAGCTACTAAGAGTATGGGAGCCTACAAAGCCCCTGGGGTGGATGGTTTCCAACCGGTCTTCTACCAAAAATGTTGGAGCATTGTTGGTCGGTCTATCGAAAGGGAGGTATCTCGCTTCTTCACCACTCAGAAGTTATATCCGGGGAGCAACGATACTCTTATATCCCTCATTGCAAAAGTAGGGAAACCAGAGACTATAAGCCAGTTCCGTCCCATTGCTTTGTGTAATGTCAGTTACAAGATTATTACAAAAGTCTTGGTGCAACGAATGCAGAGCATTATTGGCAAGCTAGTGGGACCTACACAAGGTAGTTTTATTCCGGGAAGACTTATCCAGGATAATATTGTTCTCATGCAGGAGGTCGTTCACTCGATGAGAAAGAAGAAGACCGGTAAACAATGGATGCTCCTCAAGCTCGATCTTGAAAAGGCTTATGACAGGATTAGATGGGACTTTATCGAGGAAACGATCATCGAGGCAGGCTTCCCTCGGGAATGGGGTAAGATGATACAGGAATGCATTAGTACCACTAAAATGCAGGTGATATGGAATGGTGAAGTCACAGAGCAGTTCAGCCCGGAAAGAGGAATCAGACAAGGAGACCCGCTATCTCCCTATCTTTTTGTTCTTTGTATTGAGAGACTTAGCCACCTCATAATAGCTGCTGTTGAGAGCGGTGAATGGAAACCCATCAAGCTCTCACGGAGAGGACCCCCCCTCTCGCATCTCTTTTTTGCAGATGATATCACGCTTTTCGCCGAGGCTTCTGTTTCACAAATGAGGATTGTTATGAGATGCATTGACTTGTTTTGCAAAGCATCGGGGCAAAAGGTGAGTATCCAGAAATCCAAGATCTTCGTTTCCCCAAATGTTTCTAGGGATGTCTGTAATAGGCTGGAGAATGTTTGTGGAGTGGAAGTCACCAGGAGTCTTGGGAATTATCTTGGTATTCCGATGCTCCAAGGAAGAGTTGATAATACAACTTTCTCTTCACTCTTGGATAAGATTAATCACAAGCTCAATGGTTGGAGGAGTAAAACTCTCAGCTTTGCTGGCCGGGTCACTTTGACTAAATCCGTCCTCACTTCTATTCCGGTCTACTCCATGGCGACGATGAAGCTACCAATGGGTATTTGCGATAATATCGATAAGATTTGTCGCAACTTTATTTGGGGTCACACCGAAGGGAGAAGGACTATGCATACGGTCAAATGGAGCGAGATTTGCCTTCCGAAAGATAAGGGTGGATTAGGGATTCGAAGCATGCACTTCGTAAATCTGGCCATGATTGGAAAGTTGGCCTGGAGATTCTTGAATGATCATGATAGCATGTGGGTTAAAGTGGTTAGAAGCAAGTATTTACGCAATAATATTACAGTGCAGAGGGCTTCATCCTCGGTTTGGAACGGCATCATGACTGGGCTGCAGAAGGTGATGCCATTGGGCGTCCGATGGGTCTTGGGTGACGGTCAGACCATCCGCTTCTGGACCGATCCTTGGCTTGATGCCTCTCCTCTCTGCAACTATGCTCTCCATGACGCCGGCCATGCAGACAGTTTTAAAACGGTCCGAGACTACTGGATCGAGAATTGCGGATGGGATTGGCAGTTATTGAGCGGATCCCTCCCTATGCGTCTTCTCCTTCAACTTGCTGCAACCAGCCCGTGTAATCAGGAAGCAACTAGCCTGGCGTCTGCAGAAGGATTAACTATCCCCCAACGAGACACTCTGAGCTGGAGCGGTTCCCAGGATGGGGGATTTACGATCTCCTCTGCGTATAGAGTGGTATGTGGAGCAAACAATCTCAATTCCCTGGATGATAGTCTATATAAACTTATCTGGAGACTTAGAGTGCATGAGAGGGTCAAAATCTTTGTATGGAAACTGCTCAGAGGAGGGGTCCTCTGTAACTCGGAAAGAAAGCGGAGACATCTATGCGAGAACGATGTCTGTGCGGGCTGCTTTCAAGAATCTGAAACCATGAGCCATCTCTTCAGAGACTGTCCGGTGATCCAACAGCAGTGGAGTGTTCTCTGGACCGGCTGCAACAGTGACGATTTCTTCAACAGCTCCTTCTCCTCCTGGGTGCGAGGTAACCTACTATCCAAACAAAATTTTAAAAATTTTTGTGTATGGGGTGAGCTTTTTGCAGTTAGTCTATGGTGGCTATGGAAGTGGAGAAACGAGAGAGCTTTCAACGGCCAAGTTTTCGGTGGAGATCCAACCCGACACATTGAAGATTACGCAAAGGAATATATGGCTGCTTGGAAGAGACGAAGTAACGCGCAGGGAAGAAGAGCGAGAAGCGTTGTTCTCATTGCATGGGAACCCCCTCCAAGTGGTGTTGTCAAAGTTAACACGGATGGATCCAAGAAAAACAACGGTCACGCTTCCGCTGCGGGTGTGGTAAGGAATAACGCAGGAGAGTGGTTGAGCGGGTTTGGTGTTAATCTAGGGATTTGTTCCATCCCTATGGCGGAATTATGGGGTATTGCACATGGCCTCAGGATTGCTTGGGAGTTGGGACATCGATCGGTGATCGTTGAAACTGACTCCCAATTGAGTATCCAGCTCATCAAGAGTCACATCGCCCCTCACCATCCTCTTGCTAGTCTGGTACTTTCGTGCCAAGACTTTTTGAAAAGAGACTGGAATATCCAGTTTCGTCATGCCTTTCGTGAGGCGAATAGAGTAGCGGATTATGTTGCAAATTTTGCTTTGAACCTTCCACTTGGATTGAGTGTATTGTGTGACCCGCCGGAGGGTGTAGTTGATCTTTTACTTGATGATGTAAGGGGTCGGGCTATCCCCCGTGTGATGACTACTTAGCCCTCTTTTCATTAATAAAAGCGCGTCCAGATGCGCCGGAGACCACTGCCTCTCCTTCTAACCAAAAAAAAAAAAAAAAAAAAAAAAAAAAAAA
>BSUD01000008.1:132218465-132304013 GCA_033239045.1 Fagopyrum esculentum | reverse complement strand
TATATATATATATATATATATATATATATATATATATATATATATATATATATACATATACAAATTGGATCATAATTGTATAACCAAAATAAGCTATTTTACTTGATTTCATAAATAAAATTTATAAAATAATTTTAGTTCAATTTTTCAATGTGTAAATATAACCACAAATTAACAAATATTAGTTCAAAACTTAAAACTATCAACTTCATTTTCTAATATTATATCCTGATATTTGAATGGATCCAATTGATGATGACATTTTATTTTTGTATCTGTAATATATACCAATTATTATCCCAAACTATAACGAATAAAACAAATTATATTAGGTGGTCACCGTGTTTGTATAATTGCAAATCATTGAGTTAGCAAACTTGTGATACTTTCCTTTATAACCATAAGATTGTAAGACTTGTTTCAAAAAAAAAAAACTAATTAATATGCATTTGTCAATTTTATTGTATTTGATCTACATATTGGTTTTTCATTTTCTTGTTTTGGATTGGTGTGATACGATCGAATCATATTCTCGTATCGTTTTACTGATAAATCGGATGCCTCGTAACCATATTTAAAAATATCATTTAATGTCAAACTCTCTTGTACTTGTTCAATCTTTTAGACAATACGATACTCCCTCCGATCATAAATAAATGTCATTTTAACATTAGAATTTTGATCACAATTATTTGTCATTTTAAGTATTCTATGTCAGTAAATACACAATATTTATAAGAGTTGTTATTGAAAATTGTTTTTATTGATTACTTTAGCTCAGAAAATAATTTCTTTTGGTTCAAAAGAGTGTTGAGTATTAAACTATAAAGAAAAATATATGATTTGAAAGCGATAAATAATTATGATTGGAGGGACTAGTGTTGTGTGGAATGGTATAAAGAACATGTTCAATAAACAAAAAAAAAACACCACACCAATATTGAGTTGGTCTAGTGGTTGTGGTGCTAGACTTTTTAAGTGTTAGCCTCGAGATTCGAATGGGACTAGTGTTGGGCCACGCTTATTGCCTATTCGGACGTAGATCGGCAAAGCCGATCGAATTAAAAAAAAAAACAAAACACCACACTAAAAAATTATTAAAGGGTGTCAAACTAACAAAACCCTAAAGATAATACGGACTAATTGACGACGAATATTAGATTGCGTCAAATATTACAGTTGCTGACCGCTTAACCCATATGGGATTTTCGACACCCGTTTTCCTAATGATCTTGAACTTTGCGTTTTCATTAGAAATGATGTTTTAGGATGGACTACCTCTCAAAGATAGTCATTCTAAATGCTTTTCAATATCGAAAAAAGAAAAAAAGACACGGACTACACAAATATCAACTCAATGTGCTAGGACGCTTACACCCCCACGTCCAAGTGAAGGGATTCTTCTTGACAAACTGATTGAGTCGGTAAAATGTGACATTCAATACATTCGAAATATAACTTATCTTAACCTAATGGGGTATGATCAAGGTTCGTAGATCCACCCAAAAAAAAAACAAGCCTTGGATCAAACAAAGATGCATCATATACGTGAGAGTTATTGCACAATTATAAGGCCAATATTAGTAATCTTGTAAAAATCAAACTTTTATAGAAAATGGATCAAAATTAAAAATCATGTGCACCTAATACTTACAAAAATAATGTGCACGTAATACATGGTACTTACAATTAGGCCAATCATTTTACAATGAGGCCAAGCATCACGTATGATTAAGAGGATGATTATTACCAAAATTATAGTTTAGAATAAGTTATTTAACCACCAAAGACCAGATTCATGGTACCATAAGTATAGTTATTTGTCGTGCTACTTACCCACTTAACCCAATATAAACCTATTTTTAAATATTAACAATATCACTCATATCCCCATCTGTGTAAAATTGACCTTGACCAGAAAACCTCTCTTCGGATCGCTGATCTGGTCCAGTCTCGGTCCGGACCGAAAGACCGGGTCTACATATTTTAAAAATCATATATATTGTGTACATATTTAATATAAATAGTTTTAATTATTTTTTAAATTTTCACAAAAATATATAGTTATTTTATTTTAATCCAGTCCCGGTCCAGTTTTAAAAAGTTTTGGGTCATCCTTTCGGTCCGGTTTGGACTGAATGCACAGTCCTACTCATATCTATTTGTTGTTGTTTTTTCTCCTCCATTTCTAATAGTCTTACCTGTATTTGATGTATATTTAATACCGATATCAAATGAGTCCCAAATATCCTTTATTACGCGATGTAACATATAACAAACGTTTTTTAAGTGTTAGTTTGGAAATTAAAAAAAAAATGGCTGAATTGGCATTTAAGGCTTTTTATCTTATAGAGTTGAAATTTAGGGTCTACTAATTACAAATTGAGAAATAGGACTCCTACTTTACTTAGACTAATTCATAAATAGGACAAAAAGTTGACAAAAGTGATGACTAATGAGTGATGGCTGATGTGAGTGCTGATTGTGACACTTTTGATTGACATTTGGAGGAAATTTGGGGCCAAAAAAACGCAGTCCTTTGCCCAGAAAAAACTCGTTCACCAAAAAATCCGCTTACCCAAAAATCCGCTTACCCAAATAATGTCACAATCATACCCAAAAATAAATTTGTCAAAGTACATAAACATACTCGAAAACAAGATACCCAATAAATCAAATATCAAAATAAAATAATATCCATAAATTGGATAATATTTTATATTTATACCCAATTTAAACATAACTTAATACAAAATCCATACCCAATTTAAATTTGTCATACCCAAAATTTTTAAAACTCGATATTGTACACAAACATCAATATCAAATGACATTTGGTCATTACCCAAAAATTCGCTTGACATTTGATCATTATAATACATTTGGGTAACCATAAAACATACCCACGATATCACTTTAAATATAATTAATAATAAGAAATATATTACAAAGTCAATACACGTATAAAAGCTTACCCAATTTGGATAACCATAAAACATACCCAAAAAATATCACTTTAAACATACTCAACAATAAGAAACATACCACAAAAACAATAAACATCTAATCACTATCATTTCAATTAAAGAAATTAAACATAGAACAACTTTAAAACTCAATTTGGCGTATGACTTGAAAATTTGGGTAACGAAAACAATGTCACCCAAAAAAATTAAACATTCATGGACTTGAAAATTTTATCAAACTAGCTACATTAACAAAAAAAAAAATAAAAGATAAACATTTAAAAAAAAATACTTAAACCAAAAATAAACATCTAATCACTATCATTTCAATTAAAAAAATTATTGCCCCTATTTCTATTTTCTATACCTACTTTTTCTTTCTTTTATATAGAGGTCTAGTTTGTAAAAGATAATTTTAAAGGGTCCTATTTTCCTAATTAATTCAAAAAAAATTATATTAAATTAAAGTTAAAGCTTACAATTTACCAATATCTAATTTGTGTATTGCTTAAATTGATAATTCAGTAGCCTATTGATTTGAAAAAATGAAACTGATTTGATACAAAGAAATGTAGATATAAATGCATAACAACAAAATTTTAAAATGCTAACTTTCAAACTGTTTTACATCATTATTACGTGACATAAACCTTCCTATAATGTTATGAGTTTCTATAAATTTATTTTTGAAACAAAGCCCAGATACATCCGATCGATTACAAAGTAAATGCTATCATTTACAAAATTTGATAAAATAATTTACAAAAGTAAAGTTTTAGTTTATGTTTAGATACCATACAATAATTACACATAATCATGTTTAGAAGTATGAGACCTTCCACTTTCAAAGTTACGAGTATCGAATACTTTCGTAAAGTCACGTTGGATCTTGACATTTGAAAACTTGATCACAATTAGCCAAGAAAGTTCTTGGATTACAATTCTCCTCTTTTCTCATATATTTTAATACATCAGTATCATCAGCAAGCAGCAGCCATGCCAAGATGCCAACTGCTTTAGAGCAGCTGGAAAAAAGGAAAAGAAGAGAGGAAAAAACAAACATAATTTGTATCCACAAAAAACAAAAAACAAAAAAATCCAACTGCGATCTGCTGTGGATCCAATTCTTCCCAATCAAACAAGGGAGGAACAAACAAGCAAAACAAAAATCCTCAAAGCTCTTCACAAATGCACTCCAATTGAGGAGTCCAACTCGAACTACTCTTTCCTCTAGATCTGCGGTTTATTTTTGGCATCGACTTCAATTTGGTGTTCTCTTCGACAATAACCACATCGGCGAAGGATTGGCCGACTTCGTTGATATCGATCTTCGATCTGATCTTCTCCGACGAAGTCTTCCGATTCCGACGATCGGTTACGGATTTGGATTTACGACAAGGATCGGGGATGAGGAAGTAGATGCTTCCTCTTTTGAGTTCTGAATCTGGCGAAACGATTACGATCCGGCAAACATCGACTCCGTGAACGGACGGCTTGCTCAAGACATGGTTAGGATTTAACTTGAGGATCTCACCGGCTGTGACCGGTCGAGTGATCTCGTCAACGTGGCCGTCGAGATGAACGATTCGGATCAAATCGAGTGCTCCGCAGGGAAGAACACACGCTAAGCAGCATCTTAGACTGTTTCCCATTGATTTCGGCTCCAAAGATTATTATTATGCTTGATTTTTGTTTCAAATTTCAATCTCGATGACTCTGTTTTGAGTGCAACGGTGATTGAAATTTCGGATTTGGAGCGGCCAAGGATGGCTCTATAGCTTGGGGTTTGAATGATGGGAGGCGAGGGAGGCGAGAGAAACGGTGTATTTAAAGCGCTTGTTATCAAATCAAAAGACGAAACTACCCTCAGGCCTCAGCAGTGAAAGAATGATACATCTAGAAAAAGAGAAATTGTGAATTTTTTTTTGGTCCAAGTAGAAATTTTTATATGAGACATGTATTGAGACAAACTAATATGTTAAAAATCTCAATAACCAATGGCATTTGAATTTCTTATTTTTACCCCCAATTTAGAATTGGAGTAAAATAAATGATATTGTATGATTATAAAAAATAACTAAAAATAATATCAATTAACAATATTAAACTCGATAATATCAACTTTAAAAGTTACTATGAGTGATAAAAAAAAATAATGTATTACCAAATATAATACAACTTATATTTTTCGGAAAAAAATTTGTCTTCGTCGATATCGTGATAACCAATTTTTTCCATGTCATTTAAAAACCGGCCATAGCCCAAAGCGGTTTATAAAAAAAGGGGGGGAATTGGACCAAACCGGAGGTTAACGGACGGTTTGAGGGTCAAACCGCCGGTTTGGTCTATTTTTAAGAAAATAATAAAATAACCAAACCGGCGGTTATTGTTTGGCCTTCCCTAAACTGGTAACCCACGGTTTGGCCAAACCGGCAAACATAAACCGCGGTTTGGCGGTTTAGCCCAAACCGGACCCATGTCTAGTTACCCACTATTTTTTTTTTTTGAAACCATAAAAACTTATACACTATCAAATTACCCACTATTGAGTTACCTGATTTAATTTATTTATCTGATTTCAATTATCCAATTTTTTTACCTAACTTTAATTTCCTTTTTCTTTTTTTTCCCTTCTTTATGGATTATCTTCTTTTTTTTCTTTCAATTTTTACAAGATAATAATTAACTAATATCTCAATTATTTTGTTTCCTTTTTCTATGATTATATCTTTTCTTTTTTCACTCTTTATGAGATAATTAGCTAATATCGCAATTATCTCTTTTCTTTTTTTCTCGAATAATAAAACTCATAAAAATAACAATTATTTTTTTTCTAATAATTAAAAATCAAAAGTGTATATTTTTTTTACCTAGTGAAATTTGAGAAAATACTTAGAGCATCCCAATAGCTTCTCCATTTTAGAATATTTAGAGAATTTTAAAGATTTTTTTGGTCCAACACATTCTCCATTTCATTATTCAAAATGGAAACTAATGGGAAAAAGTGGGGACTCTTCACTAAATTTGAAGACATTCTTCAAATAAATAGAGAATTCTCCAAAATAGGTAATCTGTTGGATTTGATAAAAATATAAAGATTAGATTTTAACTTTTAATTCTCCATTTTGGAGAAGTGTTTAGGAAAGCTGTTGGAGATACTCTCAGTCTACATAATAAAAAAATTGCATTATTAGCTAATTAATTCTATTAGTAATAGGTTGTGTTTGCTAAGCCACAAACACCCGTATTTTTATTTTTTTTATGTTGGAATTTAACTAGTGGTTGACATGGTCAAAAGCACCCGTTTTCAGTGTTTTAGGGTGTGTTTTACAAATACCGATTTTATTCATGGTTTCTATTTATATGAGTGTTTTGGGTAAAAAAAAATTGTTCATTAATTTTATTCCTTATTAGAGCATCCTAATAGTTTATCGATTTTTGAATATTTGGAGAATTTTAAAGATTTTTTTGGCAACAGATTCTCCATTTCATTCTCCAAAATGGAGAATAATGGAAAAAAGTAAGTACTCTTTCCTAAATTTGAAGACATTTTCTAAATAAATGAAAATTTCTCTAAGATAGAAAATATGTTGAATTTGATAAAATATAAAGAGTAGATTTTTACTTTTGATTCTCCATTTTGAAGAACAGTTTAGGGAGGTGTTGAGGATGCTCATATGATTCAAAGTGCAGTTTTATCAAAAAAAAAAAAATACAACACTAGTTTAAGTGAAACACACACTGATTAATATTTCTAAAATACAAACATTTTGAAAAGCATTAAAACATTATCTCAATGACTTAACAAACACAATTATTAACTAATTTTTATAAAAAGTTAGGTGAATCATATTCTTATTTAAATATCGTTAATTACCATTAATATAGTTATAGCATAAAAAAATCGAAATGTCAATAATCGAACAATACAGGCAAGTTAACCTCAGCCTCTCTTTTTATTTTCTTTCGTAGGTCTTAATCATCTTAACTTGTTCCAATTTATTTTCCGTTTAAAGTATATATTAATTAAAAATCTTCAACAATGTTCTTACATAGTTGATAAATTAGGTCTGATATATATTTCAAAATGCATCCTTCTCATCTTCCTATTAATAATATTTTTTAATATTTCAATATAAACAAAATATAACCATTATAATCTTACACATAGGGTAGGAGAAGCATCTAAATCAAGGTGTCTCACGAAAAGAACTATAATGTCACGTGTCATTTTAGTAACTAATAACATCCCCAATTTTTTTTAATTAAGATTTTTAAAGCTTAAATTCAGTAATTTCAATAAGATTGTTAAAATCGAACAATAATTACTAAAAATTTGACTCATATTTCTCTTCAACCCACAAACTTTTTTAAATCTTTTCATCGTATAATTTAAATGCATATTTTTTAATTATTGATATAAATTGGATAATATGAAGAAAAAAAAAACGTACCTAAAATCTTTTGTTAGCCTTATTCAAAAAGTGCATTATAAGTTTTCTACGTTGATTTTATCACATTATGTTTATTAAATTTTTTTTTAAACTTATAATGTATAAATAATATTAAATTCTAATAAAATAATTTTATGTTTATACATCTATAATAGATATTAAATCATATCCCGTGTGGACACGTATAACCCGGGACTTCCATAAAAAGCAATTTTAATTTATCTAAATTTTAAAAAAAACATTTAAAAATACCAAATAAAATTAAACAAAGAGAATATCATTTTGGGCTAAGGCTTATTTATCCATTTCATGTCTTAACTTGGTTTATATCTTTTGAAACTAGAATTTTAGCTTTAAATTGTGGTGGAGTCGAATATTTACCAGGTGAACACACGAGTTGTCGTCATATATTATATTCTCCACTTTAAAAAAGTATTTATTTTGAGTTTAAAAGGTATTATTCTCAAATAATAGATGGAGAAAAGTGAAAATGAAGTACAAAATGAAATAATATAATTGGTTTCATAATTGAAGAACGTGAGTATGTAATGTTCTGCCTCCTCTACTTTTGTCTTTGTTTTGAGAAACTACAAAAATCCAATATGGTTGTACTTGCAACTTTGAATGTAGCTGCAATTTGTAAAATGCATTAAATTAATGACATTTTTTTAATGAGATTAAAGTAATGATAGTTAATTGAAATGAACCAAGACGATGGATGAGTAATCTCTTAATAATTTCACCTTAAGGAAAAAATATGTTATATGATAATGGGTCTGGATCATATATTCAAGTCCGGTTTTGAACAAGTTAGAATCTTTTTATTTTTTTTATAGACATAGGTGGATATTTTTGGGTATAAAATTGAATCATTTCAAATTTGACGGACTGGTCTGAATCTGATTATTCGGTTCGTGTTCAACAAGAGTTTTTCGATTCATATGTCCTTGATAAACACATTTTTTTTTACCCATGCCACAACTCGAAGGACCCTATTGCTTATGATGCCAAGAAGAATTGATCATAACAATTGCCCCATAATTAGACTTAGGGAGACACAGAATCGGTACCGAACTTTTGAAAAAAATGTATGAGTATGGATTTTGGGTGTAGTCTTGGACGTACCCGTTCGAGTCGGGCTTGTCCAATTTTTTATTTGTTTTTTTAAATTATTCATATTAAATATATAAAAAAATCACTAGATTACACAAAAACAATTCAATGATTGGGACACTTTAACCTTACATTAAGATATAAGGTTTGAATCTTACCATTTTTTTTAAAACGGAAAGTGTTTTAAACTATTAGACGGCGCGCCATCTAATGGGTTGAAAAAGAACAGCAGACGGACTAACCGTCATTCAGGGCCATAAACAAAGTAGAACAAAAATACACAAAAATACATTTTAAAAAAAACCCAAAAGCAAAAAAATTCTTCAAAGACAAAGCAAGAAGATTAAGCCAACACAAGGTAACAAAAAGACCGGACATCCGACAGACCGGCACGATCAAACATGAGGATGGTGTTCACTAGGGTGGGCACAAATCTCAATCTTGTTCCGGTCTCGTTCCAAACCTTGCAGAATTTCATCCAAAAAATAACAATCCTATCTCGTCGAAAATATATAGAAAGGGATACAAACTTTAAGTTATTTATCCTGCTAGGCCAGGCCCGTCTCGCATAAGATCCGACGAGATTTATCCGATAACCCAGTAAGATTTCTCTAAAATACACGAAACCCGTTCAAATCCCGTCCTTGTATAATAGCCGGGACGGGACATCTTAATGCCGTCCCATGTCCACCCCTAACGTTCACATCCGGCCATGCAAGCTAATCCGACTTTAGTTACCCGGTCAACTTGTTATCCTACGTACGTTACTTATGAAGCAATTGCTAAACCCTAGATTATGAATAATAGTCTATTTTCGTTGCCTCAAATCCCTCGAGTCTTATCACTTACACACGATTTTGTTATGCATTTCACAACAGCTGGCAAAATTTAAAAGTTGAGCAAACCTATATATCATAAATATGTTAATGAAGAAGAAAAGCCGTATAATCCGCTTCGAATTCTGAGTTATGATCCTCCATCATACTTTATGCACTTAATTATTTGTTTTTAATCTTTGAATTTGCATAAGAATGCTTAATTAATCATCGATCATGTATTCATGTCTATGTATCGGAGAATGATCTTCCAAACAAAATATTTTTAAAAAAATTTGGGATTGTTGCTACCGATATCATTGGATGATGATTTTGTTTTGTTTTGAAGGATTTTCCTTTGGATTTATTAAAAAACTTAGTTTTTATTTACTTTTACCAATTGTCGCAACTCCCGATCCGATTCTATAAATTCGGTAAATATATGCAATTGTTAATGACTTATTATGAGTGTGTTTGGTAAGGTATGCGAATTGTAGATAAGATTATTAAAATGGTTTATATCAATGAAAATAATTATTTATAATTCTGAAAAATAGCCCTTTAATAAAACATCCGTTGATGTAAAAAAAAATCATATACTATTAATCCGAAGATCAGATAAATAAAATCAGGTAAAGTTCGTTAAATGATTATTCAAGTCCGATCTAGGAAAAATTTTTATATCATCGGATCAGATATGAATTAGGATTTAAGAAGGAAGAGAAAAAAGTCGGGTATTATATACCTGAGGATGTAGTAATAATTTATCTGATTTCGGATCGGATATCCGATTTGATAAAATATCTAATACAATGTTTTTGGAATGGATTCGGCTCGATTATTTCTATTAAATTATGCGATCAAATATCCAATGTTTTGGATCGGCTCGGCTATCCGGATATGATCACACCTCCATCGCTTATTTTGCTGATTAAATAAGTTAAATTGGGCCGAGTCTTCATATACTAAATATGGGCTTTGATAGGCCCAAAAGCCCAAACTCACTGAAAACAAACTGTAATTAACCGTTAGCTTAATTACGCGGGAAAATAACTGTTTCCAGTATCATATAACTGCCCAACCGTTGCCAGAAGAAAAACCTATATATATACATCATGGTTCGGCTGAATATCTTGTGGAGGCTTGATCGTAAATCACATTGAACCAAATTATTGTTACCCTTAACCGGTAATTCAAGATCAATCGGAGCAAATGGACCAAATCCAGTACGGATGGGGACCGATCGCAATAGCGGTGTTCTTAGCGATATTTGTCACGCTTGTCTTCGGTCCTCTTCTGATGGGGCCTTTCGGGCCTCCCGGAATACCGCTACTTGTAGCAATAGCGGTTTTCCTTGCTATTCTGTTAGTAGGCCTCCACCGTGCTTCTACTAAGTGATTCGAGTTCGTTGATGTGTAATGCTCTATTTTCTGTACGTACTTATGGGCGTACCTTTGTGGAAGTAGAGCAGCTACTATATTCTCAAGATATTAAAATAAAATGAAAGGAAATTATTATTACATTTGTGATTTTATGCATTCATTAAATTATTATTTACGTCTTTTGAATGGGTTATTTCTGTGGGTAACGTACCGGTGCATACCGGTATGATAATTGGCGTGTGTAAGTGCAACAGAGCCGTGAGGAAGACGATGAGATGAGTTATATTTTGATCTTTAAATTGGTCTGAGCCCTCAGATCTTCTAACTATGGGCTTAAATTGAAATGTGGGCTTTGATAGGCCAAAAGCCCAATTCACTATAATCAAACTCCAAATAACCGTTGGCTTAATTACGCATGCGTATTATATACACAATTTTGAATTCACTTGAATTCATTTGGTACTGAATATGTACATTTTGCGTTGACGCTCAAATTAACATGAGCTCCAATGCTTTCCGACTTCGCTCAAATCGTAAAATTAAAAAAAGAAAACAAAACAAAAAAGGAAAAACTCGGAAAAAAATCGGGAAAAAGTAGGTTTTTGGCGCATAATTTATATCTAGGGGTGTTAGCGATATACGCCAAAAACCTACTTTTTCGTGACACATATGTTATACGAGCCGAAATCCTACTTTTATGTTAGTAAAACAAACCTCGTGTCTTTAGCTTTTTCGTTACACATAAGTTATATCTAGGGGTGTTATACGAGCCAAACAAGCCTAGCCATAGCATACTCAAGCTCGACTCGTTTATAAACGAGCTGAGTCCGAACCGAGCTTTTGACGAGTTGAATGTGAGATGAGCCCAAGAAGCTTGTTCAGTTGATTATTTGTGAAAAATTGAATGGTTGCCACACTGGGATGCTAAATTGTTGTTCTTCATTTGTGGTATAAGATAAAATAAGAGGAAATGGAGCAAAACTATATCGGATGCCAACGGATTCCGACGGCGTTCTTAGCTGATGTCAAACCAAAAACAATCTTGTATGGTATGGTCCAATATTTCATCAAGATGACACACTATGTTAACCTTCCAATTCATTACAAACTTTGCACATAAATTACGTTTGATAATCTCTCTTGCAAGTCAAAAAAAATAATCCAACTTGCTGCAAATTTCCCCATTGTAAAACATCATATAAATTGCACATCTCCTCTCCAATTCTTCACACTAAGCAAGCTCATAATCATGGCACCAACTCTCTCAATCTTCTCAATAACACTACAAATTTTCACCATTTCTATCCTCTTAAATCCACACAATACCACTGCTCAACCACTCTTCCCGGCCATTCTAGTCTTCGGAGACTCGACAGTCGATACGGGCAACAATAACTATCGATCCCCAATCTTATTCCTCAACAGAGGAGACCATCCTCCTTATGGCAGGGACTTCCCTAGTCACACCCCAACAGGAAGGTTTTCGAACGGAAAGCTGATCCCCGACTTCATCGCCTCTGCGCTTGGTCTCAAGGATACCGTCCCACCCTTCTTGGACCCGAGATTGTCGGATCAAGATCTGCTCACGGGTGTGAGCTTTGCTTCATCCGGGTCCGGTTATGATGACCTGACGGGCGGTACAACCGGAGGAATCTCGATGTCGAAACAGACCGAGTTTTTGAAGAAGTATGTGGAGAAAGTTGAGAGGATTGTAGGGGAAAGTGAGGCTGAGAGGATAGTGAACAATGCTGTGGTGCTTGTGAGTTCTGGTACTAATGACTTTGCTTTGAATTTCTATGACTTGCCTACTAGGAGGGTTCAGTTTAACATCACTGGTTACCAAGAATTTATCCTCCAACAGCTACAATCATTCATAGAGGTAACAATATGCTCTTGTTAGATCCATTGAAATCGGATCCGGGTGAGCATGACTAAAAGTCAGTCCCGTTTATCCGGGTCGGTTGGATTTGGCCAAACCCGGCTACGGGTCTGGACATGAACCGGCCAGTATATAAAACAAGAAAATTATTTTCAATGAATATCTATTATAAGCATAAATTGTGCAGGAAATCTATAAACAAGGGTGTAGGACAATAGTAGTATCAGGGCTCCCTCCTATGGGCTGTCTACCAGTTCAAATAACAGCAAAGTTAGGGGACCCGAAAGCAAGGGCATGTTTGGATGATCAGAATTTGGAGGCACAAACCTACAATGACAAGCTTCAAACACTCCTACCCAAAATACAATCTTCTCTTCCAGGGAGTAAACTCTTGTATGCCGATATATACACGCCGCTCATGGAACGGATCATCCACCCAGAGAGATATGGTAAGTAACAAGTTCCAGTAAGAAAAGAACAGTGACTTAACACTTGAATTTGATGTCTTACTGAATAATGTGGGGATGCAGATGTGCAAGTGAGGGATAGAGGTTGCTGTGGGACAGGATTCTTTGAAGTTGGAGGGCTGTGTAATACATTGAAACCAGCATGCAAGAATGCTTCAGAGTATGTGTTTTGGGATTGTGTACATCCTACTGAGGCGACGTACCAGTATATTTTCTTCTACCTCGTGCAAGATATTGGTTCCCAGTTGATTGGTGGTGACAGTTTATTGAGTTTGGCTAAGTAATGAATGACAGTGTTTATCACTCAGCAATGTGAATAAGTAGTAGCATGGTATTTACACGTTCGTGCCATGTGAATACCATTTGATATGCCTAAATGTATAGAGATTGCTTTTAGAAACACACTTCTATGCATATAGATAAGATATAAGCTACAAGCCTACAATGTCAATATAATTTCATAGAGTAGGATTACATACAACCAAACTGAATATGATTTCCCAAATCAGAAGTGGAAAGCTGGTGCCCAGAGTTGCATCTGTCAAAACCACAGCAAATTTTTTTAATGATTTGAAGTAGGTATAAAACTTCAGCAACAAAACAAGAGTAACAAGTTGGATATATTCTAATCTCATTCAACAGAAAAGTACCTCAATTTTCTTCTTCAATGTGCCAATAGCCTGTGGCCATATCTGAACTGTAATACAACAAGAGCTGAGAGATCAAAAGGTTTAAGGTACTGGTGAGCACTTCAGCAGGCAGCAACAATGAGCATTCCAGATTGTGATGCATTGCTTTTAGAAACAAAGAGACATTCATGTTTGAAAACTCTGTATGAAATTCCATTCGGATACGCCATCAAACAAAACTTGGGATGGCACCTAAATAAACTATCTTATACAATACAACAAATCACTGCACCATTACAATACACTACACTGATGCTTTTATCATCCGTGGCTTCAAATCCCAAAAGAGAAGAACAGATTTCATTTCCTTGCAGCAGTTCCCTGAAACAGATCATTAATGATCCGAGCTTCAAGATCATCGACACTATACTTTATATACTTGTCAGCATTCCTGCCAACATCTGGAGCATTCCGAAATCTCCCAAGGAAGTTCCTGTAAGCAGGGGACAAATTTCCATTGATGCATATCTTAAGCTCCTCTTTCATTTGATCATCAAATACAACCCATGAAGATTGAGCTTTGCATATCTCCTCAAAGTAAGAATTGAACAGCTTGAGCTTATCCTTGAGCGGCCCATTATCGAGCTTCAATGCACCAAGGACTTTGTTCCATGAGCTTCTCTGATAGTTCACATGGAACTGTCGAACCTTTGCATTCTGCTTCTTGATCCAATCTTCCCCAAGAAGCTCTCCAAGCTCACTGTCTTTTACCTTTTGGACAATGTATCTGCCATTGTTCATCATGAAAATGGAACTCAAAGCAACATCCCTGTAGACCCTAGCTTTGACCTCCAAATTGCTCTCAAGAAGCTCCATGATCCAGGACATTTGCACGGAGAGAGATGTAGTAGGGTTGTAGTTTGATCCAGAGACAATCTCCTCTTCGAACACCAGCTCTAGGGTTTGTCTTGATTTGCAGGCAGCACGGATATAATTCATAACGTATCTAGTCATTGGATGAACTCCTCCTCCTGGCACGGACTGTTTCGCAGGGTCTCGGCGGATCAAATTCTCCAATTCCATGAATATCCCTCTAATTGTTTCTCCCAGTCTCTTACAGATCGTCATAGCTTCGGTTCTCAAGATCGCACAGTACTGATTCGAGAACAAGAGCTCGAATTCCGGCAGCAGATCCCTCATTGTCTCGTAAACATCTAAGACCTTGAACAACCGCTCCGGCGACCGACTACTGATTGCTACGGCATCAGCGAAGTTCAGTAGCTGGATCGTCGCACCCCTACATACCTCCATGAACGAGAGGTCCGACACTGATTGAAATCCAAAGAAGACACGCTCACATAGGCGATGCTCGCTTGGAAAGAGAACCCGGAGCGCAACACTGGCGGCTTTCGTCCAGCGAACCATCTCGTCCTCCAGGTCGGCCCAAGGCAGCTTCTGCACCTCCTCGATGCTCAGCTTCTGTAACCCTAACCTGGATAAACTCTCATCCAAAAACACCCTTCGACAACTGCTGTAGGCATGAGAACATTCCTTCTCGTACCCCGCCACGACCATCCGCTTCACAATCTCGTGCAGATCAGCGATCGTCCCGGCAGGCAAAGCGTCGATCACAATATTGAAGTTTGTCACCGTCCGCGCCACTGGAATCGTCTTCTCATCCACGCCGTCATCATCCGCTTCCTCATCTGATGAATAACCATAACCGTAATCTCCAGCGCCTGATCGTGCAGACCCACCATTCCTAGCAAGATCAAATGACTCACCACCGTGCACAAGCAAAGTTCTAAACTCCTCCTCAAGCCGATACACAGCCTGCTGAAGAAGATCCTCAGCTCGATCAAGAGAATCAGCAACCCGCTTCTCCTGATCCATAGGAGACCATTCACGAACGAGAGAGAGTAACTCATCAACGGCATCCAGAAACCCAGAAGACTTATCAGAATCCGACCACAGAAATCGATCAACGGCCAGATAGTGAGAGATACGGCGCTCAAGCGAACCAAGAGCCTCGTCAAGAACAGCAGGGGAAGATCCCCGGCGGCCGTCATCAGACAGCTTCTCACGGGAGAAACGGCCATCAAAGTTAGAGAAGATGTTGAGGATGTCATCAGTCATGGTGTCGGAGTGGCCAAGCGTCTTAGCGATATGCTTAGCGACTGCAATAAGCTTCTCCTCACCGTTATCCGCCATCAAAAACGAAAGCCACTAACAGCTAAATTGCTGATTTTGTTCGTATCTGTCCAAAATTATCTTTAGAAGAAAGTGGATAATCTGATAATCTAAAGCGACTCAACTCTTACTACATCAACTGACCAATTAGGGTTTATATGTTTGAAAGAACAGAAAGAAAAGGGGAAAACGCGCTTTTGGGAGGATATAAAAGACAAAACAGTGGGCAGAATTTGGGAAGAACGAAGAAGACAGTTGAGGAGATAGTCTACTGTTACTGTGGGATGATGAAATGCAAGAGGGAGAAGGCGGCGAAAGAGAACATGGAAGGAGACGGGAAAGTGGGAGAGCCGTGAGTGACAGTCGATGTGGGAGAGTTGTGATTGGATTTAAGCTTAATTATTTAGGATATTCTTATTTTCTTAATCTTTGTTAGTTGTCTATTATAATCTGCAAAATCTTTTGCTTTGTCCTTTGATGAATCATGAATTGATTTCTTAAAGGAGATGAATTGGAGCACTGGTTTTGGGTTTTTAAACGAGATTGCTATTCGTACCCACGTATTCATGCTATTCGTACCCACGTATTCATGCTATTTGTATTCTCACTACGCGTACGCAATGCGTAGCCGTAACAAGAATCGCATTTGAAATTGAATTTCAATCGATATTTCAAATGAAGAGGTTGGACTGAAAATGAACGAGGTAAAGATTAAAGAGGTTAAAGATTATTAAAAACTGCAACCAATTGTTGCCAAATGAAGAGAATGAAATCACTTATGCCTTTCTAAGACTAGGGGTGTAATACGAGCCGAACATCGACATGTTCAAGTTGGGCTCGTTTATAAACGAGACAAGCCCGAGTCGATCCTAAAATTTATACGAACTTTTAAATGTGCTCAAACTTGATTCGTTTAGAAAGTGAACGAGATCGAGCCGAGCCCGAGTAGTTCGGCTAAAATAATGTTCCTATAGTTTATTTTAGCTTAACGAGTCGAGCCGAGCCTAAATTTACACAACCTTTAAAATGTGCTCAAACTTAGCTCGTTTAGAAAGTGAACGAGTTCGAACCGAACTTTTAACAAACCAAACCCGAATAGCTTGTCTCATATTACAACCCAATCTACAACTCATTGATCTAACCCTAGTAAGTGGTTTCCTTCTATTATCCTTCTTTCCCATTCAACTATCAACACTTTGTTTCACATGAATCAGCTGAAAAGGATACAAATGGATAAACAAAATAAAGATGAGAAAGAACAATTAGTTTTTAAAATATTTTATAAACTAAAAATATCTCCAAAAATCTAATATTCTAAGAAACGTGTCAAACATAAAATATTGCTTCACAAAATAAATACAATAATTTTCAATCGAACATGATCTTATTTTATAATCATACTCCATAAAATATAAAAGGAATATCTCAAAAATGAAATATAAACAAAGAAAGTAAAAAAAATAAAATCATAAAGGGCCTGTTTGGTATCGTATGTATTTTTTTTTAGAATTTTTTGAGATTCTTGGGGATGGGTATTGTTAGAGCATGTGCAACAGATACCCATTTTAGAGAATGTTGCTTTTGGGGAATTTTGGACTTCTTTTGTATCCAACAAATTCCCTATCTCAAACTCTAAAATAGGGGACTTGTGAAAAATAAGCCTTCCTTTCCCTATATTTGCAGCAGGGGAAGGTTCTCCAAATACATTCCATCTACAAAATTTGACAGTTTTTGTCATTGGTTTTAAAATAAAAAATTACATATATACATGACTCCCTATTATGGAGAAGCTATTGGGTTTTAGACAAAAATAATTTAGAGAAAATGAAAATTATTTCTCCATTTTAGAGATTTTTTGAAGAATCTGTTGCACATGCCCTTAGAGATTGTTTTTTGCGTAAATTTTATGTATTTGGTATCAGATTGTGGATAGAGATTATTTATGGAAAGATTACGATAATGCCCTTAACCCTTGACATGATTCACAACGCCGTTAGTCGCGAATTGGGGAGTACTGTAACTAACCGGTCGGCATTGGGCGGCGACTCTTCTTTGAGGGGTGAGCAGAAGAACGATTGTGAGGCGTGTGGGTCCTAGCTCGAACCGAAACCCGAAACAGCTGCGTTGTTTCGGGAATGCGCGGTACCGACATTCAACATATATCCCCAATTCGCAGGACTTTTCTTTTAAGTATAGAAGCCACTATCTCTCTGCGCAGTACCATTCTTCAACATTTGATATTTCATTGAAATACGGTACTACGCAGAGAGCATATCGTGAAGAATGGTTGTGAGCAGAAGAACGATTGTGAGGCGGGATCATGAAATATCAAATGGCTTCTATACAGATTCATTAATACATCTTATCTAATGTCTTCATATGGTGAATGATGGTACTGCGCAGAGAGATCGCCCTCACCGATTCCGAGCGGCAATTTATGCAGTCGCGAATTGGGGATGAAAGAGGAGGAAGACTATGGTACCGTAAATCTATGAAAGATGAGATCTCATGTGAGAAGAACGACATAGATGAATAAACGAGAAGGGTGTGAGTGAAATTGAAAAGAATCTAACTCAATGAATCCCCAAGAACAAACTTCTTTTTACGGGATCTTTAACCAAAAGAATCTCGTAAAAGAATACAATCTCGAAGCTCCAACTCACACCAACGTTACAATTTTTATCATCCCCAAGAATCTCGTAAAAAAGAATCTAAATAAATCCCCTACACTACAATATCAAACAAGCCCTTAATTCGATCGAATAGTACGAGTCAAACACAATGCTTTAGAGGATTAAATTGATCTTATACACACCATGTGGGAGTTGGAAAAGAATCAATAATATGAAATCGAAATTAAACGACTAATTAAATAAGTTGAGCTAAGCAATATAGCATTATTAATAGTGTATTTAAATCCTTTATGATTAGGTTAATTTTCTGTTCTGCTCACCGAACGTAACGGCTTCTTAAGTACGACCATATTGCCGTGTAGATAAGGTGAAATGTCACTAACAACGAAAATATATTTCGTACAAACAATTATTTCTCTATTTTATTTTTATATTTAATTTGACGTTACGTGATAAGGAAAGTGTTCAAGATTCATCCTTTTTGGACTAAGATATCAAATTATTGGGAAAATTTATTCACGTTATCCTAATGTGAACAATCTCCAATTTATCTTATATCTTACATTATTATATATGTAATATATATATATGTCAAAATGATAGTCCATGATTAAGTAGGCTGTATTCAATCCAGACTTTTAAAGATTTTGACGGATTTTTAATAATTATAGGATTTGCAAATTCTGTGAGATATTTTAATTCTATATAGAGTCAATACAGATTCTGTGGAAATCTTATGTGTTGGGTGAAGATTTCTATGGAGCTTAGGTATGTATAAAAGTAACGAAGAATCTACAAAATCAATGAAATAATAGATTCTTTTAAAATCCACGAACTTTTAAATACCATAGGAATTTTATGAAAATTTTTAAATCCTAATGGAATACCTAAAGATTTATATGGACTTTTAAAAATCTATATTCAATACCCCTATACTTTTAAACTTCAAAAAATTCTTATAAACTCTTAATTGAATAACCCCCTTAAATTGATTTAGAATTATTAAAATATAAATTTATAACATTAATAATCTAAATCAAATTTACAGTTATTTGGTAAACGTGTGTAAATAGTTATGCTTAATTACACTTTTATATTAAATTTAAATATACCCTTATTTTATACAAAAAATAAAAAAAAATATTTAAGGCGGTGTCTTTGTATTTTGGTTTTTACGAATTATATATATCGAATTTTTAGTTTTTGAATGGTACTTCTAATTTTTATAAATTTTTTAGACCATTCGATCTTCATAAATTAGGTAGTGCTAACGTTATGATGGAAAATAAGTTATCTATTTAGAAAATTAACTAGACATTTACAAATCATTATTAATATAACTTATAAGTGATTGTTATAATTTTTTATTTAATTAAAATGTTAATATATGACGGTGAACCTTTTCTTTAATTATAATATTCAGAACATAATCGGCAAAAGAAAATTCTTGAACATAATTCGAAAAGATCCAAACTTAAGGACAATGACTTTGATTTTACAAAAATTCTTGGATTGTTCATTTGTACGGGTACGGATCAAATATGGATCGAAAATCTATTGTTAGATTGACTTGGACAAAATATCGAAGTCCGATCAAAACCGGCTGAGTCAAGTTTTTTTCTACATATTTTTTTTTGCCCAAAATTGGATCATTTGAAAAGCTGGCAAACAGGTCCGAACCGAAATGTTCAGTTCAGATTACGCCAAACAATAGGTTCCGGTTCAGGTACGATTTGGTCTAGATTCGATCCAAAAAAGGACCCAATCGAAAACTAATGTATTGTAACATTTGAACACTTTTGTTCGTAGGTCTATGTTTACATAAATTCATACTTAACCTTAACCATCAAACTGATACCTAACAAAGTTTTTTAAAAGTTTGTTGGACGCAATCAATCTGTGAACATCACGAGCCTAATAAATATGCAACCAACCGAACAAAGAAGATCACACATGTATTTCTAATATTAAAAAAAATAGTAACAAAATTAATTTAAATATTTGGCTCATTAGTTTTCATAACACGTTTACATATATTTTCTAGGTTTGATCCTTACCATTTTAGAAATATAGACATTTATTATATTTAAAAAAATAAAAAAAAATGATTTTACACTTACTATTACTATATTTATTAAAAAAAAAACTATCATTTATAAGAACAAAATTATGAGATGCATATCTAAAATATATATTGATAAGTATTTTAAATGAATTATAAAATATTAAGAAAAAATGAAATCTTGTAATTTTACAATATATCAAGAAGACAAGAAATGATTGAATTGTTTCTTATCTTATTTTACAGTCTTGACTCTTGACGCCTGTTTTGGAGCCCTGATCTGGCCGGTGGCGGTGGCGGTGGCAGCCGGCCGGTGGTCTCCTGACTTTTTAGCTCTAAAGTCAGGTACCAAATGAGAGAGGGCCCTCTATATTCTTATTTGCTTTGACTGCCTTTATTTGTCTTCTCTACTTTGGACTTTTTTGGCCCACTTTCTTCTTTGGATTTTTGGATACATTGGATTTTTTTTTTCCTTTTTAAAGTAGGTTTGGTATCGTTTGTTCACTCCTTTTATTGAGGTTTGATCCGAACAATTAGGTTGGGTTGAGTTGGGTCGCAGATTCCGAAGTTCGTGTTCTTATTTGTCGATCCAAACTGACGTCGTGTTTATTGATGAGCAAGTAAAATCTCTCGAAAAAGACCTAGAAATCCAAAAGGGAAAGGATGCCCATACCGCTCATCAACATGCACGGTTATATGAAGTTATATACGAAGAATACCCAAAACGAACATGGAACATGGAGTTAGTAAATGATTCCATAATTAAACCCTCATGAATCGATTTTTCTTGTTTCATTTCAGTATCAATATTTTTTTAGGTTGGACTACCTCTAGAAGCCTAGGAGATAGATCAATCTAACTAATTTTCGTTATAAAAAATTTTTTAAAACAAAAGAGAGTTAATTTGCTTACCATTTTCCTACGTATGTTCCATATTTTTCACTCAGCTGCCATTTCCTTATCTACATCAATTTTGCATATTTCTTCTTTTAACGGATTTTTTTGGGTCTTTGTTTGTATTGTAATCTTCATGACCAATCCAACAATGACATTACCCAATCTTCTCGATTTACCAGACTTATCATATTAATAAAATATCAAATTTTACACTTATGGCGGTGAAGTGATCGAGGGTGTTATACAAGACAAATAATGACAACCAAGCTCGACTCATTTATAAATGAGTTAATCCTAAATTTAAACTAAATTTTAAACAAATTTAAAATGTGTTCATATTCGACTTATTTTAAAAATAAACAAGTCCGAATAGTTCACTCCTATTATACCCACAAGAGTGGAAGGGGGTTAAATTTGTTAAATAGAGTACAATTCAGAGATTGCCTAAAAGTTGTATTTGGGTCTTAAACAAATTTCTCCTTTATAAACTCATGATCATTGGCTGCGAATCCATAGACTATATTAGGCAATCTTTACTTGTGATTAAACATAAAGGTGGAGATAGCCTAATAAAGTTGATTGAATGTCCCATTTTGCATGGAAGGTACGAAGAAAGCAATGTGAGGGTTATTTTTGGCCAATTCAGTGCACCCCATTGATAAGATTCAACCACAAAAAGAAAGCGTCTTTAGTCGCCGGACATGGAAACATGTGATCTTCTAAAAACTGCACATGATAAAATGAATAGACAAGTGACAACACACCTAAAAGTCGTAGGGCTGTTATACGAGCCGAACGAGCCGAGCCTTGGTATGCTCAGGCTCGGCTCGTTTTGAAACGAGCCGAGCCCGAGCCGAGCCTGAAAATTGGACCGAGCCTAAATTCGTGTTCAGGCTCGGCTCGTGAGCTCGTTCGGCTCGGCTCGTTAGGGCTCGTTCGGCTCGTTCGGCTCGTTTGGGCTCGTTCGGGCTCGTTCGGGCTCGTTCGGCTCGTTCGGCTCGTTAACCTGTTTCTTTTTTAAATTAAAACATGTGCTAGTTTTACATAAAAAATTCACATAAATTACAATCTTACAAATGCCAAAACAATAGAATATTTAAACCAACAAAGTTCAATAGTTTAAATCCGAACAAACTAACAAGTAACATCCCGATAGCAAATTAAAACACAAATGCAAAGTATCCAAAGTATGTTACACAACCATAAACCAAGTTCACATAAAAAACATACAACCCAACAACACATCTTGGACCGTATGGCAAAACGTGGTATCCTCACTTGCTCACCTACAACAAGAAAAACATCAATTTTTAGAAGCCACATCCTTACAATATCAAATAACATTATTCTAAATTAAGTTAGAGCAAGAAATACTTACATCACACTTCAAATTCAGCTCGGAACCAATTTGATGCACAAAGAATTCCTTCAATTGTATCATCACCCAAGGAACATCGATCATCATTAATAACTCTACGCCCGGCAATAAAAGCCGACTCAGAAGGTACCGTAGTTACCGGAATTGAGAGAATATCTCGGGCCATCTTAGATAACGTTGGAAACTTCAAAACATTTGATTTCCACCAAGCCAAAACATCAAACTCTTTACCTCCACCCAATAACATACCTTCTTCAAGATAGATGTCCAACTCCTTTCTTGATGGCATATTTTCACATCTTGTTTTGATCCAATCTTCAAATTCATCCACATCTTCATCCACATGGACCACATCATCCGTGCACCTTCCAACTAAGCTTGTTTTTCCGGCATTACTCGAACCACACCCACCACTTGCATCCTTGGTGATGTAGTTCTCATATAAACGATGCATCTCACTAATAATATCCTTAAGTTTCTCTTCCACTTCATCTTCTTCATATATCTTTCCATAAACAAATCTAATCTTGTGGGTTTTGTTTCGGGGATCTAAAATAGCCGCTATAATCATAAAAAGATTGCACTCCTTCCAATATTTGTCAAATTTGGATTTCATACTATCCACCATAGCCTTCATAAAATCTCTTGGGCCATTCTCCATATCATCTAAAATTTTCCTAATCTTCCAAATTTCAGAAAAATATAGATTTGTAGTTGTATATTGACGACCTGAGAAGATGTTTGTTACCTTATCAAAAGTAGACAAGAACTTGCACACATCTTTAGCTCTTTCCCAATCCTCATCAGATGGTAATGTAGAATATGCCGGATCTCTATTTGCAAACCTAGCAAAAGCGTCTTTGAAGATGAGAGCCCTTTCCAACATATGAAATGTCGAGTTCCACCGGGTGATGCAATCAAGAATTAACTTCTTATTGGAAGGCAAAGACATGTTCTTCACAACTTCATTCCACTTGTGAAGGCGTGATGGACTCAAAAGAATAAACTTCACACTCTCACGAACATTCTCAATGACGGACTTTAGAGGAATCAATCCATCTTGCACTAAGAGGTTCAAGATGTGTGCACAACACCTTATGTGGAAAATCTTCCCACCAAAAAACAATGCATCTCTAATCTGAAAATGTTCTTTCAAAGACCGAATAGCTGCATCATTTGAAGAAGCATTGTCGAAGGTAACAGTAGAAATCTTGTTCTCTATTCCCCATTCAGTCAAACATTCATACATCTTGTCTGCTATTGCAATGCCGGTGTGAGGTGGAGACAAGAGACAAAAGTTTAGAATGCGGTTCTGTAAATTCCAATCTGTGTCTACAAGTGACCGGTGATACACATATAACCTTTAGTCTGGTTAGAAGTCCACAAATCAGAAGTCAAGCTAACTTTTCCAACTTTTGCAAACATTTTCTTCATCTTAGGGCCCGTTTGGTTCCAACTCCGGAAACGGAAACGGAATGGAAACGAATTTAGTCCATATTTATATCCATATTCATGAAATTCTATGGAATCATTCCTTGTGTTTACATGCAAAATACACTTGTCTCCCCATATTTTGTTACCCTATAGGGTATCAAAAGCAATCAAATTCAACTTCAATTACTTCAAATTACAAGGAATGATTCCAAAAACTTTCATGAAAAGGGTATACATATGGACTAGATTCGTTTCCATTCCGTTTCCGATTCCGGAGTTCAAACCAAACGGGCCCTTAGCCTTTTCTTCCGCATACAACTTCATTGCACGATCTCGAATAGCAAGGCGGCCAAAATGTTCAAACTTCGGGTTAAGCATCTTACTATAACCTCTAAAGAACTTGTGTTCAACCATCATGAATGGGTACTCATGTACCATGATCATCTTCGCCGTCATATCCTTGATTGCTTCTTTATCATACTTGTAAGGTGCTAGTGCTCCAGTTCCACCGGCATCAAAACTAAGCAATGCTTGCACTGGACCGACTCCTTTACCAGAGATCTTACTCTTACGAATAGCACATATAGCAATGTGTCTCTTATAGTGTGTTGTTGGTCCTCCTATTCTATAAGACATCCGAATCCCACAATGGTTGCATTTCACACATGTGACACCATTCTCTACAACTTCACTCACATCATTCCAAACATTGGAAGTTTTTCGCCGCTTGGAAGGATTTTCAGTCACTTGAGATGGAGCCTCATCAACTTCCTCATCAACATCAACTTCCTCATCAACATTCGTAAACTGGTCCGTTTCTGAAGCCGACATAATCTAAAAAAGTATAAATTAAAAAAATCAGCATAGTAAAAAGAATAGAAATAAGCAATTTAGCACATATCATTCATGAAAGTGCGGTAGCAACAACCCATAAAATCAATAGAAAGTAAATTAGTTACAGTAGACAATAAATGAGTTACAGACAAATAAACACAACAGCCCATTAAAATCAATAAATCATACACATACAAAAAGTAGACAATACTACATTAGACAAGCAATCACAAAACCAACAACAAGTAGACTAGAGTTATATCTCCATGAACACAAGCAAAGTATTAGTAGACAGTAATTAGTAAATGAGTTACAGACTTACAGTAGACACTAAATCAGTGTTCAAAAGAGATTTACGCAACAACAAATCAATCAATATACAAAGAGTGCATACTGTAGAGGGCTGTGATATCAATAAATAAAATTCAAAATGAGCTCAAAATAAACAAAGTATTCGATCACAAAAGAGATTTACACAACAACTGCTCAGTCAATTAAAAACCTCAACCAATCAACAAAATCCACAATCACAAAACCAACAGAAGATGATGTGAATCAACAAAAGTCAGTAAGTCACACAAGAAGCCATTAAATTGTAAATGAAACATCAATCTAGAAAGAGGTGAGGAGATACTCAAAAATTACACTACCGAAGGTCCAAAGCAAGCTAGTCGGGAGAGTGCAGAGGGTTGGTGAATAAGTTGGAGCCTGGAGGTAGCCGGAGAAGCGACCCACTGGACCAATTAGCCGGAGAAGCGAACCACTGAACCAATTAGCCGGACAAATGAAGGAGAAGACTGAGAAGAAAGAATGAGTCGCTGATTCCGCTGAAGAGAAGCAAGCTAGTCGGCTGTCGGACCGCCTCACTGCCGGAACACTGAAGGAGAAGAGTTGAAAAGTTTGATAACTTTGATTAGTGAAATAGAAGACTGAGAAGAGAAGCAAACCAGACATAGGGCTTCGACTTACGAGTCTCGCCGCCGAACAGATGCGAAGGACGAACAGATGCGAAGCAGCGAAGGAGTGTTGCCGCCGAAGGATGGAGGGTCGCCGTCGAGTAGCCGGAGCCGGAGCCGGAGCCAGAGGAAGATGGTTGAAGGAGGTTCACTGGTTTGCCAATCGCTATTCGCTGCTGTTGATAGTCGAGAGAAGAAAGGAATGCGGCCGCCCTCCCTTGCCTTGCCCTTCTCACTTCAGTTTTCTTCAAAAAATCAAAAACCCTAGGAATTTTTTTTTTTTAACGAGCGGCTCGTTAAGGGCTCGGCTCGGGCTCGTAACGAGCCTAGTAATAAGCTCGGGTTCGGCTTGTTAGACTACACGAACGATCACGAGCCGAGCTTTTAGCGAGCCGAGCCCGAGACGAGCCCGAGCGGCTTGTCTCATGTAACAGCCCTAAAAAGTCGTACTGAAAAAGAAAAGCAATTGTATTTTGATAGCTTTAAATTCTCAAAGCAAATCGGTTCAAAAGATGAACGTTCATATGGGTATTTTTGATGGGGGCGATAGAGTTAAGGGTCGGTCATTCAAATACATGAATCCGTTTGAGTGTTTCTGAAACCAATTTCAAAGCTACTATTCAACCCTAATGAAGTTTTAAAATGATGTTTGGTATAATTAGATTTGTGGGTATGGTTTTTCCTTTCTTGAAAACTCCACTAAGATTACGCCATACTAAATATTTAGGCCCTGTTCGACGGAGTTTTTTGTAAAACTTTTTGTAGAGTTTTCGTTACAACATCTTATTTGGTAGATTAACTTTTTCATTAAATTTTTCAGAATCTTTTTGTTCCAATTTTTGGTCCAATTGTGTAGATTATTGAATTTTTTATAATTTTACACCTTAAAGCTAGGTGAAACAATTTATACACTTTTGTCATTTTGATTTTTTTGGTAAATCTACCATACAAATCTATCCACAAGTCTACTTTAAAAAAACATCAATTAGCTTATTTGTTAAATTTGCGGAATTTACAAAGCTATTTAAAACTCTATTAACAAATTTCCCAAAAAGTTAAAACTACTCAAAAACTACTTAAAAATCTCGCTTTCCCACACATCACCTTAAACATGCACTAAAGTGTATTGCGTGGTAATTGTATGACTGTAAACTCTGTTGTGTATCTACCATCTAATCTTCAAATTTGAAACAAAAAAAGGAACAAACACCCTTTTTACAGAATTACTGTTGATTGGAACTGAAATGATGAGATCCGGCTTCATTACAACCAATTACAAAGCTATCTGTGGCTTTCTTTGCATGATAATCTCAATTAGTTCATGCAAAACAGTGAAACACTGTCATTATAGAACAAATGGAAGGCCAAAACAACTTTGTAAAAGAACCAAATAGCACAACTGTAAGTTGATTGCCAGTTAAAAAAAAACAGGGAAGGGAAATCAACTGCATAGTTTGGGAATGGGGAGATCCACTTATCAACGTCAGTCGTATCATAAGTTAACTACTAACCTTATCTGGTGAAGAGAGACTATATAAATGAAACTTTGATGTTTTCAACTTCATATTGTCAACATCAGGTGCGCTTCTGTGCATAACCGCTGGTGTCTTCCGCAACCGAAGACCATACATCTGCTGTTTTCTCGGCACAGTCTATCTGTTAAACCAAAACGATGAAAATGCGGTTTAGTCACAAGTCTAACCAAAGTGTTAGAGACAGAGAGACACTGACATTCGTTGAGTAGGATGATCTTACTTGAACATCCACAAATCCTTTCAACATATTCAAGAGATGAACTCGCTTTTCTTTATTAAACCGGTCAAGCTCATTTCTCGTATTTTCCTACAATAGAACCAATGCCAAGTCATTCTGCATGTAAACAACAGAAAGTTCTTTCCTAACTGATGCAGAAGGTAAGCAGCTCACAAATTTGAATCCGTTTTTGGAAAACTTAGCAATTTAAGGTCCAATGTTAAGAATTATGCCTTACATAACCTGATAAACCAAGTTTTCCAACTCAACAAATTTCAGATAGGATAGAATAGTTTGATACCTTGATTTTCTCGTATTCTTTAATAGCACAGCTTTTGGCATCTTCTGTTGCACTCAGGGTTGCCTTCAACTCTTCCACTTTCTGAATATCTTTGCCATAACCCTGGGACAATGAAGCTTCAACCTTTAACTGCAGGGTTGAATACTCGGATCCAAGAGTTTGAACTGTCAACAAGGCACTTGACCGGTCCAAAAATGCACTACGAGCCGCCAGCATTATCTCAAGGTACTCATGTAGTATATCCTACAAATTCCATCAAGATCATTAGAGGCTTTGGAACAACATTCGGTCTCTTCAACAATGTACTTCAGTCACGCTGTCATCTAAAATAAAGCCAATCATTATAGACTAGATGTTCATAGTCTAAGCTTATATCTACATAGTACAAAAACAAACAGACACAGAATAACAGAGAACTGAGACTAACCAAGTTTCTCACACTTTTGGCATTTAATGCTCGATATATTCTACTTGCCCTGATGGAAGCAGTCGCCACATTTTTCATATTGGAAGCATGCTTTTTCTGCGTCTCAAGCATTGCATTCTCATTTTCAAACTTTGTCAATTTAATAAACGCAAGTCCCAGTTCGCCCATCGTGTTTCCAACATCTTGTTGAGATTTTACAAGTATATCCGCCTAAAACAGTAACAATCAACAAAGTTCAGTCATAATAATGCTAAATATTTCGGTAAAAAGCATTTTGATGATAATTAATCCACAAAATTAAACGCACCAATGACCTGCTTAGAAGCATTAACAAGCGCCGACTCAAAGGCACAAAGTTTCTCCTTCATATCCAAATATTGCTTATCATTCTCGATGACTGTAAGTCTAGAACCACCCCATTCATTTGCAACAGACTGCTTAATCTCTTTAAATAACCTCAAGAGGTTTCTCCCTCCTTTTGCTGGATGCTTAAGTTCATTTGGTGACACAACACTTGAAGAATCCCCGAGTAACTGCTTAGGCAACATGATTGCGCCATCAATCACCCTCGAAGCTGCATCTGTGCTGGCAGGGAGAGGAAGCTTTCCCGGGACCTGTAAGAACAGTCTCAGCTCATTACTATTACGAATCACTGGATGAGTTGCCAATCTCCTCAAGTACTTCTCCAATGCCACTCTTCTTTGCTCAACAAAGTCTTGTTTTTGCATCACCTGACTCTCGACTACGCTCTTGTCGGGCCTAGGAGGGATGAAAAACCCCCTATAGGATTCTGCTAACCGGTCAGCCAATGTCACGACATCCTTAAACCTTCTTCTTACGCTAAACTCAGATCCACCAAAGCCTTGCATATTCGTCTTTGTAGTGATTAAATAGCTCACAAAAGTATTACCACCAGGAACAATAGAATTTGATGCTTCATGCTCTTTCTGAGGATTGGAGACCTTGATAATCAAATACTCCACACCTTTTGAATTAGATCGATGTGAAATCGGTGAAGTATTTGAATTCTGCGAATCTATTAAAAGTTCTTCCGTTTCATCATCTGCGCCTCCGAAACCATTGTCCTCCAAAGGACTGACAAACACATCAGATTGATCCAATTTCACACTGTTCGAAGAATTAATGTTGCTATCACCAACATAATCCATCTCCGGCAATGGAGACAACAACGGATCAGTATCAGCCCGTGAGACGATGGATGTTGAAAAAGGATGATCTCGCGAATCAGTTAAATTCGACATCGCAGTTCTATAACTCGCAAACGACTTGGAACCTAATGGATCGTCTATATCATGATTATCCAATTCATCAACTAGAGCATCGTTATTAGCCTCTCTCTCAAATCCTTTCTTATCGGAATCCATGATGTAAGATAATCGGAAATTTAACTCAAAACAATCACAAAACAGCCAGATCAAGTAGAAATAGAGCCTAATTCAACATCCATTTCGGATCCAAAAATATCAAAGCCAGAGGAAGAATAGGAAAAAGCGTTAAATATTTCACAGACCGTGAAGCAGCAGCGCATGAAAATCTCCGCCACGAAACCTAGCGTCGTCAGTGACAATGGTGGTGGAGAAAATGAAGGGGTGATTTGAGAGGATTAACTCCGGGGATAAGATCTCTTCACAGCAAGGACCGGAAGATAGAGGAGGGTTGACACTTTGCGAGTTCGCTGTTGCAAGTGGATTCAATCCGTGAAGGACTAAGAAACGTGGTGACTGGTGAGTGGCAATTGTTTGCCGTTAGCATCTTTCTACCCCATATGAACGGGGTATTTAATATTTGGGCTGATTGGGCTGATTGGGCCCAGCCCAAATCCATGTCTAGTATTGCTCTTTAACCAAGCACCTTGAGTGGTTGAGGTTTAATAATACTTAAAAATTTGTATATATACTTTTGTAAGATAAAATTTCGGAAAATGATTAAATTATATTTAATATATTTAGATCATGTTCCGTTAATTAAAATTGTGATTTTCAATATAATTTTTTAATGATTGTATATTAGCTTTGAATAAAAATAAATATGTTTAGAATTTGAATAGAAGATTTAC
This sequence comes from Fagopyrum esculentum, assembly GCA_033239045.1. Taxonomy (NCBI): domain Eukaryota; kingdom Viridiplantae; phylum Streptophyta; class Magnoliopsida; order Caryophyllales; family Polygonaceae; genus Fagopyrum; species Fagopyrum esculentum. The sequence goes on along the minus strand of BSUD01000008.1, from coordinate 132,273,367 downwards.
TCGATTTCTAAAAAATAGTAAGATTCAAATTAATAATTACATATTTATGATTTGTTTTTTATTTTCTATCAAAAATAACCAAAATAATAACTTTTTAAAAATATTTTTGAAAACTGCGTGAATTATAATGTTAACATGTGGCATATAAGATCTATGCTTTAATAGATATAAGATTTCCTTCTAATACTACGAGTATGAAGACATATTTTTATGCTTGTAAAATTGGACACGTGACGATTTTGTTGTGCAAACCAAGTGCGACCGGATTAATAAAAAACCAGTTTTGAGTGTAGTCGCATTGTACTAAGTTTTTTATATATAAAAATCTCCCTCATATCATAAATAAATATCATATATAAATGTCGTTTTAAAGTTATGCCCAAGTTAAATCTCAATGATTTTTCTTTTTTAATCCATCTAATTTTGATATGAGTTTCAACATTATCGTCGTATACAAAAATCAAGTTTTCGGCAAGGTCGGAATGGACGCCTGATGCGCCCTTGACCCCTATGTCCCAAGACGAGGAAGACGAGGCACTTTGGGTTCGCTCCGATGGACCGCTCACCCGTTCCCGTGCTAAAGCAATCGCTCAAGCTACCGACTCCATCATTAGCCGCACCGTTGCTTGTCACGGACCCATTGGTTGCAAACCGTGTCTCTACGCCACTATGACTTGAAGCTTGTCAAGCCGGCACCGTTCCGGCGCATTTTCCGCATTTTCCATAATTTAGCGTTTTGTAATAATAAGTATTTTTATTTTCGGAATATTAATTTCCGGGACTTTATTTACGGGTATTAATTTTCCGAATTTAAGATTAGACTTTTGGTTTCGGAATTTAATTCGGAAACTTAATTCCGAACTTAAATTCTCAACCTTTCATATTTTTAGATGTTTCATTTCCGGAACTTAAATTCGGACTTTATTTCCGTCATTTAATTTCCGACTCTTTGTATAGCCTTCATCCACTATATAAGGTGATGCTTGGCTCATTTGTAAAGCATGTTCAATTTGATTAAGTAATGAGAAGTATTTTCCTCCTACTTACTTGAGCATCAATCCCTCTTCCAATCCTCTCAAAGTTCTTCTTTTGGATCTTCGATCCAAACTCAACCACATTCGAGGGTTCTTCAAGAACCAACTCAACCGACCCACTTCAAGGTTTGATCGATCAATCTAGATCGACTCAATCATACAACTTCCGCCTCCATCTATAAGCTTCCGCAACCCATCTTCAATTGCATTCGCACTTCAACTAAGGAGTAGTTGAGCTTCAGCTTGATCTAGATCCGGAATATTTCATTGACGTGTTTAAGGACGCATCAAATTGGTATCAGAGCAAAGGGATCTAAGCTAAGTTATCTTTACTCTTGTTTTTGTGCGTTATCATATTCATCCTTTTTGTCTTTTGTTCATCATCATCTTCATATCGTTCTTCGCATCTTCATCCACGTTCTTGAAAATTTTTGCTCTTGTAAGATCACCAAGATGCCGACCCATACTATGGCATGGAGCCATGCGACGACCAACTTGCTTGCGGTCCGGCACAACCAGGTAAGTTTGCTCTTGTCTCTCGTTGCATTCTTGCTATGAAAGAGCATCTCCCTATTGACCAACGCGAGAATCTCTTCCACTCTCGTTGCTTGGTCAATGACACTAGTCTCTCTCTTATCATCGATGGGGGTTCGTGTTGTAATATTATCAACGAAAAAGTGGTGAAACACTTTAAGTTGCCTACAACCCCCCACCCACAACCTTACGGACTCCAATGGATTTCCGATAAGGCAAGTGACACCGTCACACAACAAGCGTGGGTGACGTTTTCTATTGGCGCCTATGTTGATAAGGTCCTTTGTGATGTTATCAAAATGGACGCCACACATGTATTGTTGGGACGACCATGGCAATTTGACCGTAAAACTTTTCATGATGGTTATCTCAACCGTTACATGTTCCAATACAATGGAAAACGGATCACACTTTTGCCTATGACTCCACGTGAAATTTTAGTTGACTATGCAGAACGAAAGAGGCAACAAGTGATCGATGACACCACTACACCGCCGGCCACATCGGACCCTTCTCGTCGTTCTCCCGATATTGTGGATGTTCCTACTTCCAGTTCCCGTAATTCCGGCCATAAGGGTAACGCTACCAAAGCAAGAGGTAGTAAGAGCATTGTCCCGACACATGCACCGCCGGTTCCTACCATTCAAGGGCGATGTGAGCCCCGAATTCTTTTGTCCCGACGACATGACTTGACACCGGTCATGGAAGGTAAGTTTCCTTGTTTCTTACTTGTCCCTTTTTGTTTATCTATTTCCCATGACCCTAGTAATGTGCCACACGAGGTGTCCTTGTTGTTGTCCGAATTTCAGGACATCTTGACCGACAAACTACCACCCGGCTTGCCACCAATCCGAGGAATTGAGCACCAAATCGATTTGATGTCCGGCGCGTCTTTACCCAACCGTGCCGCTTACCGTGCAAGTCCGGAAGAGACCAAGGAGCTACAACGCCAAGTCCAAGAGCTCCTAGACCGGGGCTATGTCCGTGAGTCCTTGTCTCCATGTGCCATGCCGGTCATACTTGTTCCCAAGAAAGACGGATCTTGGCAGATGTGTGTAGATTGCCGAGCCATCAATCAAATCACCGTCAAATATCGTCATCCGATCCCGCGCCTTGATGATATGTTGGACGAGCTCCATGGCGCCACTATCTTCTCAAAGATCGATCTCCGGAGCGGATACCATCAAATCCGCATGGTCGAAGGTGATGAATGGAAGACGGCTTTCAAGACGAAGCAAGGCCTCTACGAGTGGCTTGTCATGCCATTTGGCCCCTCCAACGCACCATCCACCTTCATGCGCCTCATGAATCACGTCTTGCGCAAATTTTTGGGTATTTTCGTTGTTGTCTATTTCGATGATATCTTAGTCTTTAGCAAGTCTTTGGATGCCCACATCGAGCACCTTCGCCAAGTGCTCGAGTGCCTTAGACAAGAGCAATTATATGTCAATTTGGAGAAATGTGTCTTTTTCTCGGACACCACAATTTTTCTTGGCTATGTCGTGTCTAAGGACGGACTACGAGTGGACGAATCAAAAGTTTGCGCCATTTGGGAGTGGCCTACTCCTACCACGGCCACCATGGTTTGAGCCTTTCTCGGCTTAGTGGGTTTCTATCGACGCTTTGTCAAGGACTTTAGCTCGATAGCGGCACCGCTACATGAGCTTACTAATAAAGGTGTCACGTTTGAGTGGCGTGACACCCATGCTCGAGCGTTTGAGTCGCTCAAAGACCGTCTTTGTAATGCGCCACTACTCCAACTCCCAAACTTTTCGAAAACCTTCGAGGTGGAGTGTGACGCATCTAATGTAGGCATTGGGGGGGTTCTCCTACAAGAGAATCGGCCCATTGCTTATTTTAGCGAAAAACTTTCCGGTCCCTCACTCAACTACCCAACTTATGACAAGGAACTATATGCTTTAGTTCGTTGTCTTAAAACATGGCAACACTACTTATGGCCGAAGGAGTTCGTGATTCATTCGGATCATGCGGCTCTTTCGTATCTCAAGGGTCAAACTACCTTGAGTCGGCGCCATGCGAGTTGGGTAGAGTTTCTTGAGACCTTTCCTTATGTCATTCGACATAAGAAAGGTAAAGAGAATGTGGTAGCCGACGCCCTTTCTCGCCGATATATCCTTCTTGTGCATATGGACGCCAAGATCCATGGCTTTGCTCTTATCAAAGAGTTATATGCCACGGATCTTGACTTCAAGGATATATTTGCTCAATGCCTTGACCTCCGAGAGCATGAGTCTTTCTTTATTAACGATGGCTACTTATTCCGTGCGGGCAAACTTTGTATCCCGCGCTCGAGTATTCGTCATTTGTTGATAAAGGAGGCCCATGAGGGTCGTGGTCACTACGGTGCTACCAAGACTCTCGCCGCTCTACAAGAGCACTTTTTTTGGCCCCGCATGCGCAAGCATGTGACACGGTTTTGCACAAGTTGCATCACATGTCACCATGCAAAATCGCGTCAAGGTCCGGATGGATTGTATTCTCCTTTGCCTATACCAATGGGACCTTGGGAGGATCTTTCTATGAACTATGTGGTTGGCCTACCCATGTCAAAACGAGGCAAAGACTCCATTTTTGTGGTAGTCGATCGTTTCTCGAAAATGGCACATTTTATTGCATGTAAGAGCACACAAAATGCTAGTGAAGTAGCTACCCTTTTCCTTGACAATGTTGTGCGCTTACATGGAATACCGCGTTCCATCCTTAGTGATCGGGACGTAAAGTTTGTGAGCCATTTTTGGAGAACCTTATGGGGGAAACTTGGAACCAACTTGTTGTTTTCAAGTAGCTATCATCCCCAAACCGATGGTCAAACGGAGGTGACCAATCGGACTCTAGGCTCTCTACTTAGAGCGACCCTTAGGAACAACCCACGCAAGTGGGAGGACTTACTTTCTATTGTGGAGTTTTCTTATAACAGGTCTCGACACTCGGCAACAAAGCTTTCACCCTTTGAAGTTGTCTACGGCCTTAATCCACACACCCCGATGGACTTCACTCCGCGTCTACTAAAAGACGGAGAACACATCACCGGAGCAAGTCGTGCCGCTCACATCATTGAGCTTCATGAGCGGACTAGGACACAACTCCAACGGCGTGCCGATCAACTTGCCACACAACGCAACAAAGGGCGCCGTCCAATGTCATTCGAGCCCGGTGATCTTGTTTGGCTCCACTTAAGGAAGGAGCGTTTTCCATCCCGCCGCAAAGGCAAGCTCTCGGACCGCGGTGATGGACCATTCCGCATCTTATCCCGCCATGGCCCGAATGCTTACAAGTTGGAGCTTCCGGACGACTATGGCGTGCACCCGACGTTCAATGTCAAGGACCTTGCACCATACATTGAGCCCCTATTTGACGAAGGTGAAACGGGGACGTTTCACATCCAAGATGGGGGGACTGATGCGCCCTTGACCCCTATGTCCCAAGACGAGGAAGACGAGGCACTTCGGGTTCGCTCCGATGGACCGCTCACCCGTTCCCGTGCTAAAGCAATCGCTCAAGCTACCGGCTCCATCATTAGCCGCACCGTTGCTTGTCACGGACCCATTGGTTGCAAACCGTGTCTCTACGCCACTATGACTTGAAGCTTGTCAAGCCGGCACCGTTCCGGCGCATTTTCCGCATTTTCCATAATTTAACGTTTTGTAATAATAAGTCTTTTTATTTTCAGAATATTAATTTCCGGGACTTTATTTCCGGGTATTAATTTTCCGAATTTAAGATTAGACTTTTGGTTTCGGAATTTAATTCGGAAACTTAATTCCAAACTTAAATTCTCAACCTTTCATATTTTTAGGTGTTTCATTTCCGGAACTTAAATTCCGACTTTATTTCCGTCATTTAATTTCCAACTCTTTGTATAGCCTTCATCCACTATATAAGGTGATGCTTGGCTCATTTGTAAAGCATGTTCAATTTGATTAAGTAATGAGAAGTATTTTCCTCCTACTTACTTGAGCATCAATCCCTCTTCTAATCCTCTCAAAGTTCTTCTTTTGGATCTTCGATCCAAACTCAACCACATTCGAGGGTTCTTCAAGAACCAACTCAACCGACCCACTTCAAGGTTTGATCGATCAATCTAGATCGACTCAATCATACAACTTCCGCCTCCATCTCTAAGCTTCCGCAATCCATCTTCAATTGCATTCGCACTTCAAGTAAGGAGTAGTTGAGCTTCAGCTTGATCTAGATCCGGAATATTTCATTGACGTGTCCAAGGACGCATCAACGCCGCTGTGTAAATAACAAATAATTGCTTACATATAAGTATATAGCATCCCTCGAAAAGATAGAATAAATTAGTGGACTTTTAACTATTTAACCCAATTCTTTCAATTTGAGTAAAATGACTAACTAGGTCTTTTACCACCATTACTCTATTAAAAGTATAGCATAAATTCATTTTGTTAATAGAGAAAATTGTCTAAACAATACCCATCTTTTAGGCTAACTAAACTTTAGTACCCCGTCGTTTAAAATATACGGTACTCATCTATTGACCCCGACCAAAGAGTGGTACCTCGATCATTGTTCACACGTTAAACTGTTTGAATGGAGTTAAATATCAGGGGCAAAATGGTAGAGTCCCTCTAACGGAGCCAACGAATTTCTAATTTCTATAAAGGCGACATTACAAAGCAACACCAACAAAGGAGTGTGTAGAAATGATTTGAGTAGGATTTGATATCCAACAATATATTCACACTAATCAAAGGATTTAAGCTACCAATACCAAAAGACAATACAAGAGAACTAAGAGTGAACTATAACTATGGTTATAGTAAATGAGAAGACGCGATCGCAAGCAATCAAGAAGTACTTGTTAAGTCTACTAGTGTGGGATGAATGAAACAACGGAACTCAAGAAGGTATAGCTATCTCACAGAAGAAAGGGCAGTATGGATTGTGGGATGAGCTAAAGGAGCACAAAACGGATAAACTCGAGTAGATAGTTCTTCACAAGGAATATCAACACCGGAATATATGGAAGAAGGGCAAGTCTACGACCTTGTAGAAGGTCAACTACAAACCAACCAGCGACCACTGAGGACATACACATGTTGGTTGGCTATTGACGAGTTGTTTACAGTTGGGAAGAGTTACCATGACTGCGAATTTATAAGGGAATGTTATCAACACCTTGGAGGACTTCCTCAAGTGGTTCAACGTCGGTTGGGAATTATGTCAGTATATGAGTGTTCTTTCATAGTAGCATTGAATGAGTTCAAACAGGTAACTCTAAGAAATCATCCAAGGGAAGATTTTGATGGCCGGAGGTGACCCTCTTAGATCATTTAACGATGTAAAGAGAATTGTTGTTTGATGTTTCTTACCTACTAGTTGGGGAAGGACACCGATTAGAGTTAATGTGGATTGACCCGTGTAAAAAGAACTAGAGGAAGAGATTGATTTTCAATTTTTGTCTTACATCAATAAAGACATGTAAAGAGGGTGCATAACCTTTCATTCAAGTAGGACTAATGGTGTGCTCTCACGAATGAGAATTGGGTCAATCTTCCAGACTCGCGGCGGAAACCGTTATGACTAATAATATGACATGGAATGAATGGACTTATAGATGCGATGCAAGCGTAGAGATTATGACGTTAGCACCATGATGAAGTAACAAGTCAGGTTTGGGGCGATTGTAGTTGGAGTATATATCTCAGTCGGAGCGGACATGAGATAAGATGATGCTAAGTGACTGAAGATACTTATATGTCGGGGCGACTGTAGTTGGAGTATATAACTCGGTCGGAGCGCACGGCTCCCCCTAGTACCATAAAAGCTACACAATAATCAACAAAATTATATTTTTTTTTACAATGTCAAACACATCCGGGTATCTTGTATTTACGGAAGTATTGTTGATGTCTATGAATAACATTGTTGTATCAACCGAACGCAATTCGGCGTGCTCATAAATGAGCTGGAGCCAAATCCGAGTAGTCTTCCGATGTAATAGCTTTGTGTACAGAACGAGCTTCAGTTGGATCCGAGTAGTCTTCTCGTATAATAACTAGGAATGAAAATGTGTCGGCTGATAGGTGGGTGTACCATTTTCACTAATTGTCCGGCTTATTTAAATTCTCACCCATCCCGCTCACCACATGTCTAACATTATACCCGTCATCCATCCACCCATCACCACCGGGTGTTCTGAGGAAATAATTGGGTGTGTAGTATTGCATTCGTCTTTAGACTTTTAAAAATAAAAATAAATTTATATTTAAATTAACGCAAATTTAAATATACTAATTCATATAATATTATCGTACATTACAAACCAACGTCGAATGAAGTCCAATTAATACAAAAAAATACAACAAACACAATATTTTCCACATACAACAAACGTAAATCAACAAAGTTAAAGGTGAGTGGCGAAAGGAATGAAGTGTTAACGTGAACGGCTAAACGTGGTCGGAGACCCGCCGAATTAAGACCATCCACAATGGTTAATATATTATCAAAGTTTCTTAACATCCTCTCTCCGCCACGTCAGCTTTAAAAACTCAATCTACTTTTTCTCCACATTCATGGTATATTAACTCTCAATCTCTTAACTCTATATTTATTTATCAACCATACTTATATACATTTTTAAAATGTTGATACTATTAGTTTTATTGTAAAAAAAATAAAATAATAAATGTATAAACAATTAATAAAATTGAGATTTTCAATAAACACTTCATTAAAAATTAGAACACATAAAGACATTAAAATAATAATCGCAAAGTTAAGATGCAAAACATGAAAATACAAATGCACTACTACATATTAAATCATACATAAAATTACTAAATATCATTTATAATGTTATTTTTTATTCAAAAAAATAATTATTCTAAAGATACCTACTATTAGATTTTATTAATAGAAAAAAGTCTTTAGACTCTAAAGTAGATATTAAAAATATTTTTTTTATTCTTCTAAATGTATTTAATATTGAAGTCTATGGGTAGATAAAAATAAAATAAAAATATTTATAAAATAAAAATTATCAAAATATATTTATTTAAACAAAAAACTATCACAAATAAGTAATGAAATTATTACAAATATGAAAAAGTTTGAACCTTTGATCTTGTTTAGATCCAATGGATCAAAAAAATTGCTTGCTCCACCGCTTAAAAGATTAAAAAAAAGAGAGGTTGTTTTGGAAAAAAAAAAAAAAAATGAAATGAATCTTCTCTCCAAATATTAACCGGGTCTCTTGCTTCCATTTGTCACAAAAATTTTGAAGGCAAAAGTGCACTATTCTTAACATATTTATATTAATATATTGTTTAGATACCACCATTGTAGGCGGTCTAAGGTGTCGAAGACTCGAAGGTTTGACAAGTGATTTTAAAAATGTAGGGAAGGGGATGCGGGGTCAAACAACTATAACTTTTTGACTAAGTGAAAGACTTATATTAAAAACTATTACAAATTTAAAGATTTTATTTAATTAATTTGCATTGGTGGAATAGAACGGGTGGTTCTGCCCATACCGCCCATATTTAGTTCATTTAACCAGTTAGATTGGATCGATTATTCACCCATTTCCATCCCCAAACGCCATCTACGAAAACTGAAGCAATGAAAAAAAACCACCCATACCGCCCATATTTAGTTCATTTAACCAGTTAGATCGTCATACGAAAATTGAAGCAATGAGAAAAAACACTCGTACCGCCCATATTTAGTTCATTTAATCAGCTAGATCGGATCGATTGTTCACCCATTTTCATCCCCAAGGGCCATCTACGAAAATTGAAGCAATGAGGGAAAAATAAAAATAATATGCACCAGCCGGGAATCGAACCCGGGTCTGTACCGTGGCAGGGTACTATTCTACCACTAGACCACTGGTGCTTGTTGATGTTATTCGTGAACAACGTACTAAACACTATATACAATAATTACCATCGTTACCTGTACATGTGACTATGTGAGAGAAGTACGATTGTGCAGGAGAGATTAGAGGAGCTAGAAATGGCTGGTGGGAGCATCTTCAAGCCTTCAATCTCTAATTCTCAAAGAATTATCAGTTTTCTCTCTCCTAATTTACTCTCTAGTCGTTTACATAGCAAGAAAAACTCGTCTCTGCTTGTTCGTGCTTCATCTCAAGTGATTCCTGCTATCGGGTAAAATTCAACCAATAATCTCCATTTCCTTCAGATTACATGGTTTAACCATTTAGGTTTGATCAAATCTTAGTTTCTTTATTGTTGTTGGATCGAATTTTACATATTTCTGCTTGCTTTGCTCTAGAAGTATAGATTGTAAATTGAAGTGGCACAAAGAGTGTTTAAATGATGCTTAGATTAGAATTCATTCTTCGTTCTATAATCAGAAGTTCATTTGCACTGCCAATTTTGAAGTTTAGTAGGTATTTCTTTGTATCACGAGGAAACTAGAAACTGTTCTATAAGCTGCGATTGCAAATTGTTATTTTTGTAGGTTAGAATTGTCATTAAGCGTTGGAGTCCACCAGATACCACATCCCAACAAGGTAAAATGCTAACTGAGTAAATTTCTTTCTATGCTCTGATGTTCTTTCAACCATTTTAACATTTATAGTTTGAAAGTTAAGATGCATTTTGCCTGCATAAGAATGAAGAAATGTTTTATGGTTTGTGACAGCATTAATCCTATGCTCAAATTTGTTTGTTTTGAAGGTTGATAGAGGAGGGGAAGATGCTTTATTTATAAGTAGCTATAACGGAGGAGTAATCGGTGTTGCTGATGGTGTATCTGGGTATGAACTGATATTTTTCTCAAATGAAATGTGTTTTGGTAGCAAGAGTTTGGTTTGCTGATGTGTTCATAGTAGTTTGATTGTTTGTGTTACTGTTACACACTGTAATTGATCTTGATGGTCTTCTTGATCTTTAGATGGGCTGAAAAGAATGTGGATCCTGCATTATTCTCACGCGAAATAATGGCAAATGCTTCGTCTTTCGTTGAAGATGATGAGGTATTCTTCAAACCTTAATTTTGTTGAAGATGGAGATGAGATTTAACTTATTATGTCACAGGTTAATTATGATCCACAAATACTACTGATGAAGGCTCATGCTGCTACCAGTTCTATCGGTTCAGCAACTGTGTAAGTTTTTAACAGTTGACAGCTTGGTTATTTGATCTTTTCTTATGCATGTTTACCAACCATTTTCTCTATTTGTATGTGTTGAACTTTGGTAGAATTGTTGCCATGATGGAAAGAACAGGAACTCTTAAGATTGCAAACATAGGAGATTGCGGGATACGCATAATCCGAAAAGGTAGAAACAATAGTCCCTGGGATTATACTTGCTATTGATTCTTCATTCGTGTTCAATGCGTAATTGAATGTGTTGTTACAGTCACAAGACTAGTGGCATGGTGATTTTGTAGGGAAGTTAGTTTTCTCATCATGTCCAGTAGAGCATTATTTTGACTGTCCTTATCAAATGAGCTCGGAACCAGTCACACAGACATACCTCGATGCTGTGGTACACCATACATCAATTTAAGGTTTCAGCGTAACATTCAGAGACGAGTCATGAAGAAAAATGTTCTTTCGTGTGCAGGTTAGTAGTGTGAAACTCTTAGAAGGAGACATAATAGTGATGGGATCGGACGGGCTCTTTGACAATGTTTTTGATCACGAGATTCTATCATCGGTTACGAACCAAAATGACGTTAATGAGACCGGTAATGCTTGATAGATTGTTATTCATTTGGCTATTTGATTTCCTCTCTGGCTTAAAACCAAAACCAAAAACCATTTGCAATTGTTAGCAAAGGTTATTGCTAGGCTGGCGAACGAGCACTCGAAGGATACCAACTTTGATTCTCCGTATACAATAGAAGCTAGATCCCGGGTATTAGCCTTACTTGTACTCGAGGCAATCTTGCTTGTACGATACATCACCGAACAATTCTCATTATTTTCTCTCTTTGCAGGGAATTGATGTGGAGGATTGGAAGAAGTTGCTCGGGATGAAACTAACAGGTAAGTATCGAAACTATAACGTTGAGGCTGCGGAAAAAACTATGGGACTCTTGCTCGGAAAAATTAAGATCAAGCATCATGCTTTGGCAGGTGGAAAGCTCGATGATATTACTGTACTTGTCGCTCGGGTTGTCAAGGACACAATGTGAATCCTCCGATGAAGCTTGACAGGCGGCAATGGCTCATCTTTCATGGTTGTCGTCTTGGAGTAGAAAGGCTTGGCTCTTTGTTTGCATTACAATGAACCAAAATGTGCAGGCTGGTTAATCATTCAAATACTCTTAATCACTTGGATATATCTACATATGCTGATTATACTCTCATTATTATTGTGTATTTTCTTGTATGTAATGTGATTGTGAATCCTCATTTATAGGGTGTTTGACAGGATGCTTATAAACTGTTTTTTTATTAAAACGGAAATACAGTATTCATAAACTGTTTTTCAATAAACAAGATTAACTGAGTGTAATATGCAATTTCACCATTAAATGGGAGAAATAATGGTATCTGATGACAAACCCTAACAATTATAACTCTAGCCACCTCAAGAGATCAACTAAAACAAATATACCTGACAATTTATTCCAAAAATCAAAAGACTAACAAAATTGAAACTATTTATACAACAGGAAGCCCACAAATCAGTTCAGATTCATCTACTACGAACAAATTTTGTTTTCCCCTCAAATTTTCAACAAAAAATTCATACCTGTGTGAGATTTGGGAAACTGTTGAGGAACATCGTACACAGCTACGGGCTCCGAAAAAATACCAATGTGAGATGATAGTAAGTGTGTATGTAAAGATGATAAATTAGGAGATGTTGGTCTGGCTTCTGCTCTCATTCATCTCTTCAAAGAACGACTTTCCTGCCTCGTACGTAGACCAACAGATAGCTGCAGCCGGGGCATGGAAAAGCATTCTCGGAATCCAACCCCTCAATAGCCCTCTGTATCCGTCTTTCTTCACTATTGTTTGAATCACACCTTTTATTGAGCCGTCGATGAATCTGTCGCACCCACATATACCCTGCAAGTAATATGCATGATTAGCAATATAAATAGCCAATCATCCTAAATGCATAATGCAAGTTCTATACCAGATGCTTTAAAAGTGCAGATAGATGCCTTCATTGTAGTACTACACCATACACTAACTACTGCTAAATTTGATTTTCAAAGACTGCATGAAATAAAAAACATACACTCAAATCCTTGAAATGAGACGATTCCACAAAGCACCTTATTGATAATTTGTTGCAATAATGTATCATGCTCACGAGCTTCAGCTCCAATGAGTTCATGAATCCCAAATGGACCCAATTGTAATAAAATCAATTCAAAAGTAGTAACTATGTCAGAAATAAAAAAAAGTTTCAAGCATCAAAAAGCAATAAAATTGAGTCTAAACATTAAAAGTCAAGAAAACCATGTTTGAAGCATCACAGAGCAAGTTTCAAGCATTAAAAAGTAAATAAAAATCAATGTCAGCATCTTCTTCACTTGAAACCATGATGATCTTCTTCATTTAGTTGACACAAACATCTACCACAAACTCATCATCTTGATCACCGCACTTGTAGCCTTCTGGATGAATTTGGAAGAATATAGAGATGTAAAGAGAAAGGAGAAGGTTCGTTGGATCTTGGATGAGCAGGGTGATGGAAAGACAAAGGAGAAGAGAAGCCGGTGTGGAGAAGGAAGAAGTAGAAAGTTCTTGTGTTTTTTAAACGTTTACATACAAAAAGATAATGGAATACAAATAGTATTGTTTATTTAAAAAAGGAAAATATCTTCTGAAATTTTATCTATTAATAACGATTACGTATAGATTGAAGTAACTAAGTAAATGAAATGCTATTTAGCGGCATAATTCATCAAACGCTGTTATATTACTCCATCTTACAAATGTACTAGGAAGGTAAAAGAAAAAACTTGTAGCTCGGACAAGCTAAGAAAGATACTAATAGTTGGTTTAAGTTTACTTAAACAAATCAGGCAAAAAAGACATCGGTTTTTATTGTTTATTTCAATCATAATGAGATGGAGTTTAATCAGTGATCAAGCCACAAGTGTTGCAAGGGACTCAATTGATACGTGTTGAAAAATACTAAGAGATATATTGGTCACAGGTTAGCACACATAACCCGCTGCAAACCATCTCAAACTAAATGCACTCAACAGTGCACACAAGAACGATTTAATGTTACATTATACTTACCAGTCAATGAATTCATTAGCAATAGTTTCATTGACCCCTCAAAAGTGGTTTTAATGTGCAAATCTGTGCTCATGTAGACAGTTATAACATGGCTTATCAATAAATATCATATGATTATAACTAAACATGTCCAATAAGAATTTCTCTAACCAATTCCGATTCCAGAATTCTATAAATATGTTGCATCTCACAGCTTAAGCTAAGATATTCTTCCTCTGAGCTTCACCGATCAATCAAACAAGCAATTAGAATGTTACAATAAATTTCCAATCATCTCATAGACAATAGCCAATTGCAACTATTTCCAAAGTCTAGACATTCATCATCACTGCTCCAAGATTTCAATCAACCTCAATGAACCACAATATATCAAAGACAGAACAATCAATCAAACACAGCAACACAAAAATTATTCACCTGGCACTGTAATTGAGTCTTCACAACATCCAGGGGCGTGGTAACAACAGCAGCCAAAGCACCAGCCGCCGCACCAGCGGTAGCATGGACTACTAGCCGCTCATCGCTCGCACTCTCCGGCGAGATCTCCATCAACCCCCTCTTCGCCGCCTCATACGTAGCAAAATGCACCGCTGTATACGGCGCATTCATTAATACTGTCGTTCGATACGACGCGTAGAAAGCCCCAAAACCCTCCTCCTTGAGAATCCTCTTTAAGCAATCCCAAACCCCATGATAACCTCCATTAAGCTGAAGCCGCTGCTTCACCACATCCATCGGCGTTAAAACGGCGTCGCTCATCACCGTCGCACAGATCCCAGAGACAGCATGTGCGAATGGATTGTTAGGGTTTTCGTGAGACAAGGACTTCTTGCAGAGCTCGTAGACTGAAAAGTAAACGGCGTGTGCGGGGCCAGCACCAAGCCCCATGGCGGCGATACCTCGATAGAGACCGGCAGCTCCGTCGGTCTGAAGGATGGATCGAAGGGCGCTCCGAACTCCGGCGGATTTGATCGGACAGGAACCGAGGGCTTGCATACGAGTCTTAATGGTGTCGACTGGGAACATGGCCATGTGCTCGATGCAACCGGCGATTGATCCCGCAACCATGAACTGCCAAAAGAGGAGGCCATCATGTGGATGAGAGGAGACGGTGACCTCTGGATGGAGTACCGGGGGGTCGGGGACTGGTCGAAGTTCCGATGAAGTGTGGAATTTGGAAGTGGTTGACTCGGTGGTAGTCATGGGAGAGGAGTTGGAAGGAATGAACTAGGGTTTGGATACGGAGTTGGTGGTCAGCGGCTGGTTGCCGCCATACACAGGAGAAACAAGGTTAGGTGGCGTTTGGACTTTCGAGGATCGGAACTCCAGAGGAAAATACGTCATATTTTATAGCATGATTTTATTTGTGATCATAAAAATATAATGTTAAGCATAAATTTTAATTATAGCGAATCGGCCATTTAGGATATTTTTAACTTTGTGTTGGAATAAATTAAAATTATATTTCATCTTTGATTAAATAGTATCAATTAAAAATCATTGATTTTCTAACAAAATATTTGTAAGAATATAGAGAAGGCTTTGTCTTTCAACATAATCAATAAACATCAAGTTCAAATTTACAGAATGTAAAATTTGAAAAAAAAATTCATCCAAAACAACAAAGAGTTATTGGATATCCAAACAAATATATGTTTTTTTCTTTATAAGTAAAGCCAAATATCATTAAGCCAAATCTTCCAATACAATGCGTTCCAGATTCAAATTCAACGAGGAAATATGTGCAAAGGAGATTGTCGAGATGCAACTTAGTGAGCATGCGGAGTTTAGAAGGACGATGGAGTAATCCACCGTCGAGATTCATTACAAATTAACTGTGACGCCGTGGTGTCAGAAGTAGGAAGTGGAATCGGGATAATAGGAAAGAGTGAGACTGGTGAGGTGGTTTTTACTAGATCTCGGCGTATTAAGAGAGGGTTGACGCCAAAGGTGACGGAAGCATAAGCGATCTTATGAACGGTGAGGTGTGCTATTGATACAAAGATTTTCCAAGTGAAATAATATAGCATGTTTGGTTTAAACCATACTACCTAGTAAACTAATGATTAAATTTGTCATATAAATTGACAGTGAATAAATTAGCACTGAAAATAACAATAAAGTTTATTTATCCACCGAGATAAATGCACTTTTAATTGTTTGTTGTAAGTTAATTTTTATTTGTCTTGTTCTTTTTCCTTTTTAAGTTTTATTCAATTTATTTATTTAAAAATTTATACGATAAATATTATCAATAGAATTACAAAAAAATGCTGAAATGTCACATTATTGTTGCATTTGGACATTAAATATAGACAAACAAAAAAAACTGAAGTTTCGTAAGTGGACTTTCAGTTATAGCACAATATGTAGAATTCAATAGTATGAGAAAAATGAGAAGGGAAACTTCCGATAAATCATAATATGACTATAGAATAATAAGGGAAATTTCCTAAAGCAACAAAAATTGACATATATATGAATAAAATTACATTATGTTTGAGCGCTAGTTATTCTTGTAAGAACTAACTATTGAAGTTTATAATAAAAGTGGCTTTGGTCCTTGTTTGATAAAAGGGTTGTACTGTAACACGTCCGTTTTACTATATTGTATAACTTAACTAAAATCGACTATCAGAGTCGGTTTGCGTTAAAGTTAAATTTTTAAGGCCTAATTCAATAAATAGACATTTTATAAATATTGATCAGATCATATCATAAACACATTTAGTGAATGTATCTTTTATTTTATTTATTGTTCAAAGCTAGAATTTTGAACTCAAACAAGTTTCAACCTTCTCAATTTAGGGATTCTTCTTCTTTTTTCCTCTCCTTTTCTCCTCAGTTAAACAGCTACCGGGATTTTTAATCAATCTTCTTCCCCAAAGTCTACAACAAAAGAGAGCTATTCCAGTTTCATTCGATTTTAATCCATATGTGTGTGTGTGTTCTCTCTTCTAATCCAGTTTCATTAATCCCAATCTGAAACCCTAATTCGTATTATTTGTGTTGCGCTCATTCTACAAATCAGCCCTGTAACATTCTACAGCGGCTTTGCAACTTTCCTTGTCATCACAAACCATCTCCACAAATCATCCCTGTAATCTAGTCCAAAGAGATGGAGCTTCAATAATGGCTGACAGAATTCTCAACATATGTGTTTCTAACATCAGGCCTCAAAATTGTTCTTCCTCTTTTCTTTGTATATACATCATGGCATGAGCTAGGTTTGAATGGGTTAATAACGGTTGATTCGGTGTTAGTCGGTTGTTTGGCACAATTTTTGTTCGAGTTTGCACATAGGATACGTAAATTATCATGTTGGCCTCTCGTTCTTATCATCTTTGAAGTAATTATACAAGAAACTCAACTAGAAACCATATCAGAAATTAATTTAAAAAACTCAACCAGAAACTCAACTACAAACTCATATCAATAACTCATACCAGAAACTCATACTAGAAACTCAATCAGAAACCATACCATAAATTCATACTAAAAGTTCATACAAAAAACTCAATCAGAAACCATACAAAAAATTCATATAAAAAACTCAACTAGAAATCATACCTTCAACCAAAAACCACACTAGAAGTTCATACCAGAAACTCATACTAAAAATTCAATCAGAAACTCATACCAGATACTCGTACCAAAAACTCAACCACAAACCATATATGTTTGTTTCTTTGTTTTTTTTAATAGATGGGTTAAAAACAGACCAATTATTTTTACATAACATTAAAAAGTGAAAAAAAAGATGAATACACAAAACAAAAACTTATAAAAAATTGCATACTTTACTCAATTCTTTCAATTTTCAATGCAGTTGTCCTACACACGACTTATTACTATTGTTTTACAAATTGTATTTTGAATACCTTGAAAAAATCACTCAACGATAGTATTTGTTCTGTATAAAATAATACAGGTGACTTATGACTCGAATGATAGAAGGAGTTAATAGATCTGAATAAATTATTGGGATGAAATTTATAAAATGAATTCAAATGTATTGAGATAAATTATGATGGGATAATTTGACATACTAGGCTTTTTTGAGTTTTTGTTTAAGAAAGTGTACCCCAAATTTTTTACCACTTTCATTTAATAGTAGGTAAAAATTATTAACCCTTCTATTTAGAAAGAAAGGAAAAAATGATGTTTATTATTTGTTATATAAGTATAAGTTTTAATTTTTAATTACTGAATTTGTTTTTTTATTTATTATTTTTCTTGTTTTTTTATTATTTCTTTTTTATTTTCTGGACTAAATTTCTCATACCGGAATTTCTCATACCAGAATTTCACATACCAGAATTTTCATACCAGAAATTTCATACCAGAAATTTTACACCAGAAATTTCATACCAGAAATTATCATACGAAAAGTTCGTACCAGAAATTTCATACCATAATTTTTCATACCATAATTTTTCATACCATAATTTAAATACTAGAAATTTCATACCAAAAATTTCATACCATAAATTTCATACCAGAAGTTTCATACCATAAAATTACATACCATAAAATTACATACCATAAAATTACATTTTATCGTACCAGAATTTTTTACACTAGATTTTCATACCATAAAATTACATACCATAAAACTACATACCATAAAGTTACATACCATAAAATTACATTTTGTCATACCAGAATTTTATTACACCAGATTTTCATACCATAAAATTACATACCATAAAACTGCATACCATAAAACTACATACCATAAAGTTACATTCCATAAAATTACATTTTGTCATACTAGAATTTTCTTACACCAGAATTTCATACCAGAAAACTTAAACCGGAAAAACTTATACCAGAATTTTTTATACAAACATTATTCCAATGCAAAGACAAGCAACTCCATGGCTACCTCTTTGTCTAAGCAAGTTTAACTGATAAGAAAATACTATTATTCACACAACTGAGTCGCCATCATCAGAAGCAGGCATCCAGCACGCATCAGCAACATAAGGCAGCCAAACTGCAAATTGTTTAACAATTACACACTTTGTGTTACTGTAGGAATTCAACATTTAAACAAACAATCACTTTATTCGTATTCTCGTTGTCCAGAAGGTAGTTCTCCTAATTGTTTGACAGCAATATACAGTTAAAGTTTATTCAGGGGAGCATTACATATGACTTGCTACGAAAGCTAATGATAGAGAATCACACGCAACTCCAATCAAATACAAAGATGCTTTAGATCAACAAACAACTTTACTCTACAGAATTGATCCCCTTGAGTGCTTTCTTATGTAGACAACAAGGAAAGCAAGAGCACAACCAAAGTCTGGATATAATTAACTTAATGCCTATCAATTCGAAGGCTGTATGGAAAAATGTTTGAAATCGAAGGCTGTATGGAATTCATTAAGAAGCTGATAATGAATTCCACTATCTTAATCATGAGAGGAAAAAGAGTCAAGAAACCTAGTAGGTCAAGTCAAGCCGCAAGACTGGCGAGTCCAAGAGTAGAGAAGAGAGATAGACATACCAGCCTTCAAGGAGACCGGTACTCTGACTTTGCTGAGGCGGCGGAGGCTGAGGCGGCGGAGGCTGAGGCGGCGGAGGTTGTGCATACGCAGGGTATCCAGGTTGAGGATACCCCTGCTGCGGATATCCTTGCGGCGGGTAAGCGTCCTTGGGATAATTCTCCGGTGGATAGCCTGAACAATCGAAATCCGAAAACGTAAATCGGAAGCCCTAGAAATCGAGAAAACTAGACAATAAGTAAGAGAAAGTAAGAAACGAAGTGAAGTCCTCTGCTAGGGTTTCACGGTTAAAAAAAATTTGGGGTATATTTACTAAACTAAAATCCTAAAAAGGCTTACTTACGATTAACAAAACTTGTTTTGGTTATAAACAAACAATTTTTTTACTCCAATTTAGATACCGGTGCTTAGTGTCGGCGTCATTTATACGTTACTAAATCTAAGTCGGTGTATTCAAATTTAAAAAAAAAATATTTTTTTTTCCAAATGCTAAAAAATGGTTTTTTTACGAGGGACGTGTTTGGGGAAATGGGCCTAGACAGCCCATTATCACTTTCGCAAGCTGAAGGCCCATTATATGCAGATAGCCATAGCCCCTTAAAGCTCTCTTATTATCAGACGAAACCTCTCAAACCCGTAACCCGTGGAAATGGCGACTCTACCCCTGCTCCGGCTGACACTCCGGCCACCGGTCACCACCAACTTTCACAAACCCCTCCTATTCCGGCCTCTGAGCAACTCCCCAAAACCCTTGAAATCCTCAGGATCCAAACCCCTGAAAATCTCCATGTCCTTCACCCCAACCCCAGCCACAGACCGATTAATCTCAGCCGTAGGATACTGTCTTCCACTCTTCAATGGCCTCCAGTACGGTCGATTTCTCCTCACTCAATACCCTTCCCTCTCTCTCCTCCTTCAACCAATTCTCCCGATTTTCTCCCTCTACCACTCCGTTCCTTATGCTAGCTTCGTCGCCTTCTTCGCTCTCTACCTCGGTGTCGTCAGAAACCCTAATTTCTCCCATTATGTCCGCTTCAACGCTATGCAGGCTCTCGTCCTCGATGTCCTCCTCGTTGTCCCCGTTCTCCTCCAACGCATCCTCAGTCCCGGTCGGGCCGGGATCGGGTTCAAGCTCATGGTCATGGGCCACAACGCTGTGTTTGTTTTTGTGGTCATGTGCTTCGTTTATAGCTTGGTGTTTTGTATTCTCGGTAAGACTCCTTATTTGCCCTTTGTTGCTGATGCTGCTGGCAGACAGATCTGAGTTAGATTTTGTCAGAAATAAGTTTTTGATGCTCAAAATTTGTTCATTTGTATGGTGAATTTTGTTAGTATACCTATGTTTGAAGTAGTTTGTTTTTGCTAATTTGAGTACTGATAAGCTATGGATCGAGCATCGAGAATCAAGTAGAATACGATCGATTTGTGTGAAGAAGGAAGAAGTTTGAATGTGGTTTCTTCTTAAATGAATTAAGACTCAGCTCTCCTATTTATAGAGAACCGGATAACAGTAAACCACATATAATTATATACTATATACATGACTCATACTCCCCCCTCAAGTTGGACTTGGTAAACAGGGAACAAGTCCCAACTTGGAGATGAGAAAGTTATGCTGAGAAGCCCCAAGAGCTTTTGTGAGGACATCAGCAAGCTGCAGACTGGAGCGGACATGAGATGTGCGAATGAAGCCCTCCTGCACTCTTTCTCGAACATAGTGGCAATCAAGAGTGAGGTGTTTAGTCCGTTCATGGAACACTGGATTTGCAGCAATGTGTTGAGCCGATTTGTTATCACAGTAAAGAGTGAGTGGAAGTGTTATACTGATATTCAGGTCCCTGAGCAAACCAAAGAGCCAAACCAATTCACCGGATGTGATCGACATAGCACGATATTCGGACTCGGTGGAAGACTTGGAAACTGTTTTCTGTTTCTTTGTTTTCCAGGAAATAAGGGAATCCCCTAAGAAAACGCAATAGCCTGTGAGAGACCGACCAGTGAAGGCACAATTGCCCCAATCGGCATCAGTATATGCCGAGAGAGTAAAAGATGACTGAGATGACAAAAAAAGACCATGGTTAGGTGTCCCTTTCAAATAATGAACAACCTGTAGTGCTGCTTGATAATGAGGTAGTCTAGGTTCATGCATAAATTGGCTCAACTGTTGTGTGGCATAAGAAATGTCAGGACGAGTCATATTGAGATAAAGAAGACGACCCACTAATCGCCTGTAAACCTCAGGATCTGGAATTAATTCTCCATCATCGACAGAGAGCTTGATGCCACGAGAAAATGGAAATGGAGACTCCTTGCAATCAGATAAACCTGTATCCTTAACAATATCACGAACAAATTTCCTCTGATTGAGCAAAATGCCTTGAGAGCAACGAGCTACCTCAATACCTAGAAAATACCGGACCTCACCAAGGTCCTTGATGGTAAAGGCAAGATCTAGGGCCTGTTTTAATTGCTGAATTACAGAAGATGAATCACCAGTAATGAGCAAATCATCCACATAAGCAAGAACAACTGTGAAGGAAGTAGGAGTAGACATCACAAACATGGAGTAATCATGTTTGGATTGAATAAAACCAAATTGGATAAGGAACTTAGACAATTCCACATTCCACTGTCGAGACGCTTGTTTTAAACCGTATAAAGAACGTTTCAATCTGCAAACCTGACCTGGATTAGCTTTAGAATACCCTTGTGGTGGTTGCAAATACACTTCTTCATCAAGAAATCCATGAAGGAAAGCATTATTAATGTCCAATTGGTGAATAACCCATTGTTTAACAGATGCAACAGCAAGCAAAGTCCGAACATAGGTGAACTTTGCAACGGGAGAAAACGTATGTTTGTAGTCCTTCCCTTTGATTTGTGTATATCCCTTTGCAACTAAACGTGCCTTAAGCCTTTCCACACTCCCATCAGCCTTAAATTTCACCTTATAAACCCATTTCGAGCCAATGATACTCTTACTAGGGGGAAGCTCAACTAATTCCCATGTGTCATTCTGTTCTAGAGCAGCCAACTCTTGATTCATAGCTGTGACCCACTGAGCATCCTTTGCAGCTTGGGAATAACTCACTGGCTCTAAAACAGTCATAGTGCTGAGCAATGAAGCTTTATATTCAGTAGAGAATTCATCAAAAGCAACAGAAAAAGCTGAAGAGAAATTGGCCAAGTCTGGAATGGTGGGACAAACAAAGTCATGAAGATGAGTGGGAGGTACCCTTAATCGATCAGATCTGCGAAGTAATGGAATGGTGGAAGGTACTGGAAGGTTAGGAATATGATGCTCTTGAACAGAGAATTGAGGAGGTTGGTCAAGAGATGGAGAGATAGTAGAAGGTATGGCAGAATTATCCAGAGGAATAACTGGAATATTAGAAATAGAAAATTCAGGGGAAGAATCAACTGCTGGATTAACTAGAGGTAGAATATCTGTAGAAGAGGAAATAGAACTAGGTGGCAGGGAAGATTTGAAAGGAAATACATGCTCATGAAACACAACATCTCTACTTATGATCACTTTGGTGGACTCAAGATCAAATAATCGATAGGCTTTTTGTGCAAGGGGATAACCAAGGAATATACACCTCCGAGCCTTAGATGCAAACTTGTCCTTAGGACAGCTATCAACAAGAGCATAGCATAAAGAACCAACAATCCTAAGATTGTCATAAGATGGAGGTTTGTTCATAAGCAACTCAAAAGGAGTTTTCCATTTTAAAATGGATGTGGGCAACTTATTGATAACATGAGTCGCAGCGAGAACACAATCTCCCCAGAAATGAAGAGGAAGATTAGCTTGTAATATCATAGCTCGAGCAGTTTCTATGAGATGTCGGTGTTTCCTTTCGACTCTTCCATTTTGTTGAGGATTTCTTGGTGCTGATTTTTTATGAATTATTCCTTTAGCAGCAAAGAAATCAGAACATTGTTGCTGGACAATTTCAGTGCCATTGTCACTGCGAATACACTTGAGAGAGCACCCAAATTGGTTGTCAACGAGCGACCAAAAAGCCACCAAAACAGAGAAGACTTGTAGCTTATTCTGTAAGAGGTGAGTCCAAGTGACTCGACTATAATCATCCACAATAGTCAGAAAATATCTAGCACCTGAAATAGATGGAACATGGTATGGACCCCAAAGATCAACATGTATCAAATCAAAGGGCTTAGAAGCATGAGAACTACTTCTATCATAAGGCAGTTTGTGGTGTTTAGCAAGTACACACACATCACAAGTATGAGCATCAGGACAAGAAGAAAGATGAGAAAATAAGTGTTTCAACTTAGACATGGAAGCATGCCCTAACCGGGCATGTAAAACTTCCAAGCTAACTGCATCTTTATTTATAGCTGTGTTTGTATTATTGCTAGAAATGAAGGTAGGAATAGTGCTGGACTGGGAAGTCTGAATCCGATAGAGACCATTAGCTTCATAACCAGATGCATAAATCTTCTTATTCAAACGGTCCTGAAACATGCAATTTTCAGAGTCAAAGAAGGCCCTTAATCCATTTCCACGAACCAACTTACTCACAGATAATAAATTGTGCTTGAAGTCAGGAACCAGCAATACATTCTCCAAAGTAATAGAACTATTCAGGATGACTGTTCCTACTGTGCTGACAGATTTCATGTTGCCATCAGGAAGACTGACCATGATAGGTTTATGCAAAGTTTTATAATCTTTAAACTGAGATATATCAGATATCATATGGTCTGTAGCTCCAGTATCTACTATCCAACAAATGTCTTGCTTTTCTCCTTTAGATGTTTCAGTAGATGATAGAAAAGTACCTGCGAAGTTTGCAAATGAGGAGGAAGTTCCTTCTAGAAGTTGCTTGCCTTTCATAACTCTGAGCACCTCCTGACATACAAGATTTACCAAGTTTCCATCTCCTGAAGTTTGTCCATCAGAAATTGGAGTGTCCATCCGTACATCTCCATCAGTGACAACATTAGAAGCTATTTTAGGATCATTTTTGGATTTGAGTTCCTTGAACCAATCCGGATATCCATGCAACTTAAAACAACTTTCCATGAGGTGACTTGTCCTATGACAGTGTTCACAATATCTGTCCCCTTTTTCTTTCTTATAATCTTTCTTGTTTTGAAGGCTTTGAGTACTCTGAGAAGAATTCTGAGTATTCTGCTTATATGATGGATTATAACTTTGTCCAGTCTGTCTTGCCCTATTAACTGCTAAAGCACTCACTTCTTGGGTAGAATTCATGCCTCATGTAATGATTCTCTGTCTTTCCACCTGCTGCACCAAGTAATAAGCCTTGTTCACCGAAGGAATTGGCTCCATGGACAATATCTGACTCCTTATTCCTTCAAAGCCTTCATTTAATCCCATAAGAAAGTGCATCAGTCTGTCTCTTGCTTCAATTTCTGCAACCTTTTTCAGTAAATCACAAGAACATGCTAATAAAATTCCACAGGTACATTCAGGAAATCCTTCAAGAGATTGTAGTTCATCCCATATTCGCTTCATCTTTGAATAATAATCGACTACTGGTAGATTTCCTTGGGTTAGGCTGCACATATTTCTTTTTAACTGATATATCAGTGGACCATTAGTTTGCCCAAAACGCTCAACAATCTCATCCCAGAGTTGTTTAGCAGAGTTCACGTACATGAATCCTTCAGCAATCTTTCCATCCATGGAATGAATTAGCCAACATCGTACCATGAAATCACATCTTGTCCATTTTAGCAAATCAATTTCAGCTTTAGGTTTAGCACAAGTTCCATCAATGAATCCTTGTTTGTTCTTAGCTCCTAATGCCATTTTTACAGCTCTGCTCCAGTTCAGAAAATTCAATCCATCAAAACGAGTAGATACTAGTTGCGAACCTGGACTGTCAGAGTTTGATAGAAATAGCGGATCGCTCGAGGCTGATATCTGAATAGCATCATTCATCGATTGTCGAAGAAGCGGGCTCAAGTTCTCTTCCATATCCAGATCTGAAGTTCGAAGTAGAAATCGATCAAATACGAAGGCAGTAATCAATCTTCAGTAGACCTGTAGCTCTGATACCATGATAAGCTATGGATCGAGCATCGAGAATCAAGTAGAATACGATCGATTTGTGTAATGTTTGATACAGTAGAAGAAGAAGGAAGAAGTTTGTTATGGAGAGAGAAAAACCAGTAAATAAATGTGGTTTCTTCTTAAATGAATTAAGACTCAGCTCTCCTATTTATAGAGAACCGGATAACAGTAAACCACATATAATCCTACCTACAAGTAAGATTGAGTTTTTTTGAAATAAATGTAGCCATCATTAATGCACATTTGATAATTTATACATTGTCAACAATCAATATATATAACTCATTTATATACTTTCTATGCGATACATATATTTATCTCGATTAATGCATTATACATTTTGATTCATTTTACTTCTTACCTTAGTCCAATCCAATTATAAAAACACATATTTTTGTAGCACATTTCATAACTTATTAAATCTTCTCCAAGTCCTTATTCATATAAGAATATAAAGTATTTTGTTTTATCTCACACTAATCACTTAATTATAATATCACGAGTTTTTTTTAAATATAACGGGGATACCCGTGCGTAGCACGGGCTTATACCCCTAGTTATATACTATATACATGACTCATAAGTACACCATGCTTGATTGATTCATAATCTTTGCAGATCATGTTCAATTGAAAATATTACACTGAACTAAGTTACATAGTGTAAATTTGTATGTTTTTGAATGATGATAGTATTGATCTGGCTGCTACTGCATAAAAAATTTAAAGAAGCCATGATGGTTGATGAAGGTAGCTCTGATTTGTTATACGATCATGGCTTCTTGGAGTTATGGTTGCAAAGTGAATTCAGATGTCTTGATGAATGAATACAACATGGTCATTCCATTATGAATGAGGAAGCAAGCCACCGTTTCTGGATCTTCTGCTAAAGCCGAATACATATCAATGGCAGCAAGAATGTGTGAATGACATAAATCTTAAATGCGTATTGCACATATTGGCGCTACACATCAGTAAGGTCAAGGCCTCGAAATCTCGTGAACGAAGGCGTCGAGGTGGCAAGCGGAGGAGCCACCAGGCGCCACTGCAATCCGGCAGATCTCTCTGATTCTCTCCGCCATCGCCGCTATGTTGCTCCTTCCTTCTCCCGACATAAACTCTCTCACAATCTTCCCAATCTCCTCTCTCATAACCAACTGTTCTTCTCCTGAACTCTTTACTCTCATCCCAATCTTGAAATCATCAACCGCCATTTTACAATTCAACAACTGGTCCCACATGATCGGAAACGTCAGCATAGGTACACCGGCATACATCGCCTCTGACGTTGAATTCCATCCACAGTGGGACCAGAATCCGCCAACTGCACGGTGGCTCAAAACCCTAAGTTGATCGCACCACCGCACCAGATAACCTCTCTCTTTCTCCCCTTCCTCGCCGCGTGTCACCAGGAGGTAATTCACACCGCTGTCCTTGATTCCGGCAATGATTTCGTCCAGTTGTGTGGTTGAAGTTGATAGAAAGCTTCCCATTGAAACGTATAATACGGATCGTGGAGGTTGAGAGTCGAGCCAGTGTATGTAAGAGTGAGAATCAGATGAGATCGATGATGGAAGGTAACTGTAGGGAATCAAGGGGCCGACTGGGAGGATATTGGTGGTTGAAGAGAACTTGGATTTGAGAGCTTCAATGGCGGGGCCTTCGAGCTCCGGCGTGGAGGGGAGGATGAGAAATTGACATTTTGGAATTGCTGCGACTGATTGAAGGATTGTTTTGAGGATTCCTCTGCCATTGAAGATTTCTGGGAAATCTGAGATAGCTGTGGGTGGTATTCCTGGGATGTAATCCACTACTTCGCTTCCTCTTTCTGCCATTTTCACAAACATCTTAGGTTAAGAGTTGTACACTTTTGAACCCGACCGTAAAATCATGTCGGTTTTTTTACTGCCTGGTCCACAGTTGGAAGTGGGAACGGATCACGGTCCAGCGGGTAATATCCGATTTCGATCCAAGATCGAAACAAATCGGTGATCCAAGTTAGACCGAAAGTTAATAATAAAAATAGGAAAAATAACCCAAAATAATACCAACTATCAACATTGAACCGAAAATAATACAAACTTTAAAAATTACTAGGAGCGATACAAACTATCAATGTATTTACCAAAAATAATACGCAATACTTTTCCGGCAAAAACCTAGCTCCGGCGATGACGTGGCAGCCGGAATGTTACATGTCATCAAGTAAATGAGTTAAATGTGTGATGTGGATTTATTTTTAAAAATAACAATTTAATAATATTTAAAATTTTTAAAAATCAAAATTATAATTTTTTAAAATTTTAAATAATATTTTTTTTTAAAAGTTGTACAAATATTTAATTTTAAAAAAAATATTTTTTTTAAAAAACGTTTGAAATTTTTTTAAATAGATTTGTAAAAAAATGTAATAATATTTATTTTTCCAAAAAATATAAAAATATAATATTTTTTAATCAAATTTATTTTTCGGATTTTTGAATAAAATGATATTTTAATCCTAAAAAAATAATTTGTAAAAAAATATTCGAATTTAATTTTTTTTAATTTTGTAACCTAATTCCTAAAGAATTTTTTTTCCCAAAAAAATTGTAAAATTATTTTTTTCCTAAAAAAAATATTCGAATTTTTTTTCAACATTTCATAAAAAAAATAATTTTACATTTTTTACAAACCTGTTTTAAAAAAATGTTCAAACTATATTAAAAAAAATTTTTACAAAAAATATTTTTTTAAAAAAATTTGTACAAATGTTTTTAAAAAAATTATTATTTAAAATTTTAAAATTATTAAATTATTAAATTTTTTATTTTTTAATATTTTTAAATATTATTAAAACAATTTTTTTAAAAATAAAATCCACATCACACATTTAATCCATTTATTTGATGACATGTAACATTCCGGCTGCCACGTCATCGCCGGAGCTAGAGTTTTTGCCGGAAAAGTATGTCGTATTATTATTGGTAAATACATTGATAGTTTGTATCGCTCCTAGTAATTTTCAAAGTTCGTATTATTTTCGGTTCAATATTGATAGTTGGTATTATTTTGGGTTATTTTTCCATAAAAATATGAAAACTATAGGGGATTTTTGGATTATTATTATACTTGGCCCAATAAATTTTTTTGAAACAATTTGATTTATTAGCATTTTTCTAGTTTTGTGTTTAGTAAATGTACCCCTTGAGTCTAGTTTTGTGTTTAGTAAATGTACCCCTTGAGTGAAGTGAAGAGTGTGTAGAGTTTGAAAATAAATACAAACGGTTGGAGTATATTTACTTAATTGAAACATGAAAAACTCTGATTATTATTCTAGTTTTTCAAAAAGTCCTAGTTTTTCAAAAAGTCCTAGTTATCAAAATTGCCGTTAAATTTTTAGTTTTTGGATAGTGCGTTTTAACTTTATAATTTTCCAAAAATATGATGTTTTATAATTCATAAGTTAACATTTTGAGGTAAAATAAATATTATTTGTTAGTTATTGTTATTGTATTTAAAAGTATAAACAATTTTTTGAATGAATGATACATTTTTTTCTTCCTTACATGTTAATAAATAATAAATGTTAATTTATGAATGTTAGAAATGTATAAGTCGAAATTGTCTAAAATTCAAGAAAATTTGAGAGCACAATCCGAAAACTAAAAAGCTATTGGACATAATCTGAAAAAAGTCAAAAGAGCATGATCCGAAATTTCTCCATACTAAAAAGCCTAAAAGAAACAACTTAGATGGATAAGGACCAGCCCTAAATTCCCGTACCAGTCCTACCCCAGCTCCATAATTAATAAAATTCGGTCGGGACCGGATCCGGTCTAGACCGAGTCAACAACTCTATTTTCGGTTCAATCTTTAGTCATACTATTATCGTAATTGGCATGTTTTTTTGCAAGGTATAATTGCATTTTTAACATTTATTCTCCACGTACGTACTATGGTCAATGATTATGTTTAGTCGCTATCTTGACAATTCAAGTTTTTTTGTAAAAAAGTCGTTTGCTTATTAATAGTTCATTTTTCACTAATTTGTACAAGTCAGAGAAGACCAGTGGTTTGTTGAAGCAGATAGTTGATTGAATTTGAAGCTTTTATTAACTAAAATATATAAATAACTAAGAAAATTTTATTTTATATATATATATATATATATATATATATATATATATATATATATATATATATATATATATATATATATATATATATATATATATAAATTTGATGAAAATTTAGGGGAATAAAACTAAGTTTTACGGGCGTAAATGAAACGAGAAGCAAATAAAATTTTATAACCTACTCCAACGAACTTAAAAGCTTTCAATACTAAAATTATAATAAGCTACATTAAACCCTTATAATTTGTGAACTATTTATTTGATTTTTGAAATTAAAATCTAACATCTAATCTGGTTTTTTACCTTTTAAATTAAAAATTATTTTATATATTTTAGATGATAAAAGCTTCAAATTACTCTCTGGTTTTTTACCTTTTAATTAAAAAAGTATTTTATATATTTCAATGAGAAAATTATGACTATCATCGACAACACATTTATGCATCGCTAACAAAGTATTTGAGTTTCCTTTGGGAAATTTTTTTTAAAAAATGGAATAATTTTTCTACAAGAAAATTAAAAGAACAAATACTTTTGAATTTTAAAATTTGTAATAAAAAAATATAAAAATACTTCAATTTTATGAGTTGGTTTCTCAATGTCATATCTTCAACGTCATATCTGCCTAATAAGCTTAAGAAAAAACTAATCTTTCACCAATACTCAGGTACTCTAGTGGGATGTGGTGCTAGACTCCTTAAGTGGTTAGATTGGAAGGGTATTCTCCTGCAAACTTTACAGTAATATTAACATTTTCTTTGTTTATTTTAAATTTTTAATATTAAATACTGTAGTCAATAATCTAAAACGTCAAGATTTGTCCTAAAAGTTTTCACCAAAAAAAAAGATTTGTCCTAAAAGGTTTAACGAAATTAAATTATGAAACAAACAAATCAACAATAACATACCGGAGACATCGAGGGGAACATGACCATTCTGAACAAACAAATCATAGTGACTCAGCACATTAAACATGGAAGCCGAAGCCGTACAGAGTGCAGCCGCCGGAATATTCCGCCGATTCGCAACCCCAACGGGCCAAAACATGAACACATCATAAACCAACACCGTAGCCGGCGGCTCAAGCCGGTCAAGGAGCCGCTCTACCGGACCCTCCATTTTAGTAAAGACGGCTTCAGCGAAGCTGATAATATCAGCGGCTCGGCCCACCTCCGACGGAACCACCTGAGGGATAACTCCGAACCGGAAGTTGGCCGGAGGCTCTGGCTCCGAGCCGTTTGTTAGGAAGCCGAACCATTCTTCGGTTACTATAAAGGTTACTGCGAGCTTGGGGGATTTGGAAGCTATTTGTCTACAGAGGTTTAGCATAGGGTTTATATGGCCTCTCCCTGGGTACGGAACCGCCGCAACATGGCAGTTTCCGGCGGCTGAGATCTTGGTGGCGGTGGTGGTTGAAGCCATCGAACTTGATCTTCCGTTTATGATTGGGTTGTGGAATATAGTTTTTAACGTAAGCTATTGCGCATTAATAATGTTGATTTTTGTCAAATATTACACTTTACATCAGATAAATCTGATAAGAAAATGAACGCTTTCTCATAATTTTAATTGTATTTTATTTTTCTGATTAAAATTCCACATTATTGACCAATTCAACTACGAATGCTTTAATTTATTTTAGTTTTTTTTATTAATAATTTATTCTATAGTTTAGAATATCTCATTCTCATAAAATCAAAGTTTACCGGCAGCCCATACTTTTCCAATTTATAAAGTTTCTGGTTTTGTTGGTCTCTAAATTTACATCAAGTAACTTATACTCTTTTAGTAATTCAAATAATTCGTTAGTTATTAAATTTGATTCAAGTCATTTTTTAAGGGTAATTTTAATAATTAGGTCTTTTTAAAAAACTATAATACTAACTAGACTTTTTAATGTTTCAATCAAGTAAATATACCCCAACCTTTTGTATTTATTCTCAAACTGTACATTTACTAAATACAAAACTAAAAAAAGTCTAGTAAATCAAATTGTTTATTTTTTTTACTGATTAATGAATATAAATTTATTTTTATAAATATTGAATTGAATCTAACCAATCAATTTGGATATTATAAATCTAAATTTTTTTAATAACCAAATATCTAATAACCGAAACAAGAAATAAACTTTCTTAAATATTAAATATATGAAATATTCTAAATTTATCTAATTTTATTGGACAATTTTGGTAACTAGGCCTTTTTGAAAAAATAGTGTGGTACCGGACTTTTTAATGTTTCAATGAAGTAAATATATTTCAACCTTTTGTATTTATTCTCATACTCTACACACTACATTTCTACCAAATAAAAGAATTTGTGATTAAACCCATGATTACTCCACGTCTACCTGCTCTGCTTTGACTGTCCCTCTTTACCTGTCCCGAAAAGTCATTTTCTCCTTTCTTTAATCCCTTGTAATTTTCAACTAATCAGACATTCAGACATCTTAATTACTCTCTGTAAACAACTTTGAACTAATCCAAAACATAACCCTTTATCATTCATAGTGAGGTCCCGTTTCATTCCCTATTTCCCCTACATATATGCTCACACTTTTGAATTTACACGAACAAGAAGCCAACATGGAAGCAAAAGCATAAAGATAGTGATAGTTTTGTCTCAATTAGCATTACATTAATCATACAATTAAAACACAATTAGAAGTCTTCATTGTGTCCAAAGGGACTCCCTCTTAAGACAATCAGGGAACATTACATTGTTGGAAGCCGACATATCAAGGTTCTGTTGAAAATTGTTGTTGTACTCGTAACTAACTACGCTGCTATTGCTACTGTTGCTGCTGTTAGTGTTACAGAACGAGAACGAATTTTGGTCTTGTAATTCGAAAGATTGGGAGTTATTAGGTGGAATCATGGCGGATGCACAATGAGTGTTACCTACAGGTTCTTGTTGCATCTGAAAACATAGGATCTCTGCCTGCGCCATTGCTAGCTGCATTTGTAGCTGGGAAACCTGGTTTTGTAGATACGAGATTGCGCCAACACAGCCGTAGACTGGGTCGCGCATTCTTGCATTTGCTTCGAATACTAGACTGCCTACTGCATCTGCTCTTTGGTGCACAGGAAGCTCCTGTTATGGAGAATCACATTGAGAATGTCAAGTACCTGACTTTTAAACTTCTATTAACTGGTCATTTTTGTTGTGAGCTCAACTCGATTAAACAAGCCGAGTATAAGCACATTTTGAAGTATAAGCACATTTTGAAGTCTTAGCTCCCGTTTGGTTGTAAAAACGAAAACGGAATGAAAATAAATCTAGTCCTGTACCTTGTTCATGAAATTTTTTGTTATCATTCTTTATTGTTTCATGTTAATGCATTAGCTTCCCATTTTTCTTTCTCTACAGGGTATCAAATTTTAATCAAATACTACTCAAATTAGTTCAAACCAAAATGAATGATTCCAAAAAGCTTACTGAACAAGGTATACAATGAACTTCAATTCCGTTTCCGGAGATAAAACCAAACGGGCCCTTAGCAAATTACATTCTAACTTCATCGGTGTGTATTTTTATAAAAAGAATACTAGAAACTTCTTATCTCACTCATGAAGTACAGGTAAAGTAATGACAGAATTCAAACCCGGAAAATATGATAGGATACTTTGACCAAACAACTATGAAGAAATATCTATGTTCAAGATCAATCAAGAGAAATAGAAGTTTGATATTCAGTTGAAATCAATACATCCTATAAAACGAACTTTTAAGACAACATATAGAAGAGGTTAAAACAGAAAAAAACATATTGGTTGACATTAGCCCATGTTCGACCTTTGTGTTGTATAGAGAGATATAAATACCTGTAACATTTTGCTAACGTTGCTAGCACCAAAGACCTTGTGAACAATGGCGAATCTTTGAGGATCATCAGGAGGGAAGTAAGGTGCAAAAACACAGTCCTTAGCGCAACGTCGTCTAAGGAGTTTGCATGAAGCACAAGGAGAACTTCCTGCTGCCATAACTAATGTACCAAGAAAAACAAGCTAGAGAGAAGAGGAAATTGATGGGGGTGGGGTGGGGTTGTGATGAGATGAAGAGGAAGAAGTAGAAGAGGGGGAAGCAGGACAGTTGTTTTAAATAAGAAGTTAATCAGAAAAAGGATATTTATAATGCTTAATCTACAAGATGGTGTTTGGGTGTGAAAGCATTAAAATATTGAGAAACGGTTAAAATAGAATATCGAAATTACAAATGGAGAAAGTTGGAAAGATTATCTTAGGTTGTGTGTGTAAGCAGTTACATACTTCATTGTTTCGAGACATATGTGAGGTGTCCAAGTCTGGACATGTGGTTGTATATAATTATGTATTTGAAATTTAATGAAGATATACGTTTTGTTCAATAAACGTGTACACAGAAGGCCGACGTACATTGTAGTTTAATTTACAAAAATACCCTAGTGAAGTTTTTTTCTTCAGAAGGAAAGGATACGAATCATACGATATACTGAATATACATATCAGATATGACATCATTGAAGGGGGATTAAGGGTATGGTATTAGATAATCAATAGAGGAAATTACCGGAAACCACCCGTTAAATAGGTCATATTGCAAATAACCACCCGCTCTATCACTATTTACCGAAAACCACCCTCTAAAGATACTCCGTTAACAAAATACCACTATGTGCCAATATTCCGTCAAATATCCGTTTTGTGGTCCCACTTTATAATAAAATAATATTTTTCCTTCTTTTCTATTTTTAATTTAATTCTGTTTCCTTTTTATTGAATATTATTTACTAAAAATGCCTTCACCTCAAATCCAAAACCCAAACTCGTTGACCTTCTCCATCAAGCCGCCCGTTGTTCCTCTGATCTCTACTAGCGTCCTGCCATCCGTATCATCTCCGACACCGAACAAGTTCTCGACAAAGCCTTATCGCTCGCCCTCAAGTACCGGATCGCTAATGGCTTCGTCCGTCGAGCTTTCACTATCGTCCCCTCTGCTTATTCCCGGAAAGTCCTCTCTATCCTCGATAACTGAATCGGAGACGTTTCCTGGATCCTCCATGTCTCCACTCCTGCCGATTCCTCTTCTGATGACCTCGATTACATAGGTCTTCATCCAATTGCAGCCAACGAACCGATTCTCTGTCTAATTTGGGAGCAGATCGCTCAACTTCAGATCGGTTCCCTTGACTCCCGAGCAGACACTGCCGCTTCTCTTGTTTCACTCGCTCGTGACAACGATCGTTATGGTAGTCTTATTATAGAGGAAGGTGGTGTTGCTCCTCTCCTCAAGCTTGTCAAGGAAGGGAAGATCGAAGGTCAGGAGAACACTGTTAGGGCTATTGGTTTGCTTGGCTGTGATTTGGAAAGCGTCGAGTACATGGTTCATGCTGGAGTTTGTTCGGTTTTCGCTATTGATTTGCTTGGCCATGATTTGGCCGTGATTTGGAACGCTGCTAGGGCAGTTTCAGAGCTTGCTTCCCATGATTTGGCCATGCTTAATTGGTAAAGTTAATTGGTAAATAATATTTAATAAAAAAAGAAACAAAATCAAGTTAAAATAGAAAAACATAAAAAAAAAATAAGGAAAAATATTATTTTATTATAAAGTGGGGCCTACAGGACGGATATTTAACGGGATACTGACACATAGTGGGTTTTTGGTAACGGAGTATCTTTATAGGGTGGTTTTCGGTAAATAGTGATAGAACGGGTGGTTATTTGCAATATGGCCTATTTAACGGGTGGTTTCCGGTAATTTCCTCTAATCAATATGTATGAATAAATTATAATTAACAAATATAATCATGATGTGTATAATGACTTTGAATGAAAATATGACAGGGAAAGAAGATGGGTGTTGTGAGTTGGTTGACCACCGCCATGGCGCGTGATGCATGGCTGGCATTGGCAAGGCCATGCAGTGGTTTCGTATCCACGTTCACGTTTGACTCTTATCCCACACCAAAAAAAATATTATTATTAGGCATAATTTCATTAAAGTATCTTTTATTTTCACTTGATTGAACCACTCAATAAATACGAATTTTCTGTTAATCAGTCTTTATTTTCGAATTTACAATAATCTTTATTGCAAACTAAACCTAATCAAATACGAGTAGCTCATGTGTATAGGGATTTTGTATACGTATGTGGATCATATATTTACATATTTCATAATCATCTATCTTGTCAATGTTCTGCTCTTTTTGTTCGTTTTGTTTTTTCTAAAACATAACATGCTAATGTCTGCTAAAAAAAGTTCATCTCAGTTTTTCCATTTCACGAATATTAAAATGAAAACTTGAAAATAAAGGGTGACTAAGATAAAATTTGGATAAATAACAAGAGGTTGAAAACGATTCCAGATACAACAGGTGACTAATGTACACTCAAGAATAAGAGACTGTTGATTGAAAATTAGAATATTGAAAGGGTAGGTACAAATGAAGTTTCTCCAAATTTTATTACTATTTCAAGTACACAAAATTGTCAATATGAGGAGAATCTCATCAGAGGATTTTTTTTTGACATTATATTCAACATGTAATACTAATCAATAGAACATATTAAACAGCTAGCATAGTTTAATAATATCCTTTCTTAAAAATTTTAAATTTTCACATAATAAAAATATGAGTTTTTTTATAAGGAATAAGTACTGTAATTAATTATGAGAATCCCACATTATTATTTTTCTAATTTTTTTAGTTTTTGTTGGCTCATAACACTAAAATAAAAGGGTTATACAAAGTGAAAGCAATTAGAGGTAATAGAGTAATAGTAAATCAGTAATACATAGGAAACCTAAATAGGTGGACTAAGAATGGAGATCAAACGTGAATGTTTGGTGGCAAACATTCACATTGAAATAGACACACGTCCAAATCGCGTATCACGACGCATATTTTGATCGACCGTCACTAATTTATTGCTCCCCCAATGTATTCCTCAGCATTCAAAAGCATTTCAGGCAAGAATTAACACCGTTAAACTTTTAAACGGAAAAACCTACCAGCAAATCAGCGATGAACAATCCAATCTAGCACTTTATATTGGATGAAAATGTCAGGAGCTCTGGTTACACAGCTAACGACAAAGGTGAAGATGATCGAATTCGACAAGATTATCATCTCGTGTAAATTCTTTTGTCCATTTTCCTGTCCTAAATTAGTATCATACTATTCTGATCGGTTAACTTACAATTGAAAATATATTAAAAAATTAATTAATAATTTTAAGATGAAATTAAGTAATAAGGAAATTAAAATAAAATTGGACAAAAAAAATCAGATGCCTACTATTTGATTGGGTTACCTTTAGTGATTTTATCAATGATGAGTTTGTTAGTCTTGATGAAAAAACATAATTATTTTATTTAAGACGAAAAGTATAAGTTTTTGCTATTAAATTTGGTCAATACACTAATTAGATTGATAAAAAAAAAAAAAGATCGAAATTGAGGGGGACAATTTGTGTGTCATCAATTCAAAGGTTTGTGGAGTTTTCGTGGAAGTCGAAATGATTTTATCTAAATTCAGACTGAATCTTCGTTTTTTATGAAGTTAAAGATCAAGCATATTTTCAAATAAATTTACGGTTTTGCTGACTGGTTGACCCATTTGGAAATATCGACACTCAACACCAGTTTTTCTAATGATATCAAACTTTATGTTACCATTCAAGGATATTTTAGGTTGTACTACCTTTAGAAAATGGACAAACTTAACCGATTTGGGTGGAAAAAAGTTAACCTATTTGTTGTCTTTCTTGAAACTTCCAAGAATAAGAATGAGGTGATCAAACTCGATATGATTATAGACCTTTATTAATTCACTTCCCTGAAGGTATGTTTTATACCAATTCACATTGGTTATATACGAAGGTAGTCATCAACTTATTTCAAACAACATCATTGTGAATTTGAAAATTGGGGAAAATTTTAAGAACCACAAGAATATTGAAAATTATTATAATGACAACCTAGCTTTTAGCTATGGAGAGAAATTAATGTGAACCAATTAACGAGATCCGACATAAGGCTAAGATCTAAGCGATTATTAAAGACAAACACACTTCAAGGACTAGTATTAAAATTGAGATTACTGCATCAAAGTTGTAGAAACCTAAGAGCTATTCTCAGTGTCAGCATTTAATGCACTTCACATGATTCCAAGTTTTTCTACTCTGCTTCTAACACGGAGTATGTTGTTCCAAGAAATCTATTGCTTTTACCACCCTAATTTTCTTCATAATCACTCTTTCTCTTGCTTTATGAAATTAAAAGTCTACTCCATCGATTTGATTTCTTATGAATTCAATTTGATTAAGGAACACTTCAAAGGAACTAAGTATAATATTTTTACCACTACAATTTTCTTTAAAACCACTCTTAAAATATACCTCTCGAATCTTGACGACAAAACCACACTTCAAGGACTTTTTTTTTTTCTTAAAAAGCATCAAAAAGCTTGTAAAACTAAGGAACTAGTTTTTGGTTGTTTTGGTGTCGAATAAACACCGTGTATGAGTGTTGAAAATATTAGTTGGAGTTTATAAACTAATTTAGGATATCCAACAAACATACCCATATTGACAAAGTGGTGTCCAATAAACACTGGTAAGCAAATGCATGAAAATTAGGTGTCATTATTTTAAGGGGAGAAACAATATAGTAAATGCAATTAACAGATGAAGCTTGTAAACTATCAATTCAAAGTTTCAAAACCCTAAGCCCTAGGAAGAAGAGACCAAGGAAAAGAACACCTAAAAGAAAAAAGTTTAGAAGCTTTAGGGTTAAAACTTGGATTTTAGTGTTTTTATTAATTAATTCATTGAAAGAAGTAAGAGGAAAAAAAACAGACATCTCTCACGAATCCGAGAGATAGAAGAAAGCATGAGGGGTCCAAGGCAAGCATTAAATGTGCTTCGATGAAATAGAAGATTCGGTTCTTGAGAAATGTAAAGTTTGAAATTCTAAATTTTGGCCAAATTAGAAGCAACAATGTTTGACGATGACAAAACCTGATCTTCTCTCTCCATGGACTAATGGGAATGCTTTAGGGCATGTTTGGTGTACGTATAAAGTGGTCATAGTTGTTGAGGTAGTAGTAATGTTTTAAACTGGTTGGTTTGATAACGGTGACATAACGCTACTTTACACGCTAGTTGAAACGCCAATGTCAATCGTAGAAAGACGACAACTTACCAGGAACGACGTCGCTCGTAGGGGCACTGGATCAGATTCTTTAGATTCCCAATGTATGATAAAAACCCTGATTCATATACAAAGTGATTAACAGAAACGAAAAAATTAATATGTAACTTTACATCTAACACAAGCAATTTGCACATG
Organism: Fagopyrum esculentum; assembly: GCA_033239045.1. Taxonomy (NCBI): domain Eukaryota; kingdom Viridiplantae; phylum Streptophyta; class Magnoliopsida; order Caryophyllales; family Polygonaceae; genus Fagopyrum; species Fagopyrum esculentum. Next base: position 132,234,525 of record BSUD01000008.1, on the reverse strand, counting down.
GTTGCAGAACATGGAAGTTATTATAAGATTCATGCATGTTTGATAGATTGATTAGTGTGTGGGTGTGTTCTTTGACTTCTTTTTTCCCTGAGATTAAGTGAACGCTACGCGGTCTGAAGTATTTTTTTAACTAAGAGCTGATGTAATTTGCTGATATAAACATATATGACTTGTTGCAGCAAAAGGCGTAAAATGTTTAAAAATACATGACAGTAAGTCATTTTTGCAGCTAAGGGTTGAAGAGTGAAGACCTTGCTCGTGAAAAATAAATAACTGTTTCCAATTTTACAGTAGCTTTTTAAATTATTTAAAATGGAAATTATGACATGACAGAAGGCAAAATCACCAGTTTTTGTTATGGTAATATGGGCATCAACCATGAGTAATAAATAGTTGATCGGTTACCTATCAACTTCTGTTGATGCTTTGGTACATTTTCAAGTTGCGTATGTTTCGCTTCTTGATCCCGTCTCTAAAACAGGTGCTTGCTGAACAGCATTTTTGTCTTTGTGATGATGACTTTTCAAGGCTCCTCGTATTCTTTTCCTTCAGGTATTCGGATGTCTGTAACCAAACTGAATAATGGGAAAACAGCATTTCAGTGACAGTTTCAATGCAGAATGCCCAAAATTTCTAACATAAATCTGACCAGCTGCAAGCAAAATCACGAGGACAAAAGGTAATCAACAACATGACTATGCATATTCTACTTAAAGAAGAGAGTGCTCAATTTAGAATGTCAAAAATTTACGAGCAAGTCTTACAATTGATGAACAGTAATGTCTGTTTTCACAAGTTTACAATAAAATCTCATATTGTTATTAAATTCTAAAATCATCAAAAATCAATGACTAATCCACAGGTTCATTTAAAACAGTTGTCTGATCCTTTATTGTAGTTTCTAGAAAGCCAAATTGGAAAAAATTTTTCTTTTTTCTTCTTCTTTGCTTGTATCAAACCAGTAATAGTAGAGTCTCAAATGTTACACGAAGGCCGAACATGATTAAAACTTTCACATCCCGCTTTCTAAAGCTAACAACATTCAGTGACCATTTTTCTTTTGCTTTCCTGTTTATCATGAGAAGACTTTTTCATTAATCACTGTTGTTGGTCCAAAAACTGCACCAAAGGTTTCCTGGATAGAACAATAATTTTGATTCAGTCAAAATTCTCAAACTACGACTTGCAAGCCGGCTTATCATAGGCCCAATGTCGGTACCAGTGTTTGTATTATTAATGGTTAGTGATTAGCAGTCAAAACTACAGCAGGAATATTGCCAAACCTTCACCCCTAATAACAGGGGAAGTTGGTGCACATGACAACAGCCATGGAGTAGATTACATTAATAGCCTTCAAATCTTGTGATAGTTTTTCTCCCATTGACACAAACAACCAAACGACCTACTATCCACTTGTTAAAAAATGACTAAGCCTACAATAAATAAAAAAAGAAGCATCCCTGCCCAATTTCTCAATTAAAAAAATGGTTTCATTAACATCCTCTTGAGTTAGTTTGGCTCAAACCTTTGATCTTTGTCCAACCAAACAACTGGATACCAAACAATAGCGTGTTGGTATAAAGGATTTACAATGGAAAAACGATAACTAAAGATACAGATTTTTTATGATAATTCCGCCACAAATTGAAGTTTAATTCACGTGTTGAACATACCAGAATGTGTGGAATGTGACATAGCTATGAGCCTCAGCCTCTCGATAGCCTTTAGATCATTGGCACTGCTGAGTTGTTTATCATGACCATTCTGAGGGCTCAATAAAACCAGTTCACAAGCCTGTTGTACAGGTAAACACAGAATTGAAAATTCATTAAACACTGAGAATGACAAAGAGGGGGAAATTCATTAAATCCAGAATATGCCTATAGTAATTTTCAGAATGAGAATATTGGAATTTTAAGATTCGTGAAGTATCAACATTCAACAAAAACATCAATATCGACATAATTGCCTTTAGCATTTAATTGTGTAGTACTTGAAACGCAAGATACAGTTGCACTTTAAATTATTTCATGAATATTGAAATGGATTAATTATCTCAATGCCTCCCTAAGCTCGTGTAACCTGACCAAATTATCTCAATGCCTCCCTAAGCTCGTGTAACCTAACCAAATTTATCCACTGAACTCTAACTCGATGGAGTCAGTGCGACTTACTCTTAATTCAAAAAATTTTGGGTTGAGTTACACCGACTTAAAGTTCAGTCGGTCAAAGATCAAGTATTCCAGGTAGAAAGCACTTAGGGGCTAAAACCTATTAAATTCATCTATATTGTCCAATGAAACATAGATATTGGTTCATAGTTCATCATTTCAGTGGAGATACTCTTGAATAACATGACGTGCAATTGTGCAAATACTTTAGCTACATTCTACGCTTAAGAAATGTCAACTAGTTATGGAAAAAATTACATTAAGAAACACAACTTTAATACTCAAAACATTATGTATCATGAAGCAACATATACTGTGTACAGACTAATGAGAGCCACCGCAGCAAGTCCCTTGAACATACCTATTAGAACATGTACACCAGAAATTCAGAGGGATATTTTTACAAGGCCAAGATTTCTGATATTGAAAACAATATTTTTTCTGAAAATAAACTGAATAACATCATCAAAACTATTTGCAAGATGATTAATGATACCAATAAACTCCAGTCTTATAAAATCCAATCAGGACTAAAATTAGTCTGCATAAGACTCTTCTATAATCAATCTGATCATATGAAGTTTGGATCATTACAAAGCCATATTAACCTCCGGTCCTCCACAAGATAGAGTTTCATCATTTAACAATTTATAAATATTCATAGAATGAAAGATACAGTTTCATCACTTAACAAGTTAGTAATATTGTTGTCGGTGACAGCATACAATGACGTATACGTAACTTCTGAGCCTGACTCAAAGATATTCCAAAAACGTCAAAAAATTAACAAAACCCTAGGATAAGAGGAAGCACCTTTCCGGCGATAGAGTAGAAGCCACTATCAACAGAATCTTCAACAAATCTTCTCCATTCACTTGTAGACACTCGCCAATTTTGATAGATGGAAGAAACTGATTCGCGCGCAATCAAGGCCTCGTATCGCAAAGCTAAGCAACTCTGGAAGCAGAAACGAAAAGCCAATGAGAGCAATCACAAAATTATACGAGACACTATTGACTAAACGGTAATCAAAAGCCACAAACAGTCGATTGTTGAAATTGCTTAAAAAAATATTGACTCGAATTTGTAAACCAGACCTCAACGTCGTTTACGATCGTAAAAGCGCGAATAAGAAAATCGAGAACCGAAAGCTTGTGATCGATAGGTTTTTCTGCAGTATCGCGGATAGCACTGAGAGATTCCGATCGCATGAATTCTTTCAAGACCGACTGCAATTGTAAGAATGATTGTACGTCCTTGACTGTCAGAATCGATTCTAAAACTCTCAGCGTTGCATCATCGAATCTGTTTACAAAAGAAAATCGACTGAAATGCTAAAACTGGAATTTTTTTTCCGACTGCAATCGATGTGGAAAAAGGCATAGAGAGGGAAAACCTTCTTTGATGGAACTGAGAGCGAAAGAAAGAGGTCCGTTGCGCGGGAATGGACATTTGGGCCGGATTGACGAAAGACGATAATGGCAGATGAAGCCTATAACTCGCGAGTAACCAGCTAAGAGCTTAAGAATTCTGGGTTTGGGCTTTCAACGAAACATAAATGTTTGGGCCTGTGATTGGCTGCAATGTATACATCATCTAGTTTAGCATCTGCAAAAACTAATTCAATTTGAGAATTCCATTCATGATCGACAAAAATAAACAATGTCATAAGTTTAAATGTTCAAGTCCGATCCATTACTAATGCATATTGGATACAAATCATAGTTTTTGTTTAAGGGTCCGTTAATAACCACGAGCTTACAATAACCGAAGTTTATTGTAATTGAAGTTGAAAACTCGGGCTAGCATTAGGAAAACTCGGGCTAGCATTAGGATTGCTCCTATTTTCATATAATTTCATCAGGGATTCACTTTTGACGGATGTTAATTTCATAGTAAATAGTTAATTCGATTTCATGATGCAAATAGCCAAAAATAGAAGAAAAACTCATATAAAGGAACATGAATAGAGAAAACTTATACTCCATCCGATCAAAAATAACTGTCATTTTAGCCTTTGACACAATTTTTAAGAAAAATACTAAATAACATAGATTTTGTAAAATTTTTCTAAATCTTATCACTTATTTAATATTCAACCTTCTTTTAAACCAATAAAAAAGATTTTAGAACTAAAATTAATCATTTACACCAATTTTCAAGAACATTTCTTATAATTATTGTTCATTTATTTGCCTAGAAAACTTAAAACGACAGATAAGTTTGATCAAATTTGTAATGCTAAAGCGACACTTATTTTTGATCGGAGGTAGTATAATTTAACAAGTTTAGTGGATTGGGTCGAAGAAATAGAAGATCCAAATATTTAAGGTTTCCCTTAAACAAAGTGAGAGACGAAGAAAAGAGGGTTGAGCGACGTTCCAACTTTGAGGGCAACGAGAGTAGAAGAATGACACCTCATTACATAAATTTACTTCATCTACTTTCAGCTACCATAAGCTTGCCACGAAGAAAAACTTACGGAATGAAAAAAAATTCAACTACTATAAACTACCATAAACTTTAATTATCTCTCAAACGCCGAGTATTCCAAATACCACAATCTACTTAAATTTCATTTTTTTCTTCGTCTTCGTTATCATCCACCTTCAGTTTCGTCGTCTCTCAAATGTTACTTTTTCTTGTCTCCCAAACGGTACCTTACAACACAATATTATATATATATATATCGGCTATACCATCAACATTTGAAACCGGAAGACCGGGTTTGGTTCGAGTTAACCCTGGAAACGAGCCTTGACTCGCCGGGCCCACCTAGGAGGTCTACTACTAGAGTACAAGCGTTTTCTTTTGGTCATTTTTTTTTTGTTCAGTTACGAAGGATACCCACCCCGGCCACCCGTATTTCTATTTCACTCAAATAGAGCGGTGTGAGAAGGAAACGGTTCTCCAATGTCCCGAAGAAACCATCTCCGTGAAAGCTCGTCGCAGTCGCGGCAGCACCAGCCGCCAGTTTTACTATCCGAAGACCCCCTCCGCCGCCGTGGGGCACCAGCACAGCACCATCCATCGGCCATCGAAGATCGTATCGCCATTCACCAGCGGGACCTCCAAACCATTCTCCTCGATAATCAACGGCTTGCAGCCACCCACGTGGCACTGAAGCAGGAGCTTTCTTCAGCACACCAAGACCTCCGCCACCTCGCCGCCATCTCCCAGAAGATCAAGGCTGAGAGGGACGCTGAAGTCAGAGAGGTGCTCGAGAAGTCGGTCAAGGTCGAGGCCGAGTACCGTACGGTTGAGGCTCTTAAGGCGGAGATTGTTGCTGTTAGAGATAGCGTGGAGAAGATGAAGGTGGAAAGGGAGGAGCTCGGTGCTCATTTGAGTGTTGTTAATGGCAATCTTGCGAGGGCGAAGTCGGAGTTGAGTGATTTGCCGGATATTAGGGCTCAGATGGAGAACATCGCGAAGGATATCGAAAAGGGAAGGTAGTGGAGCCCTAATTACTCAATTTCTTTTCAGTTTTAGGTTCAGATTTCGGACGTACTTGAATTTTTCAAACTTGGTGTAATATGATTGCAATTGAATGTTGAATTGAACAAAATTAACAATCTGTGGGTGGTTAAATTATCTGGGCCATTTAACTATGATAATATGATAGTTCGTTCATAGCGAAAAAGAATCATAATATGTAGAGGATTTATGCGTCTCCCCTTAAATGATAGGGCTGCTGTGGAGGTCGAGAGGAAGAACCGCAAGATAAATGATGATCATGGTCTAGCAATGGATAAATATAGGTCATCAATGATGCAAGAAATCGAAAGGCTTCGGGGTGAGCTTGCTAATGCCCAAAAAAGGGCAATGGCAACAGCTGCTGCTGCAAATCCAGGTATATCAATTTCACTGGCTTTCACCGAATCTCTTGGATTGTTTCTTTTAGTTTTTTTTTTGTCAAACAGCATGGGTTTGTTGTTTTGTAATTTGAAATTTATTCCCAAATTTGATTTGTCATGTAAAGGACCCAAGTCACCCAACTCAAAAGTATCTCATATTCTGTGCTAATAAATCCAGTGATATGCTATTGCATGTTTTTAATTTATAAAATTTGATTTACAGGTCCTGGATATGGAACCATGTATGCAAATAATGTGAGTTCCGGTATTGTGCATGGAGGAGGTTCATATACCGTACAATATCCTATGCATCAGGTACAATCTACTGATGAGCGTCCTTGTATTTCTCCTTCTAGTGCTGGTTTTCTCTCTGAGCATGAGAGTGAAGGCAATTCATAAGACGAGGTTATGATATAGAACAACATTTATAAGGGTGAGTTATGGTTAAATTATGGTGTCAGGGGACAAGGAATGAAGTTATGGTCTATGGATAATTTTTAATGGTAATGACTAAAGGGGACTTGCATTCCAATCACTAAGGAGTTCAAGGAAACTTGGGTGATTTGATGAGTAAGACATGAATGAAATAGTGGTCAACTTCACATGGCTATCTGGATAAGTTTAGTTCTGTTGAATGAAATGACATAGTTATAAGTTATTTCTTATGCTGAAACATAAGTGTACGGCTACTGAATGTATGTTGATCTGAAGGTGTCTAAAGGATGAGATATCTTAATTGTATCTCTCCACTACCAGAGCTATTTGAGCATAAATGTCTTTGTACTGTTTAGTTTGATGAATGTGTAGGTGTCATATATCTTAGATCTTAGTGGAGACATATTTATCAGTTTTTGTGTAAGTAGTAGGTCTCGTATAACTCTTTAATGAAAAATCATAAGGGTTCGCATGTATGTGAACCTCAATTCGTCTGTAAGGCTAATATGAATTCCCCATACACCATACTAAAATTATTTATATGAACTATGGAGTGAATCCCCCATGCACGTATAATCAGGATAATCTGAATTTATGTAATTTGTGAATCCTTATATGGAAGAAGCTTGTTTAATCTACTAATACTAAGATTGTCAGATACAAAAACAAACGTCAAAGTGAGGTTAAAAGATAGCTTGACTAGTTGTAAAAGTCAACTTAGTGTTAGAATCAGGAAGTCTACTATGCCGAAGCATTACTTGTTTATTAGTTGAACATTTACATGCATCTCTAGACATCAAGTATCTCCGAGCACAATCAGGTCTCCTACATATATACCCACTTGTGCTCCATACCTTTGTAATTTAAGTTTCACCTGTAAGTCCTCAGGCTTTTTCACCCCAAAAGCTGGAGACTTCAAAATATGGATTTGAAAGGTTTATTCAGAGATATGAAAGGAAAGAAACTAAAATTGTTTGTTTTCTAGAAGTACCTTAAAGAAGAAGATGGTATTTAAACTTCTGATCTATTGCCTTTCCAGAATCAGTAATAAACACGCAAGCAGCATAGATGTATTCAAGCAAGTACATGCTTTCAGAAAATGTGGATCATGCAATTGTGCTAAGTCATTTTTTCTAATCATTGTAAATCAAGCAATTATTTTGAGTGCAAATGTTTTAAACTTAGAGCTTCTCCCTTTATAAGTAGGATTATACCGGACCATAGTATATTAATAAAATCTTGGTATGGGTAATAATTTGCTTTTATGATTCATGTAAAGAGACTGTGTAGTAACGTCTAAACCCAAAACCATTAGTTTTGTTTTGAGTAATTTATTGATTTACTTTTATATTTCTATTTCAATCATTATTTCTCTCCTCCACCTTCTATTCTCAAGTAATTTACACCTTAATTTACTATAATGATATGACATTAAAAAGATTTCCAAATCCTGCATTTGATGAAGGTATTTCTGTTGGCCTTAGTCCAAACATGTCAGGAGCCTATGTGGAGTAGCGGTATATCAAAGCAAAGCCGCCACTTCAATTAGCGGCTTTGTTGTAAAAAAAAGAAAAGTCCTTTTTTTTTCCTTCTTAAAATGAAATAAGCTACTACCTGGGGAAGACAGTTATGATGTGCAAACATCAGGGAGTAGGGACCAACATTGCTCTATTTCAGGAAAAAAGTAGGAAAATAATTTAAAAAGATAGACCCTATCATGATTTGTGTTTATATTCCTCAGACCGCTCCTAAAAATGGCGGATCTGCTTGCCCTCAATCTGGATCAATCTGAACCTTGGTATATGTGTAATTAGTCTTATGGTAGCACTATTTTGGTTATGATGGTTGTTATTTTACCCCCAAATTGCTTGGTAACTGTTGGTACTCTTCCAGAAACAAAAAGAAGAATCTGTTTTCCAATATATTGGAACTCCTCTCTTTTCACTATATATACTCTTTCGTTCATTTCTTGTTCCTGGTGTATGTGCTACCACTTATGAATAGAAAAGAGAATGATGGTTTATTTACCTTTGAGCCCAAGTCCGTTGGTAATCGTCTATGTTTTATTTCTTTTGAAAAACGGTGAAAATAGTATATATGTACATCTTGTGCATGTGTGTATGAACAAAGGGCTGGGGTCTGGTATGGTAAGTTACCTCCCATGTCAAAGAGTGGATTGAATCTCGCCTCATGCCTCTTCCAAGTAACAATTACCTTTAAGCCTGCACTTTCTACAATCAGGGGGTAACATTTGTTACTCGTCAAAATTAGAGAAACGTCCCTTTCCATCTAAAAGCCTTTGCAATCACAGTGCATCTGGGGACAATGTATTTGCTCACGCCACACCTCATTATGTATCCATTTTGACATTATATATAGACTAGAAATTTGCTTGAGTTCCAAGTTGTTTTGCTTATTTACTTGTTCGTGGCTGAAATAGTACAAGGCAATTAACTGATTGTTTGACATTGGTTCCAGGGACAAGGTATTGTTCACGCCACACCTCACTATGGCCATGGACCATTTGTTTCTGGACCAGGTGATACTCCACAAGAGAATGGGCAGATATAAGCTCTGTATGTTAATTCTGTCTTCTAAAGTCAAAAGGTGCCATTCTACAAGCAACTATTACTATTGGCTAGCCTTTTTTCTAATCTGTGGTGGATGCCATAGCCTGCTGTGACCTTTCTTGCAATTATGGTTGACAAAGATGAAGGGCTTTCACATTGTCCTTCCCGCTTTGCACTTTTAGCAGCTTTGGAGTTGAAAATCACAAGCATAGTATCCATTGCTAGATCCTCCATATTAGTTGTAAATTTTTTTTTTTCTTATAGTTATCTGGTTTAAGAAAATAGGTTTTACAGAATGGCCAATTTTGAGCACAATTAGACTTCTTAGGTGTTGATACTGTCCCCTGCATCATTTACAATCTTGACTTCTTGAGCACAAGGAAAGCTCTATAGTGAAGGTTGCTTTTTATCCGCTTCTATCTAATCCGTCCATGACTTTGTTATATATATGCTTCTATAGGTGCCTGGGTGGTTTGCTTGTGCTGATTCCTGAATCATCCACCATTACAAATATGACTGCAACGATGAGATAAACCAGTTTGTAGGATTGAAATAGTTTGTTGATTCAGAGATCTCAATGCCATATTGTCATGTGACTATGGTTGCTGTGATCAGTCCTGGGAGTGAATGATTCAATCCAATTAGTGTTAAACAGCGAGAATAGAACACACACTGACTTCCTAAGAGATACTCGGATTCACCATCCAGGAGAGTGCCGATTCACGCAATCGAACTCACTATTTTCTAAACTCGGCCTTGTAAGGAATCATGGGCGGCAATTCACCTTAACAACATAACCTATGGGAGTAATTGCGGAAAACAACATGAACTGTGAGTGGGTGGTGACTAGGTGGTGACTACCGCCTGCCAGTTGGTTTGGATAGGGCCGATCATAATTGGTTGGTTCGGTTCAATTGAACTTGACGATTTTGGCCTAAACTAGACGCAAGCCGTTTATTAGCGGTTCGGTGTGCGGTTAAGAATTTATTGATTATCGTAGGTTTGGTATATATCGGTGTAAACCGATAAATACCAAACCTAATACCGATAATCAATGTGTACATATCATACATATGTACTTACTGATAAATATTATGTTCACACATTTATGTAACAGGTAGAAATCAATGTGTACAGACGGAAGGACCAACAAGAATGAACGTTCAAATTAAGAGTCCACGAATGAAGGACATTTGTTTCCTATTTTAACGGATTTTGATAATTATTATCATTCTTCATTATGTAAATAATTAAATATAAATATGAGAGAGAAAGATTATGATTTATTGAGTATCTTTATTTAATGTTTTTAATAAATCTTTATATCAAATATGGAAGAGCCTAGTTTGTCAACATATAAACAAAAGGCCTAATTTATACACATTGATACATAACTACCTACTTAGCCAACTCATCCAAGTTGTTTTAGGGTTTCTAGGAATCGAGGAAGGTGGCGGCAAAAGAAAAGGCGCATGCCAACGCATTATTTTATTGGTGTTTAAGGGACAACAAAGTATTTTTGCTTTCAAAACACTACCCACAAAGCGGAAACTTTCATTCTCTCTAGTGTTCAATAAGCACTCACTGAAAATATAAAACACTAGTGTTTTATAGTCCCACCAAACAACCAAATTTGATAAACGCTATAAAACACTAGTGTTTTGTACCTAGCAAACACAACCTTAATTATCAAACAAAATTTTAAAAAATTCTTATCCAATTATATAAAGTTACTAAACCCGTTTTAAAGTAAAATAATTTCGTGATAAATTTATTACATCCGACTCAGTAGATCAATAACCCCACATATTAATAGGTAAATAACCCACATATCAATAGGTCAATGACCAACATATTATCTATTAAACTATTAAAAACAAATACTATACACAATTGTAGTCAAAAGATTGATAAAAAAGATTGATAAATGTATTATGATGAGTATACTATTTGAAAGTGTGAGTAAATTGCGTATACACCTAATAAGCCCATTAGATATCCATATTTAGGTCCCATATTTAAGTAAATTGAGTTAAAAAGTTAGGTCCTTGCAACACATAACAAGTCACCAAAGACCGAAAATCCCACGTATTAGTAGGTCAATAATCTGCTTATTAGTAGGTCAATAACCACACTGATCAGTAGTTACCCGCATATCAGTAGATCAATAACCCCACTAATCGTTATGCCAATAACCCCGCATATCAGTATGTCAATAACCCGTATAACAATAAATTAATGACCCACATGTAATACATTAAACGGATAAAAACAAATGATATACATAATCTTAGCCAAAATGCCGGGAAATATATGATTTGTCTGGCCCGGGCCCTTGCACGTACCCCGACTCCGGATTGTACCTTTGCTTATACCCATCTACTTATCAGTGCGGATCGGTCTGGCTTTGTTTAAGTCTGGGTACAATCTTATGTGTTAGATTTTTTACAAGTCTATAAACAAAGTGTTGAACACATGAAATCTTACTTGTTCCACCCATTATAGATGTGGGGTGAATTGGATGTGGGTGAGACCCTCACGAGTAACAGGCAAATGGAGTTAACAATTTTGTGTGATGAATCAGGTGGTATCATAGTCATTCACTCGACACTCGATCGTCAATCCATTGTCCTCTCTAACTACTAGCTTAAACACCGTTAGAAAGGAGATTATTTTATCGTAAGGAATCACGTGACAATGTTATTTTGATTTGACGAGATTGATTTAAGTAGTTACAACTTTAAATTAGATGCCACGCGATCATTATAACTATAAGCAATAAGATAACTTATCTTTGATGACGTTGAGCCTCGTAATCTCAACTTGTTTTACAAGTAGGGTTGTGCAAACGGTCCGAACCGTATTGACCAATTTCTATTTATTTATTATATGGTTCAATACGGTTCAATCCGATCATAAACATGGATTTTTCTTTAAAATGAAAAGGGAAAAAACGATTTGGACTGAAATATTCTGGTCCAAGAAAGGACCGGACCGAATCAGACAAAAACGGTTCAGGATCGGATCGGACCGTATTTTCCATTCCGATCATCCTACTTGCAAGTGGGGGTTGTGTTACTAAGTTTAGACAATTTTCTTTAACTCCCCAAATATGGGGTGTTTCATGCAATTATATATAAAGTAATTTTCTTGTGCAATGGGAAAGTCATCTAGATTGGAGAACGACAACACACAGCGCTTGATCGAATTCGAGCTTCTCTCTTGTCTAAGTAACCTGCTCAAAGGAGTCAAAGGGCAACTCAAAAGGAAAACCCCCTTCTCTGTAGGCAACTAGGGTTTTTACTTATCTGGCTCGTCCTTGAAGCTAAAAACCCTTTCTTTTTCCCACTTCGACGCCCAATTTCAGCGACCCAATAATGAGCACCGGTACCGAATCACACGACCCGCCAACAACCACCGATGGATCCACTGAGGTGATTCAGATCGAGCCTATTAGGATGCCCACGCCCGAGGAAATTAAGGGTCAAGACATCTGGAACAACTGCGCTGTTCGCAGTGTCGTTAGCGGAGTGATGGGTAACGCTAAATCAGCTTTATGTTCCTTATTCTTCGTTTCTTTTTATATGTTATAGTGATGATTTCTTCTTAGTATTTGGTTAAAAAGGAAAATTTGATCGAAATTTATTCTGTTATCAAGTCTTAGATTGTGCCTACCAGGTGTTTGATGAAAGTTCTCTGTGCGAGAAGAGAATATTAGTGCATTGCTCCATCTAGGGTAGTTGCTCTGTCATGATTCTTCTTAAATTTATGTTGTAGGAGGTGGGCTTGGAATGGTCATGGGATTGTTCTTTGGATCATTAGACAGGCCTCTAATGGCAGAAGAAATGACTGGGAGACAACAGTTTATTTATCAAGCAAAACAAATGGGCCAAAGGAGCTGGAGTTCTTGCAAGGCTTTTGCTGTGATGGGAATGGTTTTCTCTGCTGCTGAATGTGTTGTTGAAAAGGTATTAGTTGATCTAATGCGGATACATTAAAATGCATTACTAATCTTGATAATCAATTGCCACTAAATACGAATTATATTGTTGAAGGTTCGGGCAAAGCACGACACAACCAATACAGTGGTTGCTGGATGTGTCACGGGAGCTGCTATTTCAGCTAAAGGTAAGCTTCATAGCCTTTTAGTTCGTGCTCTTGGGATTTACTGGATTGGAATGATCTGATTTAGTTCAGTGTAGCTCTGTTACCTTAGTCTTTATGGATTGAAATTACCTGATTTACAGTTGAATGTGGCTGCTCTTGATTATTTATTGTTTATATTCTTTGTGCGTGTTCCTCTAGAGTTGATGTCAAATATCATACTATAATCTACAGAAACCAACTCTAGTTTGGACCCACCTTGCACAACACCCAGTATGAAGAAATTTTGTCGTTCACAAGTCACAACCCGTTATATGTACTTCATTATCAACCTTATGCAAAACAAACCATATTTGAATTGTTCAAAATACAAATCACTTAGTGAACCCTAGACCTTAAATATGTTTGAATGAAAATGGGTATTTCATAGATTTTGGCTTGTCAGTAAATGGTAAAATGTGTCTGAGTGGTGAATTGTTAACAAAGTATGGATAATAAGTGCTAATCACTTTTCTTTGTTAGGGCTAGCTATATGCAAAGTTAGCTATTTGTCGGTGGTTTGATGGTTTATGCTACAAATGCTTGTTTGATGCCATGTGTCACAAATCGGATATATTTACACACACACACACCAAAAAAACTTAGAAATATGTATTAGAGCTAGCTGAAATATCAGAGCTAGTGAGACGATGTATTGATCTAGATTGCAAAGATAAAACCATAAATCCACAGCATGGTTCTGTAAGCTAGGCCATGAAAAAACTATGTAATGCCTAGGTATGAATATGTAAAGTTATCTTTTCATCATCAAATGAATTACCATTCATTTGAAACAAAGAATCTGTGTACTCATCAGAATGGCCTTGTGTTCACCCCTTGCTCTTACGAGCATGGACCGAAAAGATATCTAGAGCTTGGTTCATTTTTTGTTTAGGTGATGCACTCCTTCTGTTTCACAATTTGTGTAGCTGATTGAAGCTCATCACCTGGTTGACTATAGTATATCCTTCTTGTTTCTTACTACCATCTTTGGTGCACATTAGTTGTAACTCTTCTACTTGCGGTTTTGCAGCTGGACCACAAGCAGCTTGTGCAGGCTGCGCTGGATTCGCGGCATTCTCTGTTGTGATAGAGAAATTCTTGGAGGGCCATTGATTGAGCTGCTGACCCCATTGTTACCTGGTAGCCTGTTAAATTCACCATAAATTTTTGCATAAACATCAAGAATAGTTAAGTCATTTATCTAGTGAGAATATACTGTCATGAGATGCCAAAAATTATCTCCATCTACTTTGTCTTTCCAATTTAGGGATATATGATCAGTGGGAAGATTTGCAAAGTTTCCCCTTCAGTGACAGGGTCTGGTATAAGTTTACCAGTTTAATTGATAAATAATTATGTATCATCATAATATTGTTATTTTAATTGATTTGAGTTTTGGGCAATATTTAAAGTGGAATCCATGTTACCTGAATAGCAAAATTCCCATGACACGTTAATTTATTTTTGTTTGGCAAGATTAGTGACGATGTCCATTTCGTCTTGAATAGGCCCAATAAGGGTTAATCTGTGAAGTGTTTCATCACAGTTTTTTACAGTTTTTTGTTATGGTACAAACAATGCTCTCATTATGGAATTATTAAAAAAAAAAGCGATAGATTAAATTTTGCAAATATATAACTTTGGTGGGTGGTTCATATTATCAATGGATTTTATGATTTTAGGATGAAAATTCTTCCGACTTATGTGATGGACTCCGACCTACCGTACATGTGCGTTCGGATGTGCGCTGAAACTCCTACGTGAACTTCAATTTACCAAAATTTAACATGGTACCCAACTGAATTGATATCAGTTTTGTAGGCCTTAAAACATTTATTGTAAATCTTGACTAAATTACCTGGTAGACTACTCCTATTGTGAATTGGTATTAGGATACGCACACTTGCACTTAAATAATTGAATTGGTATTAGGATAACGCACCCTTGCACTTAAATAATGTGTGATGAAATCCGCCATAATGAACTTTGACTTGCTTCAATTTCAAATAATGTTGTATAGATTTTATTGTATGTTTACTGCTTTCGGTACACATTTATGAAAAATTTATGTTTAGATTTTACATATGGACGAGGGGATTAGATAAACTAAACCCCACATGAACTTTGAACTCATAAGATACTATCTTAGCACCGCGATGACTAATCCAAACCTCTGACTTGATCAAGCGAGTGAAAACCTAATATGAAATCGATGAACGAGGGGATGTGATGAACGGTAATAGATTGAATGATCGAATAACTATATTCAACGATTGTCTTACTATCACATATTCTCTCTAGTTCTCGATTCTTGTCCTTAGAACTTTTAAATTTTGGTTCACAATATAACGTTACAAAGTGTAATTAATACTTAAACTTTCTATAAATATAATTTTATATACCTTTTTATTTATTATTTGTATTTTTAAACACTATTACCTCTATTATCGTATAATTCTTTTATTCTATAATTGGTTTGATACAAATTTTCTAAATTATAGTGAATGAATAAATATTATTTTTTTAGATTTTTTGTTTTCTTAATATGTGTGATTTTTTTCTAATAACAATTATTCAAAAATGATTACAATTAATTAGGTAGTGAAAAATAGAAAATTTTTTTGGTCAAAACAAAATTTAATGCATTTGAACCACTAATGTCCATAATTACACATGTTATTTAGGTCAAAATAAATAATACGAAATAGACATTTGCTTGTTTATTTCAAATTACAATCTAATATAGTGATATAAATCAGGTAATCATTCAGGTACGGCCCTCTTTTTGCGGTACGGCCGTACGGCCGTACCGCAGGGCGACACGTGTCCCGAAAAAAAAAAAAAATTTTTTTTTTTTTTTTTTTTTTTTTTTTTTTTTTTTTTT
>BSUD01000008.1:132144414-132217895 GCA_033239045.1 Fagopyrum esculentum | reverse complement strand
AAAAAAAAAAAAAAAAAAAAAAAAAAAAAAAAAAAAATTTTTTTTTTTTTTTTTTTTTTGGGACACGTGTCGCCCTGCGGTACGGCCGCACGGCCGTACCGCAATAATGGGCCTTACTTGAATGATACCCATATAAATCATGCATTAAAAATATAGTACTATGAATCATTGTTCTTTTTTATCACATTAAATCATGGCTATTGAGTCGCTCTTCAAACAATCACATGATTAGACTTGATTAATTAAGCTATTGTCATAGATTCATGGTTCCGTTTGGGACTAAAGAGAGTTAGATGTTGAAGGACGAAGTGGTATGTGTCACCGGCGGCAGCGGCTTTATCGGCTCATGGCTCGTCCGGCTTCTCCTCGATCGCGGCTACCCTGTCCACGCCACAGTGAAGAATCTCAGTACTGTTCATTCTGAGATCATCTATTCATAATTTGTACAGAATTTGACTGTTGATTGAAAAATTGATTTCTTCTTCCTGATTTGAGCAGAGGATGAGAAGGAAACGAAGCATCTAGTAGCATTAGAAGGAGCAGAATCTCGTCTCAAGCTATTCCAAATCGATCTCCTCGACTACGATTCCATCGTCGCCGCTGTCTCCGGCGTTGCCGGCATCTTCCACCTTGCTTGCCCTTGCATTGTGGATCATGTTCACGATCTGGAGGTGAGTTGTTCTTAATTATGTTTCCCGAGATTTCTTGTTTATGTTGTAGAAACTTCGATTTTGAACTGAAATTCTAGTCGGTGTAAATTTGTATGATCGATGAAAAGATGGAGCAGTTGCGACCGGCGTTAAAAGGGACAATGTACTGAGAGCTGCAAAGGAGCTCGGAGTTGGTCGCGTGGTGGTCACTTCCTCCGCTTGCGCCATCACTCCCAGTCCAAACTGGCCGGCTGATGTCATCAAAGGAGAAGATTGCTGGACTGATGTGGAGTACTGCAAGCGGAAAGAGGTAAACAATGAGACCTTCTCTTTCCATTTGAATATTTCTGCATCTGTTGTTTCATTAACACACTGAAGTAAAATGTCATTGTAAAATATGATATGATCCATTAGAACTTGAAGGTTTAGTATATGCAATATTGATTGAATTTTCAAATTTGATTCAAGAATCAAGTATCTGTCCTCAAAGCAAAGCTTTTCGGCTATTTAACTTGTCACTGGCTTCATTTTCTGGGGCTTTGGATGGATAGAAGTGCTCAAATTCACAAACACTTGGTCATAGATATTGCAGTATTGTTTTGGTTGTTAAATTGATTCGAGTCCGAGTATCTGTCCTCAAAGCCAACCTTTTGTCTGTTTAACTGGTTCACCGGCTTCATTTTTGGGGCTTTGGATGGATAATAGTGCTGAAATTCACAAACACTTGCTCATAGTTATTTTGCAATATTGTTTAGGTTTCCAAATTGATTCGAGACTTGAGTATCTGTCCTCAAAGACTCAGCTGTTTAAATGGTTATTGGTTTTACTTTTTGGGGCTTTGATAAAATAACAATGTTTAAACTCGCACACATTTTGTCATAGCTATGGTAGAAATGGAAGGTTTTTAGTATATGCAATATTGTTTAGGTTTCCAAATTGATTAAAGACTCAACTATCTGTCCTCAAACCCAAGATTTTGGTTGGCTTTAGTTTTTGGTGCTTTGATGGATAACAATGTTCGAATTCACGAACTCTTGATCATAGTTATGGTACTCAATGTCAAAAACCTTGGCTGAGAAAGCAGCTTGGGAGTTTGCCAAAGACAAAGATCTGGATGTGGTTGTAGTGAATCCTGGCACTGTGATGGGTCCTATTCTTCCGCCAACGCTGAATGCTAGCATGCTAATGCTACTCCGTCTTATCCAGGGTAATGTGTTTGCTGAAACATCCCCGAGCTTTACTTTAAAATTAGATCATATTATAGCTGATTGACTGCCAAGCTTATAAAGAAAGAAGTGCTGTTAAAGATTAAATTTGTTTGTGTTTTTGCTAATGCGCACTTTGCAGGCTGCACTGAAACATATCAGGACATCTTTATGGGAGTTGCTCATGTGAAAGATGTAGCTCTAGCTCACATACTGGTGTACGAGAACAAGTCGGCAACCGGAAGGCACTTGTGTGTCGAAGCTATATCTCATCATGGTGATTTTGCTGCCAAGGTTGCTGAACTTTATCCTGTGTATAATATCCCAAGGTAAAATGGTGATTTTATTGTTCTTGTACATATCTTCTTGTCTCAACCTATTAAATCTATTTGAAACATTTAAGTATTTAACTAGCTTTAGGCAACTGCTTATCCAATAACTTGCCATTTGGAAGTTAGAGAAATAGAAATTAGTTTACAACCTTGTCAGGAGAAACGCATGACTACTCCTTGAATCCATTTTAAAAACATATAGGTTACCGAAAGATACTCAACCTGGTTTGTTAAGGGCTAAGGATGCATCAAAGAAGCTAATGGATCTTGGTATCCAGTTCATTCCAATGGAGCAGATAATCAAGGATGCTGTGGAAAGCTTAAAGAGCAAAGGATTCATATCGTAATCAAAATTGTAAGCTTCTCTGCTCTAAACCCCGTGACTGTGGTTGGCATTCGGTATCATACATGTCATGATTGCGTTAGCTAGACGTTCACTTGAGACTAGGCCTTTGCAACCCTTTTCATCATAGAACTCACTCTGAAGATAATGTAATACTGACCATGTAATGTCATATTGTCATTGTTAATGTAGTTTCAATATCACTATCAAGTAATGAGGTCCCCTGTACAAATAAGATAGAATAGTACAATTTTGTTGTTTATACCTCAAAAATGTAGATTTCCAGAAGAAATATGCAATGTAATAAAAAAAATCATGTGCATCCTTGTCAGTATAATTGAGATATGTGAGAAGGACTCGAGTGGTGATGAACCATTTTAACCACTATGGATAATTGATGGTTGTTATCTGGTCACCTCAAGCCTGTCTATCAATGTCCGTCCTCCGCTGAGCAATCAACATGTGTCAAATGACTATTCATAATATCTCCGAACCAAAACAAATTAGGATTTGTTTGTATCATCTTTGTCAAACTGACCCTTATATATCAAATAAGTCTAGTGTAAGATCGGCGAGCTACTTCACTTGTTTTCAATTTGTTTTAGGATGGACTGCGTTTATGGGTTCGGCTTCTGGCACAGTGCCACAGACCAAGACATGCACAGGATCACACTGTGAAGGTGAGTGGCACAATGACTATCCGCGTGTCCGGGGACCGGGGTCGTCTTTTATATGATAATGCTGCTTGTTTTTCACATTCTGGCTAACCTCGGCTTCATTATTGAATCAGATGCCTGGTGGCAATTGATGCGTACAAGCATACAAACAAGTCCTATGTGAAGTTTTCTCTGATAAAATGCACGTGGGAGGGAACACACACAAGGTTGCTTTTGTTCCTTATCGTCTTGCTCCCCTGCATGATTACAAGAGTCCAAGAAATTAAAAAATAGGAATTTTGGGGACCTCATCTGATTTTTATTTGTAATTTTTCCACACAATGGGATGGGATATAGAACCTTATCGAGGGTTGTTACATGAGACGAGTTACTCGATCTCGACTCGTGAAAATCTCGGCTCGAGTTCATTCATTTTTCTAAATTAGCCGTATGTGAACACAATTTCAAGCTCGTATAAAATGTAAGTTCAGCCCGTTCGGGTAAAGTTGATTTGGGTAAAATAACATTATATTAGTCGAGTTTACTTGGCTTGGGTTTAGTTTGTGTTTGTCCAATTTCTAAACTAGCTGAATATGAAAATATTTTTAACTCTCATTAAGATATATAAAAAATTGTTTCTAAACAATTTAGCTAATCATTGGTCATCCTGAACAATAAAGTTTCGTCGCATAGCTTTTCCTTTGATTAAGTTTGTAATTGAGTAGATATAACCTCATAACATACATATTGGTTCCAATCTGGATACATTAACATCATTCCTTTGGCTAATTAAGTTTGTGGACGAGCATATATATATTTATAACCTCATAACATGCTTACATATAGGTCCTACAAATTTATCTTTGATCCAGCCAAATACAATGATATAAATCAAAATTCTATCTTCAACCCTAACACAACAGGATATAAATCAATCATGCAAGGTAGTACCTCCCGACACCCCATCATGTCGTCCGAAATCGACATCCAATGCAAAATGTAGTACCTCCCGACACCCCATCATGTGGTCCGAAATGGACATCCAATGCAAAATGTTTCGCTCCCATATATATATAGCACATAATATCTCTAACAGGGTTTCAATCCCCTACTAGGGTTAGTTCCTCTGCAAATCATTGTCTTGTTAACAACCCCGAAGGATAATAATATCGAAAATTATATGTCGGCTCGAGAGTTGGGATGATTAGAATATAAAGGTGAGGATCCCCTTCTATCACAAAAATTCATGTTTAAGTGCGAGTGTAGACTATCATGAACTATACTAGTCGAATCCGAATTCAAGAAATGGATCCGGACCAGACCTGTTTTTATACCATACTAACATATCCGATGAACCGTACTTTTATATTAGGGGGTAAGTGTATGATTAACCATATTATTTAAAATATAAGGTTGAGACCAACAACCTATTACAAAAACTCAGGATTAAGGGCTCCTTATAGGGCCTGTTTGGTTCCAACTCCGAAAACGAAAACGGAATGAAAACGAATTTAATCCATATGTATATCCTTATTCATAAAATTTTGTTGAATCATTCCTTGTGGATTAATGCAAAATGAACTTTCTTTCCCACATTTCGTTTCCCTATAAGGTATCAAAAGTAATCGAACTCTACTCCAATTCCTTCAAACCACAAGGAATGATTCAACAAACTTTCATGAACCATCAAACTAACCATTCCCACTCAACTTTGATCAAGAACCTGATTTTGTGTGTAAAAGGACTCATCAAGGAAACAACATAAGAACCCTATCACACGAGCCACACACACATTCCGGTGAAGGGTCGGGTTCAAACACCGGATCGGATGATCCATAGCCCCTAGATAATAGAAGAAATTGAATATATGGTCAATCTCATACCATGACATTAAAAACAATGTGATCATCGATCATAAGGTTAATATCATTGCCAGTTAATATTATAGTCGGTCTATGTTAACTTTACCAACGGTCAATAACTTTTTATTTCGGAGTATAGTGCCGGATTAATAGCATAGTTCATAGCATAACGTTTGGATCCCCTTATACTACAAAAATGCAAGCTGAAGTGTAGGGATTTCCTCTATTCTTATATTCTATGCAATTTTATGAAAATACGTAGCAGTCTATGTTTATCAAATGTCCCTGTAAGTGTACCTACTGAAAATGATAGAATCGATTGCTATATATAATACAAGGTTTAGTGTTTGACATAACATCCTTGTAATGTAAGTCAGTATTCAATCACGTCCGTTGCTAAAATGATTTGGTACTTATCAAATGTTGTTTTCTACCTAAAAAAATACTATTAAACTGCATTTCCTTAGTCTATATCTTTTTAAATTTGTACGTAAAATGTTAATGATTTTTATTTTATTTTCTTTGATAGTTACATATTTATTTATATTCATACATCAATTGCAATCAAATCTACTATTAATTCCTGGAAAATGTAACTTGAGAACTAAAATTCATCCATAGGAAATAATATCACTTATTTTATTATAAAATAATTAAAATTAGTAAATTTATCATTTGAAAAACCGTGATAAAAAGTCTATATGTTTTGAAAAATCATACTTTATGAAAATTAATTTCCATATCTCAAAATAATAATAATAATGATAGTGCAATATGAAGAAAAAGAATACGTCTAAATCAAATTAAAGAAAATGTTGTTGTTCAATAATAAAATTTATTACAAATCAACTAAAATAAGTGAAATAATATCTTCAAATAAAAGGTCTATATTTTCTTTTGCTGTAATAATTTGGAGAGAGAGAAAATATTTTAAGAATAAATTATTTCAAAGTATTTATTTTAAAAAAATGATCTTAATTATTTTTATTTGGTGAATAGTAATTATTACTTTTATAATTAGGTGGTAGGGTGGAAATTTGGAAATTTTGGACCGGTTCTTGCATATAGAACCCTTATGTTAGAACCACACGTTATAATGAGATATAATTCGCGTATCCTACGGAGTATTAAACTTTTCAATTATAAAAGGAAGGCATGAGTGAACAAATGAATCACAACGCAAAACATCCTGAAAACAATAGCAATAATTTAGCAGTACGCGTACAGTACGCTTATGGCAAAGGGAGAGAAAGTGTGCGTCACGGGAGGCAGTGGCTACATCGGCTCATGGCTAGTGCAGCTCCTCCTCGACCGCGGCTACACCGTTCACGCCACCGTACATGATATCAGTTCCGTCTCATAACACTTAATCAAACAATTACTTAGTTAATTAATCATATTTAGCATAATATTAATGTTATTTTATAACTTTTTTCGTGTGTAACTTGTACTGTATACATTAATACATGTTTGTGTCAATCTTTTTCAGATGATGAGAGGGAGACTAAGCATCTGTTAGCCTTAGATGGTGCAGATTCGTCGAATTTGAAGCTCTTTCAAATGGACCTGCTCGACTACGACTCCATTGTGGCTGCGATTAAGGACACCGTCGGGGTCTTTCATCTTGCTTCTCCTAACATTATTGATAAAGTTCAAGATCCTGAGGTACGGATTACTTAACCTAGAAATGGGACGTTATCTAAACATACAGTACGACGGTATAGAAATTTTGCCTATGCCGACAGACAATCTTAAGTCGATGGACATTACCGACGGTCACTTGCATCAATAATCCTTTGTTAACGGACAAAAATACAACCATAATACAAATTTGCTAAATCAATCAATATTTACTTAATAAATTATTTAACATTTTTTTGGGTAACTTGTACTACATGAATTAACACATGTTGGTGTGACATAAAATAAGTTAAAAAGGTGAATTAGTAAACTTCCGACGGTAGTATGCTGCATTTCCGTCGGAGTAGATGAGACAAAAACGTCGGTATATACTAAGTTTCTAGTAGTAGGTTTAAAAGCCCTAATTCATGTACGTACATGGCATAATACTCATACATATTGTATGTGTTGGGTTAACACAGAAAGCGTTGCTAGAACCGGCAATCCAAGGGACGAAAATGGTACTGGAAGCAGCCAAGGAGCAAGGAGTACGTCGAGTGGTGATGACATCATCGATATCCGCGATAACACCGAGTCCTCACTGGCCTGCTAACGTTGTAAAGGGAGAGGATTGCTGGACTGATCTTGACTATTGTAGGAAAAACGAGGTAACAAATTAAGTTCCCTTCGTTTACCGACGCATATATCGCGAGAATCGATTAATCGATTCTTGGTTTCGGTTTGTATGCAGCTGTGGTATCCGATTTCGAAGACGGAGGCGGAGAAAGCATCATGGAAGTTTGCTAAGGAGAAGGAGTTGGATGTGGTTGTTATCAATCCTGGAACTGCCTTGGGTCCAATTCTTCCTCCTATGCTTAATGCAAGCATGTCTGTTCTTATTCGGCTTCTTCAGGGTATGTGTATATATATATATATATATACTAAGCTTAACGCTGTTTAAATTCCGATTTTCTTAATATGTTCTTTTTATTTTAATAAAAAAATTTATATAAATTAGAGAGGTCATATGCTCATGGTTACAAAACATACATACTCTCCAATTTTACCCTTTTTTTTTTTGGCAATGGTACCAACTTGAACTAAAAATGTACTACATAAATGAGAAAAATCGCATAATATTTATTTAAAAAAAATCATTTATTACACCAATAATAAGAATAAAAATGTTATTATTAGTATAAAAATAAAATGTCGATTCGAGTATAATACATTCGGAAGGTTGACCTAAAAATTGCAGGGAGCACTGATGCTCAACAGGACATGTACATGGGATGTGCCTACGTGAAAGACATAGCTTTGGCTCACATCTTGGCCTTTGAAACCCCTTCTGCCGCCGGAAGGCATCTCTGCGTCGAGTCCATCTCGCATTTTAGTGACTTTGCCGCTAAGGTTGCGGAGCTCTACCCCGAGTACAACATTCCAAAGTAACTAATTTATACTCAAACAAGAGTTTAAGCTAACGTGTAGAAGATTTATATATTGAGGTTTATTTTGACGTTGTTCTAATCTTTTAGGTTTCCGAAGGAAACTCAGCCAGGGTTATTGAGGGAGAAAAACGGGTCGAAGAAGCTGATTGACATGGGATTGAAGTTTGTTCCAATGGAGCAGATTATCAAGGAGGCCGTGGAGAGCTTGAAAGTTCAAGGATATATAGCTTAGTGAATGGCTCGTGTGCTCGCTCTCGAGTTCTGATACCGACGCTTTGTCGTCGGAGTAATAAGCGTTGCAATAGCCGCTATGCATGGTTTGCGTTGTAGTAGCTTATGTTTTATGCTTTGTTGGTTTGCCTTTGTGGCTTCTGTAAAAATAAGAGGTGTTTGCCTACGAATTGCTTGTGAAATGTATCAATATTTGCGTGTGTTAATTAATAAATAAACTTTGTATTGTTCAAATTATGAGATTGTGTTGGTGGACTTTGCATCAAATTAGGTATACGAGGCGAGCCTTAGCATGCTCAAGATCGGCTCGTTTATAAACGAGCCGAGTCCGGGCCGAGCTTTTGACGAGCCGAATCCGAGCCGAGCCCGAGTAGCTCATCTAAAATAATACTCATATAGTGTTATTTTAGACGAACAAGCCGAGCTTAAGAGCTTTACCGAACGAGCCGAGCCCGAGCCGAGTTTTTAACAAGCCGAACGCAAGCCGAGTCCGAGAAGCTTGTCTCATGTATCAGCCCTACATCAAATCAATCCATAAAATACTAGATTTCGGGTTAAAACTTAAAATTGGTGAATTGAATAAGTAATCTATTATTTCAAATTTGTTTAATCATTTGTCCGTCAATAAATTTTTTTTTTATCCGACTAAATTTAATATGTTTTTAATATCTATTTTTTCTTTGTATAATCTTTTTAGTCGATGAGTATACAATTATAAAGATTATTTTTTAACATAACTATCGTCACATTTTTTTAATAAAGAGATGACCCGATCAAAAAAGGATTTTTTTTTTTTTTTTAATCTTTTTGATTGGCTCGACGATGGCTCATAATATGTACTCATACATTGTGTTGTACATTTTTAACTCAAGTATAATATCAACGTAAACTCTAAAACAATCCAACTCAATACTAAATCTAAGAACTACCCTGCCATTATTGTCTAAAAATGTCACATCATTGATGGTAACAATGTTCGAAAATGACTGAGACGTGTGATAACAAAGTATAAAAATGTCACTAATCGAATCAACATAAACTCCAAAACAATCCAATTCAATATAGATTGTAAGAAAGACTCAACCACTCGGTTATAGATTGATAACAACGTGTATAAGCATGACAAGTTAGAATCATAAGTTATACCAACCGGGTCGGATAATGACATAATTCGAAAGTTTTCATCCAACCAAATACAATTGAGTAGGTTTTATTTGAGTCAAGTTATCATAAGGATTAAGGTTTCATGTCACTAAATGTTTAAATGTCAGTACTTTTTTCGCAAAAAATAGATTGATTTGAAAATACATACCAAAATTTCATTCGCAAATACCCACAAAAGTTGTTTCACCCAAACAATTTCAGTCATTTTTGCCCGATTCGACTTCGTCTCCCACTCGCACTAAGTGTCCGAAATTTGGGGGTACAATGAGCCCAATATGCGACAAAAATTTTGAACGTCGGAACAACTGTCATAATTCTAGACATTGAATTAGAAAGTTGGATTCGGTTTTGTGTGCACTACAAATGTGCCTCCCAGACTCTCTAGGAATGCACCCGGGCTCACTGTGCCTTCCTGATTCACTGGGAATGCGCCTCATGTGCTAGAAACTTGTCAAATTTACACGTTGAAAAAACGATCATAAGTACACGAAAAACAGTTTTTAGAGGTCACCGGACGAACTCACATTACGAGTGGGAGGCGACACCCGCATTCCGCCTATGCCCACCACATCATTTCCGATTCCATTGATAATTTCGTGGTTTTTTTTTGGTTAGCCGAATAACGTCACTCTTTTATATTTCAGTAGCGTCTAAACATATTTTTAAAACATGATTATCAACTAATTGTGACACTAAGAATGAATTAACAAATCGTCAATATGTCCGAGTGGTTAAGGAGACAGACTCGAAATCTGTTGGGCTTTGCCTGCGCAGGTTCGAATCCTGCTGTTGACGAATTTTTTTTTTCTTTCTTTTTATTTTTTATTCTTTCTTTCTTTTTATTTTTTATTCTTTCTTTCTTTTTATTTTTTATTCTTTCTTTCTTTTTATTTTTTATTCTTTCTTTCTTTTTATTTTTTTTCTTTCTTTTTATTTTTTTTTCCTGTCAAAACAACACTGCGTTCACAGCAAGCAGAAAGTAGTGACAAGATAGTGGTAAAACCCTAACTAGTACCTGGTCAAAGCAAAGAAGGCATCGGCCACATCGAACATTCCTTGCTCAATCCACCCAAATTTCTGGAATTAAATCCTCAATCTCCTTCCATTTTTCATTAGAAAGTACGAGTTGTGTAGTAATGGCGTCAGGTGGCCCTAATTTAGAGTGCAGAATGTACGAAACAAAGTATCCCGAGGTGGATATGGCGGTGATGATTCAGGTGAAGGTGATTGCAGATATGGGAGCATACGTTTCGCTTTTGGAGTACAATAATATTGAAGGTATGATTCTCTTCTCGGAGCTCTCCCGTCGACGAATTCGAAGTGTCAACAGTTTGATTAAGGTGGGACGGATTGAGCCTGTTATGGTTCTAAGAGTCGACAAAGAGAAAGGTTACATTGATTTGAGTAAGCGTAGGGTTTCTGAGGAGGATATTCAGGCTTGTGAGGAGCGCTACAATAAGAGCAAGCTTGTTCATTCCATTATGCGTCATGTTGCTGAGACTATGAACATGGATTTAGAGGTTTCTTCCTTTCGTATCAATGATGTTTTTTCGAATGCTTATGTTGCTGATCTTGTAGAGTATAATTTGGGATGCCAAATGAGTTGTGAAGTTCTTAGGAGTTGTGATTAAATTACGTTAACCGTTGTAAATTAGTAATTAGTAATTGGTATTAAGAGTCAACGATATAACTTCATCTTGTAGGGTATAATTTGTTATTTTGATGTAAGATTTGGGATGCCAAATGAGCTGTGAAGTTCTTAGAGTTGTGATTAAAATATGGAAATGGTAGGACACTAGTAAGGTCAAGCGTAAAAATGTTGGAGAATGTGTTGTTCTCTGATGGAGCATAAGCAGCATGTGAGCTAACTTAATCGAATCAGGTATTTAGTGATCATAAATAATATCTATGTTGACCTGCTTATGACTTGTTGCAATTTTGTATGGATATGAATCATCTGATATAATCACAATATCATAGGAACTAAAATTTTGCACATGGTGAAAGCTAGACATGGTGTTTGATAGAGTTTAGCTTTAATATTGCAAATTGGGATATGTGTATGCCCTTTGAATTTGACAGAGTGAAACATTTATAGCTCGAAAACAGTGTTGTAAATGGTGGTTGAATTTTAATGGATTTGCTTGTGGTAGGAACTATATTTACACATTGGCTGGCCGTTATACAGGAAGCATGGCCATGCATTTGAGGTTTGTACGTTTGAACCAATTGTTGTCTTTGTTCCCAAATCAAATGGTATTTCAGATATGATTTTACTCACAGATTTGAGCAAATCTGATTGTAGGCATTTAAGATCATGGTTACTGATCCTGATACCGTTTTGGACCCACTTACTTATGAAGTCAAAGAAACTGGACCTGATGGCCAGGAGGTAATATTGATTCCTAACACATGAAGCTTCATTTTTTTCTATTGAGTGGGTAACATTGATGTTTATGGTTAAGGTGACTAAAGTAGTACCAGCTGCGACACCTGAGATCAAAGATGCCCTTGTGAAGAATATTAGACGACGAATGACACCTCAGCCGATGAAGATTCGTGCTGATGTTGAAATGAAATGCTTTCAGTTTGACGGTGTTCTTCATATAAAGGTTATTGATGATTTCTCCTTTTGAATAAGAAAAATGCTTTGTTCTTTTTAGTACAAGTTATGACAATCTTGCAAAACTATTGCAACTGGCCAGCCTTTAGTGGACTGGTTGTTTTATGGTATTCTGGTGTGATCACTTATGAATTATGATTAAATTTCATGTGTCAGGATTTCGCTCTTCTGTACCCCTCACGCCTATGCATGCTGACAATTATCTTTCATGGAACTAGATGTTTGCAGTCTGTTTGCAAAAAAATATGTTATCTGTCAAGCATCAGCTTTTATTTTTTTCAGCGTGAAATTGAGCATAGTACAAATGGTTTTAACTCTATAGGAAGCTATGCGGAAGGCTGAAGCTGCTGGAACTGAAGACTGTCCAGTTAAGATCAAACTTGTTGCTCCACCACTTTATGTTCTTACCACTCAGACCCTTGATAAGGTAAGGTTTCTCAAGGCTGTTCTTATATTTTCTTTTATCATATATTCTGCTGGAGCATAAAACAAGAAGAACACATCTACGCTGAAAGAACAGGTGTAAACCAGAGCCCATTTGCAAGTTATATATCTGGATAACTAGAATCAGGGCTGATTGCCCTTATTTCTAGATTTCTAATATCTCAGGTCACAGCCCGTTCAATTTCTATTCTAGCCTCAACTATCCATGTGCCTGACATATATCCCCTCATTATACTTGATTTCTTCTCATTTTCTCCTCGTGTTCTTGTGATAAAGTGTATTTATCTGTTCCCTATCTGCCCTATCATCACTACTAGTATTGAAGTGGTGTTTGGCACCTCTTTATAAGGGTTCTTTTCACAATGGATTTTATTTGAAAAAGGGAGAGAGTGACATTAGGTTTAGTGAAATCTAGGGGATCGTCCTTATAACAAATAAAATCAGTATAAGTATAGCCATATAGGTGTCAAACACCACCTTACTGTTAGCATTTGAGGTCAAATGTGAAGCTCTGTCTCTAGTTTAGCTGTATAGGCTTATTCTATGGTAGCTTTGGATGGCCTGCGCTGATCCCTGTTATCCTTGAAAAGCCCTCACTGTCTTCAAATAAGTATAAGTGGAACGAAGCTCTTTCACGTGATGACTTTTACTGAGTAGATATTGAGATCCTAACTGCAGTAGCTTAGACACTCTTGCATGATCAAGGAACATAACAGTAATGGAGAGACCAACAGGTCCCTGAAAACAATCTGATAAACTTGTGAGGAACTGTAGCTTTGATGATTCGTATGAGAAAGTGCCTAGTTGTTGGCAGCGTTATAGAGTAATTTTTTATTTTGGTAGGATCAAGGCATAACGACGCTTAACAAGGCGATCGTTGCTTGCAAGCAAGCAATCGAGCACCACAAAGGAAAATTGACAGTGAAGCAGGAGGCGAGACCTGTAAGTCTTCTTTCTTCCTGCTAATCTGGGACTATGAACACTAAGCGTTCTTGCTAGTGTATACAAGCTTGGTATAAACAGTTCCTCACCTTTTTTACCGACCGTGCTACTTACAGGTGAGTGAACGGGATGACAAACTACTTGCAGAACACATGGCGAAGCTACGTCAAGATAATGAAGAGATCAGTGGTGATGAAAATAGCGAGGAAGAAGAAGAAGATACCGGTATGGGAGATGTTGACTTGGAAAACGGTACTGGCATAACTGAGTGATCAAACAAATCCAGATCCACATTTGAGAACCAAACAAGCCCCTCTGAAACAAATTTTTATAACCATCTGGTTTTTGTTTTTACCTTTGTCAATTTTGAAGCTAATAGTTTAACACAACTCATTCCCTTTACACCAGGGCTCATTCTTAGAGGAAATTGAATTCTCAAACCGATTGTCCCGTGTTAAAAATTCAGGTATTTTTTCACAAACGCAGGAAAATGGAATTGAATTTTGTTATGTTTGGAGGATTCCTAGCTCACAATGACCCTACTTGCTAAGGTCAGTCGAAGCTTCATCCATTATACCCGTCGTCTGATTTTCGACCTTTTATGTAGTTAACCCAACTAGAACAAAAAAAATCATACGGTAAAATGTCAATAATATCTTTACTACGTTGTTCGGATGTATAAGCCAGTGCTATGTATGCTGTAGCATTTGCACACAATTTGGAAGTACTATTTTATACTGTGTTTTAATTTTAATCT
The DNA here is from genome assembly GCA_033239045.1 of Fagopyrum esculentum. Classification (NCBI taxonomy): domain Eukaryota; kingdom Viridiplantae; phylum Streptophyta; class Magnoliopsida; order Caryophyllales; family Polygonaceae; genus Fagopyrum; species Fagopyrum esculentum. Next base: position 132,203,618 of record BSUD01000008.1, on the reverse strand, counting down.
CTGATCCTTTACACAATATAAAGTTTATATTCAAATTGAGAGGGAAAACACTGTCAGAGTGCATAGATGGATATGGAGTTAACACGAGAGATCTCACAGTAGTGTTAAAAGTGAGCCTATTTATGAAGGTGCTTTCAAATTGAAAGGGTGCATATGTTACCCCTCTATGGGTCCGTTTGGTGGAACAATGAGATTATTGTGAGGGATGAAAATTTTCAATAATCTACCAATAATCTCAATAATCTCTTTATAGTTGGTACTTTTTTGGGTCAAAATAATTTACGCACAATATTCTATCAAATAACCCCATATTTTGTGCACGCCAAACGCACCCTATATCTACATATCCTTCAAATAGTACACTGGGAGAGCAGTGCTTATCCCTGAACTGACGCCGATGGCCCGCACTTTCATTTTCGTTTTTGTGTGGACGAGTAGACCTGTTTCATGAGCCGAGTAGGTCGGCTTGAGGGTTTTTTTAAAAAGTAGAATATGAACACATTTTAAAGCTTTTAAAGTTTAAGTTGGGTCCCGTTTGACTTCTTGGGCTTGTATAACAATCATAAGCTTAAGCACGAGTGAGGCTGAAGTACGAAACTTATTCAGTACAAGTTACAATTTGTTAATAACCAATGCTCAAACTGATAACATAGGGGTGCGTTATTTACGCTAATTGTTACTCAAGAAATTTGCATGGGTTAACGTCCAATCTAGATGCGACACCTTTTTTTTTTTTTTTAAATTCTGCATGATAGTGTTGTCTAGTTCTAAACAGGCTAAAACCCTATTATTAAAAAAAATAAATAATTAAAAAGAAACGGGCATCGGCGCCTGACGGTCTGACACTATTTATTGTCTCACATCGACAATATGAATATACCGAACCCAACATATAAGTATTAGGGTTACTCCTCCTATTGTCTATTGGTTTTAAGATAGAACTCGAAGGTTTATGTGTAAGATTCAATTTACGCGCATTCCCTCCACGTATTAGACCTATCGGTTCGTGCAGGTCTAGTAAAAATGTCGATAGACATGCCTAGGAAGTAGGAAACCATTCATAAACATCTACTTTTGATGGGCCATCGGCATCAAGTATGAAGACGGCCTTGCTGGTTACCACTTACCCTTGGAATCCAGATGCTCCTACACAGCCAATCCAGCTGGCCCAAATAATGAAACTTTTATAAAATGAATTTAAACGATTATATATATTAAAATTTTTAACTTAAATACGTAGAATAGACACTAACTTTTTATAAAATAATGATTGGTCAAAATACACTGTGAGCTCGAGTTTGTCAAAAGTATGAATCATCTCAGAAGTTGATTAAAATTGACATCTTTGGAGTTTACGTATATTGGAATATCTCATGTTCTTACCCAGAAGAAGGAATGGTAAATTGCGTGGGTAAAAATAAGCAAAGTCAGCTTCATGAATAAATTTACCCTTTCAGCTTCCAGTATCATGACTCAGATTCAGAGTTTTTTACCCTCTGTATGCCCAGTCTGCCTATTGCCATTTGCCACACATGCAATTCTTTCCCATGTATATCATCTACATATTTTGAAAAGAAGTATAAACATATACAAAAATATATGAATAGAATACGTTCACATCTATAAAAAAAACATCAAACAGTTTAAATTAATATATATATATATATATATATATATATATATATATATATATATATATATATATATATATATATATATATATATATATATATTTTTAAATCTAGTAAAAATGGTACGGTAATTTAAATTTTTTATTCATATTTATAAAATATTTACAATATAAATCACTGTCAACTCTCATAAATCCATCGAATTTGACCATATATATAAAACTATTATGTTTTTATGTGTTTTATTTATATTTAATATTTCTCTTCTTCATTTTTCCTATTCACTAAATTAATTTTATTCATAAAATTATGTATTTTATATGAATGTACCATATATCTTATTTTGTATTTTATAAATAAAATAGTCTTTACATAAAATAAATATATAGTAAAAGGTAGACCATAATATGCATAGATAAATTAACGATTGATTGTTAGACAAATCCATATAAAAAAGATACACTTGATTACATATAAGAGTTTTGAAATAGAAGCAACGAGTCGCGTAATAAAAACCCTCACATTGTTAAATTATGTTTTTATATCCGGTCGGTCTAATACGTGGAGGAGATACACGATAAGTGAACCTTACATACAAGTCTTCGAATTTCATCATAAACTCAATTGACAATACGGAAGAGTAGCCCAATACTAAATTCGGGAACTATCATGTTGTCGATGTGGAACAATATTTCACACAACTTACTACTCCCCTCAAGTACAATTATATTGGACTAGTTGCACTTGACACAAAATTTTTATGGTCGGCTTAGCCAAACAGACAAAAAAAAAAAAAAAAAAAAAAAAAAAAAAAAAAAAAAAAAAAAAAAAAAAACCTACACAAATCTGCGTAGGTAAAGAGACGAATAAAAATTTAACATGTTTTCGTTTAAAATCCCGATTAATGATTAAGTCATACGTGGATGCAATCAACATTAATAAGTGGCAATGGAATCTGAGGAAGAAAAAAAGTAAATCTCTTACCAAAATCTCTTTCAAAAAGAAATGTCCTTTTTCACCTTTTTGAACGAACCCTAAGATTATAAAATTAATATATTTTTGTAGTTAGATGAAGGACCTATAGAGGCTATAGTACTGGATACTAATATAAGTTAATCCATTAACAAAAATAATCGTAAGAAAATTATTATAAAAGAAAAAGGAAAGTTGTTAGTGGTCTATATATACAAATATAAAAATTAATACATATGCAATCATTCCAGGTAGAGCCAAATTTGAGACCCAAAAAGTATATAATCTTAGGAAATAAGATTTCCTAATATACTTTATTTTATTTTATTTAATTTTGGTCCTTTTTATCATGACATAGGAATGTGTAACATTATATATGATGATCACGAATTTTCTTGTAATGTGTGACATGCCCTGTCACAACAATAGTGGCGCAGTTTTATTAGCTAAGATGGTCAAGACGATGAGAATATTTAGACGTCTTTATTGATATTATTATGAATAGTATTATATATTTATAAAAAATAAAAATATGTCTATTTAAAAAACTTAAGAGTAGAGAATATGAATGGATGTATCATATGTCCTTATTACGTAATTAAGTAATTAATCAGACATGTAAGTAAAAATAATTATTAACTACCAAAAATGTTAGATTTATGTTTGAGACTTGAGTGTAAATTGACCATACTAATAATATTATTTGGGAAAATTATAACTTCTTAGTTAGAGTGTGGAATCAAGATTCTGGTAATACTTCTTATTATTGGTAATTAAGGTGATTTACAAAATGATCAGGTGATGGACGGTTGATATATCGTGATAACCATTTAAAAAGTATTATCGATAGTGGTTGTATATTTATAGGTTAGAAGGCCGTTCATAAAAGAAGAAGATAACCATTTAAAACTTATTCATATTAAAAAGACACCGCACAAGGTACGAGAGAGGAGACGTTTGATTGGGTTAGACGTGAACCAACACTCAGTTGGCTTAGTGATTAAGTGGTTCTAGATTCTGAAAGTGTTGATCTTGAATATTCAAGTTTGAATCTTTCTAGTAACATGTATAGAGCAATTGATATTGAAAGGGTCTCCCTAATGCACCATAAAGTAGCCAGTTCGAAAATAGAGCGAAACTGATGTAACACCCCGAATCCGCGGGACTTGGGATGTCACATTGGGCTAGGATCTCACAATGGATCCTGACACTAGCTTGACAACAAGTTCACTGGACCTTACAACATGGCACTGACAGATATAAAACAAATACATAAAACAGTATAAACTGTACGACCCAAAGTAAACAACAACATAGCCGAGTATATAAAACGACATCCTCACACAGGAGGTACAAAAGATCATCCTCACGCAGGAGGGGAAACACAACAACCCCAAACCAACCACCTAATGTACGAGAGTCCTCGATCTGTCACCCTGCCAGATCACCCAGTAGCGCCTAACCTGTAAACATCTACAACACGATATGAAACCGTTAGCTAACCATACATATATGAGGTAATGCATAAACACAAGCACAATCATGAAAGATAAACACCTCAGCATGCTATCACACATTTACCCATTTATTATCTTTATATAATAACCATTCACTCAAAAACCGTATATATATAGATAGATGAAAGTATGTGACACGAGGACCGATACATCCCCGCCTCTGAGTGCAATGTCCAGTTGTACGAGTATCGGTCACACAATCCGTGTACCCTATGGGAGTGGATTGCGCCCTTCCTGTAAACCAGTCTGGCCCGATATCAGAGAACCTCCTAGACTCCACAGCGGGATGAAAGGGAAAGGTTATCACAACCACGCAGTGGGGCAGTCAATAAAACATAGGTCAATAAAAACGACAACTCATGCTATCATAACAAACATATAAAGCATACACCACTCATGCAAACACCCAATACAAGGATGGTAGCTAAGTAAGTCCTACGGACTTACCTCAACCTCGTACAATCACAACCACGATCAACCTCCAATCCTGAGAGGGACACTGCCTAATAACAAGGCATAAAGAGATATTAATACTCCTATCAATCAAAAAGGTCACATCTAGACCCAAGGGATCCATAAGGATCATAATCAATCTATAAGCCTCACAACCAACTAAACCTCAATATTTCAACATAACTCACAATTCCTCAAATCTCAAGGTAGTATCTAATCAACATTCCTTAATTTCAATTCTAATCCTAATTTAATTAATTAACCTTTAATTAATTAATTAGATTTCGCCAGAATAACGTTTTGCCCGCAGGCTATTTCTAAACCCCTGTCATCAGATTTCATCAAACAAACAACCCATAATCATCATAATAATTTAACGACCATAATGGAATTTATAATTGTCCTATTTGACAAGCCTAAACTCAATTTAGGTCAAATCGCAGTACGGAAAACGAATAAATTCATAACTTATTCGTTACTAACCCGATTGACGATCTGAAGGAAGATTCGGAATCACAACGACGCAGGCTACGCATGGACAACATCAAATTCATCGGAATCTGAGCAACGGAACCGTCCTGGTGACATATATGCTCTACCAGCCCTCCATATACTCGGAAATGTAGAAACTCGGTACCGTTATGAAGAGAATGAACAGAGGAATCCAGAAACTCAAACGGAATTGAAATCGGATTAGAAACGGAGAGTAAATCTGAGTTTGAAGGTCGAGAGAAATCAGAGCTTTTACGAGGAAACGTGAAAGGAAATGAATTAATAAAGGATTTTCCGCTATTTATAGTGAAGACGATAATTATTCTTTAGTAAAGTCGATAATTATCCTTTAATCGATCCAAAGGCGGGTCGAACCTCTTTCTCCAAACTTCTCGAGATTGGAACATTAAATATGTAATATTGTAGGGATAATTATTCCACAACTGCCTCGAAAAACGTGTATTCCTAAGCCGTCTTTCTTAGCCGTTAAGAAACGAAATAGCGACTCTTTTGGCCGTTTTGCCTCTCCATGTTATTTTATATCTAGGACATATCCAATGTCCTGATCATTTCTCTCAACTGCATTTTTATTAATTGGAGCTCCCAAATGCTCCAAATAATACCGGAGGGTAAAAATAATTACCCGAGGGAAAAAGTAAAAATTTCCCCAAACGTCCAAAATTACGCCGGGAACATAACGGTGAGACTCTTACTCATCACTTGCGAAGTCTTCGCAAGTTATATGTCAATTACTATCAACGATTAAATTAATCAACATTAATTAAAATTCGAAATCCTAGCTATTACAACTGACCGATCCAATCAAACGAGGCAAAGGTAAAAAAAAAATTGAGTCAGGCATGTTGGGTGAAAGAATAAAATGCATTTACTTGTAAATTGTGTAACAACTATTTTGAGGTCTTCTATCACTTACTTTTTGATTGCCTATATACATAACCATCATTAGTATCATTGATAAGAAAACACAGGGAACAAAAAAGACCATATAAAGCATGAGGATAAAAAAATCAAATTAGATTTTAGCAGAAAATAAAAAGGAAATAGGACCAAATGATATTGGTGTATGTAGTTGAAACACAAATTTATGAATAAATATTATTGATTATATTATCATATATCATTCACGTGAAGTGGTTTGTCGAAACACAAAAATCATACATAAAACTGTAATCAGAGTTAAAAATTTTGTGCAAAAATGCCCTTCCAAGAGGCAATTTGTAGGCAAGACCCAACCAATTTATTGTGTTTGGAGTTGTCTTTAAAATACTTAGATGGTCGAATTTATCCGACTATATATTAAACCTTTAGTGCTTCCTCAAACTTTTGATCAAACATGTTTATGTAGAAATCAACTTTGTAATTGACCGTTAGATCCAACCGAAACCCTTAATTCCGCCGAATTTTTTTGATGATCTCGAACCTTAGCTTGCACTCTTATCAGCAAGAATACATTATGATGAACTAATTTTACAAAATGATTGTCTATGAATCGTTTTATATTATAATTTTTTTAAAACATTTTTTTTTCAATCAATCGAATTTTATATATAAGTAACTTCATCATTTTTTTCTATTTATAAATTATTTCTCCAATATATAAAAATCTATAAATTAGTGATGGATAGATGAAAAGGAAATACAAAAACCCTAGATCCGTACACACGTGTGGTCAGTCGCTCTTAGGGGACCATTAACGTTTCAATTTCATTCCAGTCAATGAATACTTGTGATACAGTCAATGGATGTCCTACCGTCGGTGAATCCCAACTCTACCGTCGGCGGTAATCTAAATTTACCGTCGGCAGTATAAGAAACCCTTAAACAAAAGGGTTTAAATTGGTTTTCAGACAAGGTTTGTGTGTTTGAATTGTTAATTATGAAATAAACCAAGAATTAAACTGTCTTTCCTGTTAATAATCCAATATTTTTTCAAGCAGATCCTGTAATTTCAAGTAATTGCACGTTTTCACCCATGATCTTACAATAGTTAAACTATGTAAAAAGGAGGCTAATTTGTGCCTATTTTTGGGATATATAAACTTTTGTAAGTCATGCAAGGAGGATTATTTTATGCCGCTCAAGGTAATTTCAAACCCTAAAATGTTAAAAAAAATCTGAGCAAGGTAAAAAAAAAGTTATATACAGTCTACTTATACAGTTGATTACTTTTATACAAAAGTTTTCACTCAAATTTCATTATATATTTAAATTTAATGTTTGGGTTTAATTTAGTATTTGAGAGTTAAAGTACATCATATGTGTTTTTTAAATATTTTTTTTATAAAAATGATCAAAATAATAATTCAGTGGATTGGTTAACCTCGTTCAACCTTCAAAATGAATTTGCGGGTTGAGTTTTAGATGTTAGTCATGTTGGCCGCAAATATGTGTTTTGTTATTTCACGTTAGTGCTCGGTGTAATTAACGACAATTTACTTTAACAACATTGTGGGTCAGTATTTATAATTTATGTTAAATTTATTATGCGAATTTTCTTTTGATCCACAAACACATATAAAATGCTTAGCTTTATTAACATATTAACATATATATTATACACTAAAAAAGTCCTGAAAACTAGGTTGTTATATGAGCCGGACATTATATCATCAAGCTCGGATCGTTTATAAACGAAACAAACCTAAATTTTAAAACAAGTTTTAAAAAAGTGTTAATTGACTCGTTTAAAAAGTGAACGGGCTCGAACCAATCTTTCATAGCCGAACTCGAGTAACTCGTCCTATAATGTTATTTCAGTCGTACGAGCGAGCATTGACGTACATGTTCAAACTCAACTTGTTTATAAATAAGTCAAAGTCAAGTCTAAATTTTATACGAGTTTACTACTTCTTTAACAATTAAACGAGCTCAAACCAAACATTTAACGGCCCTACTAAAAACTATATTACCCAGATAATCTAGGTACAACCTAATACGTAGAATGTGTCGGTAAACCAAACAGCTCATCAAGGGAGAAAAATCTAAAAAGGAAATAAGTATGAAAATGATTTTTCTCCACTTTGGGGGTCAATTAAAGTGCTTCTGTATCAACCAATAGTTGAGTGTTTAGTTGGCTAAATACACTATACCTTCAAACATGAGAAATGGCTAAGGCTAAGTTTTATGAATTCATAAAAAAATGTGACCAATACTAAAATATTCAAATTAAAGAGTATTTTATTGTGAATTATTGATTTGAGCCTCTATGATTGAGTGACACTGCCCACCAAAAGTCAAGACATAATCACTTATGAGACCCTCAACTTGATCCCAAAAGAAAATTCATATTGAATATACAAATCATAAAAAAAACATAACAAATCGAATAAAATTTTCTATCACTAATGTGATTTTCTTTTTATCAACTTGTAATATAAAATATTACATGGAAAAGGAGAAAAAAAAATAAACTTTAATTTCTTTGGGTGACAACTTGACCCATGAATGAAATAATTATCAAATAAAAAAATATATCTAAATTGATTGAAAACCTAGCTTCATTAATCTCACGATTTTTCAAGTTTTTAATATTACAAAGAAAGATAATAAGAATAAACAAATTAAAGAAAAAATAGTGTATAAAATCATAACCATTTATAGAGAAAAATTAAGGAAAAATATAATTTAAAGTATATCTAAAGTGTAAAAATAAGTTAAATCTTGAAGAAGAAAAATTATGAATTCATACCAAAAAGATTATCTATACAAGAAGAATTCCTCTAAAAAAAGAAGTTGAAAGTCTTATTTATTAAACATTTCATCTTATTTTAAGTTATATTTACTAATTTAAATTCATTTATCACTAGGATTTTTTCAAATCAAAACTCTTAGCTTATGGCATAAAAGGAAAAGGTTAGAAAATGTGATTTGTATCTCTCTATACATATTTGTATGAAGAGAGTTCCAAATTGTGAAAAGAACTTAAATTTTTTTATATAAATATAATCAAAAGCCAAAACGTAACCATCATGCTACACAAATTAAGCCAAAATAAGCTTGTTGACATCTCACCAAACTTGACGACGATCACAATATCGACCAAATACAGACACCCATTTCCTGTTTTGTCGCAAATTTCGTCAATCAACAATTAATTCTGTCGTTACAATTGAGCTACCCAACTATTCAAATCTACTGTCGCTATATCATTACCAAAAAAAAAAAAATCTACTGTCGCTATACTTTGTTGTAAAATTTGATTAAATTCACGAAGAATAAGAGAGGTAAATCATAATTGAGATATGAAATTATTCAATTTCCCCTTGAAAATATGTCAGATAATAATCATATATAAAAAAAAGGGGAAAAGAATTAATGAGAGATATTTTGATCGAAACCTATTGGGCAGCAGTCGGAGGAGGAGGAGTTGATGGACCAGCACCGCCAGCGCCGCCTCCTGAGGGAGGCGGTGGCGGCGGCGGTGTAAGAGGAGGGTTACGTTTGCGTTTTTTCTTCTCATAAGGGACTCCTCTAGCTTTAGACTGAGATTCACGGACTTCTCGGAGATAAATCCGGACAGCACGGGCGGCGAAAGGGTTACTATCAGGGCGGCCGCCGTTTTCTTCAAAGGCGGCGCGAAGACGGCCGATAAGAGCATCAAGGCTACCCCAAGCTTGACGAAGAGGACAAGGGCAAGGAGCAGGAGGGTTAGGCTGACCGAAATAAGGGCAGCCAGTGACGTGGACCTTAGTCTTGCCGAACTGGTCTAGGTACTTGAGAAACTCTATGACGTGGGCTCCACTGCAGCGGGCTAGTGTTAGCGGCGGCTTGTGGTTTCGCAGGTATTGTTGGAACGTCATCCAGTCTCGCCGTTTTTGTGACTCGTATCGGCTTGGAGGTGTCGCCGCAGCTTGAGCCGGCTGTGACGACCCGGATGCCGATGCTACTGTCTCCTGCCCGGATGGAGCCGGATCTTCTGCTGACCCGGATGGTGCGGGTGGTCCGGATGAGGGATCCATTTTTTGTGTTATTGTTATGGGTGTGGTTTCATAGAGATTATAAAGGAGTGAAATTGATAGAGGAGAAGAGGGTTTTTTTTGTGTATTGGGAAGGGTTGATGGGACGTAGTAAAAATGAGGGAGCGTTGAAGAGAGAGAATATTATCGAAAGAGGATGTCACGTGGGAAATGGGGCCCTCACCACCATCACCACCAGCAACAAGGAGGAGGAGGAGGAGGAGCATGTTTTTAACTCTTTCCCTCCTCCACCGGCATGCATTTCTCTTGCTCTTTCTTATTTTCTTCAATAACAACAAATTACATTTATTGGTTAGGTTTAGGGTTGTATAAACATATCGTACCGCCGGCGCATAGACTAAAACATTACGGTTTGATTCAATACGGTTTGACTTGTACGAATTAGTACGAGCCGATTCAAGTGTCGACTGGATTGGTACGACTCATTCCGATTCCTGATTCCATGTGTATCGTACCAAACGAGCCCTAACTATACTTGTTAACATATTGACAAGTTTTAAAAGGGGTTTTGGGTTGGACAGTAGTTTTTTTTTTAGAAGATTTAGCTATTAGGGCATATTTTGTATCAATAATACAAACTAGGCCCCTATATTTATCTGATAAATTTTAATTCTAAATAAAAGGGTAAAAACGGAATTTGATACGAAAGTTAAATAAAAACTCTATAAATTATAATTGATTTACGTCCCTAATCGATCCTCAAACCCTAGCCGTCCTCTGGAACTGCTCTTAACTCCTCCAAAACCTCCTGCAACTGTTGCACCAGTAGGATCGCAGTCGCAGCCCTTCCTCTTCTTCCCCCAATTTCCCCGAACCGTCCTTTCCCGGCCACCACTCCACGACAACCCGCACAACCAAATACATATTTCGTGCTTTTGTTCGTCGTCATTGTTGCGAACCGCGACTAAAGAAACCGACTCCACCATCCTCGTTCCGGCGACAATCCATCACCAGGGAGCAACTCGCCGCCAGGACTTTCGATGTTGTCCTCTTCCTATGGCTCGCACCGTCCGCCGCCACCATCCTCTGTTCGTTGATTAGGGTTTTTTTTCAATTTAATTTATGGTAATTTACAATTGCTAGTGAAATTTGTCTGGACGAGGTGCCTATGTGGATTCTGCTTCTAGTGACGAGGCAAAGCAGCCTGAAATTAACGAGGTTAATGGTAGTTTAGTAAGTAAAGCTCTCCAAATTTTCATTGTAGAGTACATGTACGGGGACCAACTTCCTGAAAATTATCAAATATTGTTTATGAACCACATAAGATGATCTGTATATTATGGGAGTATTTATGGCTTTATTTTCTTTTAACGATGTAGTCAATTTTTTTATATAGGAAAAATGCATTTTAAATTGGTGTTGATTGTTGTGAAAGAAGTTGTCTCAAACTTTGCTAGATCTTATTCTGAACTATAATAATCTTACATGGATGTTGCTATTTCTGCTATTTGTATTTCATAGAATATAGTTCACATGTTCAAGATTTATACTGTGATATTCTTGTAAGGTTTGCTGTCAAATAATATTATAGAATTGTCCATATTTTCAGAAGTGCATAAAATTACTTAGTTGAATAATTATAAGATTGGATTTGTGTAACTCGATTGGATTTGTGTAACTTATTGGGTTTGTGAATCGATTGATATTGTGTTGTGTAACTCGATTGGGTTTGTGAATCGATTGAGATTGTGTTGTGTAACTCGATTGGGTTTGTGAATCGATTGAGTTTGTGTAAATCGATTGGGTTTGTGTAACTCGATTGGGTTTGTGTAAATCGGTTTGACTTGTGTAACTCGATTGAATTGTTGGTCTTGTGCAATTCTTTTGAGGTTGTGTAACTCAACCTTGTGTAAATAATGGACCGGACTTGTGTAAATGACGGACTTGGGGATATATGCAACTCATCTGAACTTGTGTAACAAAACTTTATGTATACAAATGACCGGACTTGTGTAATTGAAAAAATGACTGTATTTGGTAAATGACGGATTTTTGGCTTGTGCAACTTGTTTGACCTTGTGTAATTCAACCATTTGTAAACAACGGACCGGATTTGTGTAAATGACGACTTTTGGTTATGCGCAATTCATTTGAGCTTGGGTAACTCAACCTTATGTAAACAAATTATCGGACTTGTGTAATGGAAAAATGACGGAATTGTGTAAATGAAGGACTATTTGTGTATTAATATTATGTATCGACTAGACAATACACAAGTTCACAACGACGCAATACATAAATTATGGGGTCGAAATTTAGCTTAATATTGTGTAATTAGAAATTATGTATGCACATTATGTAATGAAATTGTGTATCAATATTGTGTAACGGAAAATTGTGTATTAATACTATGTATCGACTAAACAATACACAAGTTCAATTAGTCCCGCTGGTATAAGGGCGGGAGGGAGGGCCAGTTGTCCAGAGTTCGATACTCACCAGATACAACATTTGTATTTTGGATTGGGCTTGGACTAACTCGTGTGGGCCTATTGGGCCTTAACTAAATTTGGGCTTGGACTCAATTAAAATTACCAATTAACCCTTTCAATTAATCTTTATCAATAGATAATAGGGGCCTAGTTTGTTAAATAAAACACAAAAGTGCCTACTTTATACACAATAATACAAAAACTGCCTACTTAACCATTTTACCCTTTTTTTTAGGAGGTTAATTACAGATGGGGTAAAGATCTCATATGTACTTGCTCGATTCCGTTGTTAGGACTAACTCTAATGAGAGCATCCATAACTTTATTTTCTGTACGTGGAATATAAATAAGTGAGAGAAAATCACAATCTTCTAACTAACATCTTAATATCATTGATGATTAGTCTACCATAGCATTTAACACTTAGGTTAGAGTTGAAGAAGTTGACAAGCATTAGTGACTTAGTTTTCACCGTCATCTTAGAGAACTCAATCCCCAACGCTTCCTGGATCCCCAACATGCCAAGGACTGAGCGAGACAAACTCTTCGGCTCAGGAAGAATAACGAACAAGCGACAGGGGAGTGCGGGGTGAAAGGGGGTGCGGGGGCTCCGGATTCTATTTATTTTGTTATAAATAGATAGGTTTAGGTTGTATTCTTTTATCCACGAAAGTATATTGAAAACCCTAACTGCAAGGTTTGTGCAACAAAACCACAAAACATTTTGTCATCTCTCTCTCTATTCACCAATTAACTCGTCGAAAATCACAAGACCATCAATCCAAGCTCCACCATCGCAACATCAACATTAATCTTCACTGTGTCTTCCTCAGGTGGACCGTAGTTTTGGTTGGCTTAAATGGAGAATAGGCCCCTTACTTATCCAACTTTAGTTATACAATTTTAGTTATTTGATTATTATTACCCAATATTTGCCACCTGATTTCTATTACCCGATTTCAGTTACAGTAAACATTTTTTAATTATACCGAGTACATTTATCTCATTTAATCATTTTTTAAAAATAATTAATTAGTTGTATGAATAGGGTATAATTTATATAGATTAAACAAAAGAGATGAAATTGTTGTTGAGATTGAGATCGAGAGCAAATAATCGATGTAGATGAATATAAAGACTTTTTAGTCATAATTTTAGCCTATTTTTATCTTTTTCAATTCGGACATGATTTGGGTCAATTCCCGATCTTTGGTCATATAGATTGCTCCAATTTGTCGTCTTCTTTTTTCTTCCCCGAAGAAATGTAATAAAATTATATTGCAAAATTGATTTTTTTTTTATTAATTTAATACATAATAACATAAAATTTTACTATACTTATTTAATACTTGTACATAGTAACATAAAATTATCCTAGTTTCCTTAAAAAATCTTAATTAAAGCTAATTAGTTAGTGGCATGAACCAATCATTGTATATTGTACGTGAAAAATGATTTGTATGATAAAGAATCGATAGCGTAGCTGACGCATCGTTGTTGCTTCCAAGTTACAGCCTTTAAGGCACTGTTGCGTGATTAAGGCTTTTAAAGTTTAATCATTCAAATTAATTTTGTTAATTTGCTTACGTTATTCGTTATAATCAAATTTAAAACGACTCTAGCTATGTTATTTAATATGGGATTAATAAACTGTGACATACTCTTGGTTGTCATTTTAAACGTCATTAAGTATTTCTTTTGTGAGAGAAATGAAAGTATTTTATATTTCTTTATTCTCGTAATTTTATCACATGTCACCAAATATGTATCTCGTGATTTTGGGTGGTGTATTTTTTTATTTTTTGCAAATACAATGAAATTTGGTGTAGGGTATAAGGTTGGAATATTAGAAATGAGGAATTTAACAAGAAAATTTATCGAAAATCCCTGTAACTTTAAATGGCGAAAATATTTGGCAGAAATAAAGATTTTTCGTAGGGATGAATATCCGATGAAGATGGATCGAGATGTACATTGTATACTACCTTTAATCCTCAAATGAATATAAGGATAGGGTATTATGTTAAACGGGGTGGATATGTCAATCCTCCAACCGAACTTGCCCAATTAACAATCCTCTAGTATACATAGATGCTCTCAATGAAAAAGCGTGTAAGCCTCACATTTTAATAGGATTGTGCAAATTTAACCCGAGTCTGATTTACGGTGAATTGGTTTTTGGGATTCTTGTGTCCTGGTCCGGCCTCGGTCATGATGGAAAAGATGGGGTTGGCCGGATTTTTTTAAATTTTTTTGTAGATTTAGATTTATTTATTTAAAAAAATATATATCTTATGAATATATATATATATATATATATTCATTTCCAAAAATATTTTTTTTATTTTATTTTATTTTATTCCGGCCCAAACGGAATGGTGGATCGTTTCGATCCGGTGTCAAGCCCAAGATTTTGAAAATTTCAGTCAACCCGACCGGATACACAACCCTAAATTTTTACTCAAATTGAATAAGTGATATAAATACGACTAGGGTTGAGCATGTTAGGTTCGGTTTACCGAACATAATCATTTCGGTCTAGACCGAGCGGACAACCAAAAATTTAGGTTTGGTTTTAGGTTCGTATTTAGAAAATAGTTTCCGGATCGGTTTTCGGATAATAACCGTAAAACCGATGGACCAATCGAATAACCGAATTTCGTTTTAAAAAAAGGATATGTTCATATTTGTTATTGTGATCGAGATAGATTAAGATTTGAATATTTCATATTTTTTATCGGGATAGATGAGAGTTACTATATTTGTATTGTAGGTTTTTTAAAAAAATATTATTTATATTTTTATAGCTTTCAATTTTTAGGTCAGTTTAGTTTCAGAACCTAACCGACCTTAATAGGTTCGGTTTTCGATTTTAATATTTATAATTTTTGGTTTTAGGTCCAAACCGAACGAAATTTTATAAGTTCGGTTTTCGGTCCAAGGTTTCACAAAAATCAGTTTTAAGTTCGGTTAGATTTAGTTTTGAACCTATGCTCGCCCCTAAATATGTCTCCATAAAAATAATTGATGTGCAACCACGAAAGTACAACGCTAGCTATGAAAAACAAGACGACTTATGGCAAGCGTTCAATTATGAACGAGAACTAGTGTAAACACTCGTACCATACACGAATGTGATTTAATTAAGTTTTAATTATAAAACAGATAAATAATATTATTTATTGATTATTACTACCAAATTTAATATAAGATAATATAGAACAATTAGTGATTCACGTGAACAGGATCGTCCAACGAGTTTCGGTGGCCCTGTGTCAACATTTTTTTTTATTATCAATTTTTTTTAAAAAAATATTTTATTAGGAAAAAAGTAAAAAAAAAAGACTAAAAATATTTTTTTAATAACAAATGCATGAAAGAATTACGGGCAATTTTGGTAACTAGACTTTTTGAAAAATTATAGTAGTAACTAGGCTTTTTAATTTTTCAATTAAGTAAATATACCCCAACTTTTTGTATTTATTCTCAAACTCTACACACTCTTCTCTCAAAGGGTATACATTTACTAAACACAAAACTTGAAAAAGCCTAGTAAACCAAATTGTTTCAAGAATTACAATAAAAAGTAACATTTATTAACTTTAATATATTTTCGGAGAAAAAATTTAGAATAAAAAAGGAGATAAAAATGTATTATAAAACGAAAAAAAATAAAACAAATAACAAGTCGATTGGAGATTTTAACTATTGATCATTTGCACCTTATCTCATCTTCAAGAACGGAGTAGGAGACAAAACTAGGATATAAATACTCTAAAAGGGGGAATAAATAGAGTATGGAAATTTTTCGTAGTAGCAATGTCAATATCTTGGAAAGAATCTCAAGGTCTTGAAATGGAATTCAAGATCTTGACTGATCTCAAAAAAATGTAAAGCTGGATGAAAATGTAAAACGTTAATGTAAAATGTGGAAAGTAAAGCACAAAGAACACTTGATATGTTTACAAAGTTCACCTCTAGACCATCCTACGTCTCCGCCTAGAGTTATCTAACCTGTAGGATTTAACACACTTTGTTTCACTTTCTTAGAGCCCTGAATACAACCTAAGAGAACTTCCTTTCTTCTAACAACTTGTAGCCTAACCCGCTACTATCTAGTCAACTCAGATCCTACTGAAATAATAACATATTTACACCGTATTGTATGTAAGGACACTCTGAGTATAACACTTATGAGTTACCCTATAACGAACGAAATGATCAACAAGAAGATCAAGCGTAGTGAAGAATACCTTTGCTTATAGATCAATGCTTGAGTTGTTTTCTTCACTGCTTGCACCGTTTCTTCTATAGGTTGTAGGGGCTGATATATTGGTCGTTTGAAGTTCAAATTAACCCCACACATTCTGCTCATAATCTTCAACAAAATCTGCTCATAATCTTCAACAGAATCTGCACATAATCTTCAACAAACAAATCCACATATATATTGAAATTTGTATAGAATAAATATCTTTCTTTGTCTTCCATCATTCCTACAAAAATATAATAAATCTATATCGTATATATATCTTTATCAAGGTGAAGTTATTACATCTCTCTTCTCTCATCTCCTATTCCATCTCAATATATCATCACTCATCTCATCTCTTATCTTTCATCTTATCTCATCATCTCTCATCTCACATCATGGTACATATCATCTCATCTCTCATTTTATCTCTTCTCTTATCTCTCGTCTCATCTCATCTCACATCTCACATTTTATCTCTCATCTCATATCTCATATCTCCTCTCTCATATCTCATTTCATCTCATCCCAACTATTATATAGCATCTCATCTCTTATCTCTCATATCATCTCATCTCTCCTCTCATCTCATCTCATGTATCTAGAAAAAAATAAAAAGATAATAGAATGATATGTTGAATTGTGTATAGAAAGACATTTTTAAAAAAATAGTTAGTTTACATGATTTTTTTTACTGAAATCTAAAATAAAAAATGCACGAAAAAACATGTGACAATATACACGAAAAACGACACGTGCGGTTAAGGTCTTTTTCTTTAATATTAGTATATAAATATATATTACACATTTAACATAAAGATGTATAGGTTTATGTAATGCATACCATAATTTAGAAAAATACATCTAATTATAAAATAAAGATATTTGATGTAATATAAAGATAAAGTGAGTTGGATGACAATTTAATCAGACAAAATAAAAATAGAATAAAAGAATTTGCTAAAATGTATAAAGAAAGTTATTTATAAAAAAAAATATAGTTAGTAT
The DNA here is from genome assembly GCA_033239045.1 of Fagopyrum esculentum. NCBI lineage: Eukaryota > Viridiplantae > Streptophyta > Magnoliopsida > Caryophyllales > Polygonaceae > Fagopyrum > Fagopyrum esculentum. The sequence goes on along the minus strand of BSUD01000008.1, from coordinate 132,185,864 downwards.
AAAAAGATTTTAACGCATTAATGTAGTATTTACATATATAAATAAATAATTATTAGTAATGAAATTTTAAATATTTTATTGATGCAAATTAATAATAAAGTAAGCTTGGTAGTAGTTATTATTATTATTATTATTATTATGTATTGTGTAATTTAGTTATTTTAATATGCATCATGTGAAGTATATATAGATGTTTAAAAATGTAAATTTGGTAAGTAAATATTATGTATCGTGTGATTTAGCTATTTTACTAGGTAAGATGTCAATTATATATTGATATTTAAAAGAAAATCATAATTATGTAAAAAAATTGGGTATTTAGTAAAATTAAAATTTTGGTAGATTTTAATGGTTATTACCTAAAATTTAAAAAAAAAATTAAACACTTGTACAAATAATCAAACATGTTTTAAAGGATAGTAAAATCTATCTATATATATTACTAAAGCAACACCCATTTTGTATACATGTCAACATCTAAGGCTGTCCACGTCAGCATTTTTTCAATTTATTTACAGATTTGCTACAATATATTTAAAGATTTGCCATTAATTATTTATAAAAAAAAATTTTATTAGAAGATTTTACACATTTGATTTTGTTGAAAAAATCTCACGCAAATCTTTTAGTAAGATTTTACACATTTGTTAGATTTAAATTTATATCAAATTTTGCTCCTCTAACTTTATATAAATAAAATTGATAATATATCGAGTAAATATAATACTCGAAAAATAATCTTTGTAATAAATTTTTAATTATGTTCTTTTATTTATTAAAAAATATAATTAATCCTCAAATGTTAGTTATATTAATTAATAAAAAATAATTATTTTTATAGATTAATATCAATATATAATGCATGAAAATTGAAAATATAATATTTTTTTGTTTAGAAAAACCCGCACAAGGTTTGTGCGGGCACTAAACTAGTTATAAATAAATTTAATAATTTACTCAAAAATCTTCCAAAAACCATGATTCAAAGTTTACCCCAATAATAAATAATATTTATATCAACCACCACAAGCTTTAAATTTTTTAAAAATCTACACAGAAAATACTTTGGTATGTATATTTAATATTGGAACTTGGAAGATCGTTGATTTGACTTGGCATTTAGCGAGAATAGATTTGGCCCTAAAGAGAATCACTTTCACCAATTGCACGGGACCCATTTTTTCACCCATTGTCTCCTGCTTTCAAGTTCACGATTACACCCACCTCCATTTACCACTATTCTTTTTCTCCCTCCCTTTAGTTTCTGTAAATTACACAAAGCCTCCCTAAAAATAGTCTATTTAAGTAAAAAGTTTATTAAATTTCAACTTTTACACAATTATTCATTTCTTTTCCCTTCTTTCAACCAACTTCAATTTATACATTTTACTTAATTTATTTATAAAATACTACATTTTATGACAATAAATTTTTAATTTAATAAAATGGGAAACAATATTTTAATAAACGGTTTTATAGAAAAATAACCAATATTAGTAAGCATCTTCTTCCTTTTTCGTTTTTTTCCTAACATTTTTTTCTCCAAATTTCAATGATGATCAGCTATGTTTAGTTATTTAAGTACAGATTAGCTAATTAAATAACTGATAGTTAAATGTTTCCTGTGAACTAGTTATCTGGCATTTACACTGGTCAAACAGCTGATATATTGAAGGGAAAACTTAAGGACATAACTCAGAGACTTTAAATGACTGCAGACCATATAATTGACAAATAATAATTTAGTTGTTTATTTGTGCCCGTATTGAAAATCTAGTCGTGCATACAAAAAAAAAAAAAACTTAACTGGAGGGCCCAACCGGGTTCGAACCGGTGACCATTTGATCTGCAGTCAAATGCTCTACCACTGAGCTATGGACCCTTGATGTCATATTTACATGAACAGTAATATGGAAAACAAAGTACATGTGATTTTGCAGTTGTCGGACTTTCTATCTCAGTTGTCTGTTGTTAAGAAATAGCAAAACAAAATTTTACCATTTTCAGTTTTACCCCCACGCCACATACATCAATTCATGACAATTTACCATCAAATAACACTAGAGAAAATTAGATTTCCATCATGCTGCAAATTATCTTGACAGAAACTTGTAAATCAATAACCTAAAACTGAAAAGATACGTATATCACTATCTTCAAGTATCTTGTTTGCTGGTTATTACGTGAAGGGGACGCACGTAAGTGGACATTACAAGTATTCGGGTTCCATCCTAAAACAAATTGACCTCAAGTGCAACTAGTCCACATACTCGCTAACCACAACCCAAACACATTGACACATAGTGTTAAGGCCGGCTTAGCCAAACGGACGAGAAGCATACTCGCTAACCAATTGACATTCGGGGTTTCATCCTACAATCAATTGGCAATAGGAGGAGTAGCCTAACTCTATGTTAGGTTCCGAATTATTATTGTCGATGTTGGACAATAATCCACACATCTAATGTAAATATTAAAGCAGACAGTTAAATTTATTTACTTAATACACGACAACCTTCAAAATCAAAGGCAACATACATAAAAACCTTAGTTTCTTCGAAAATATATGATAAAATATATCCAGCTAGGTACTATGGTTTTGCTTTGTATTACTGTGTATGTTCTTCACAACCATAAAGAAAGAAGAAAATGTGAGGTTGAAGCTTTGAAAAACGAGTAGTGGACTTATAAAGGAAGCATTCATAATTTTAGTTTGGGCTTACGGCCCAAAAATGGGCCCAATAAAGTAAAACGAAGCCCACCTTTTTTTTGAACGACGAAACTCGACAATCTTTGCTCTCTCTGTGATAGTCTGACAATGGCGATCTTCTCCTTGTTACCATGGAGAGAAACAGGCGGAATGCTCAGACTATGAAACAAGGTCATACGACTCATACAGAAAACCACAACACTAAGAATTTCATTATTTTTCCTCCTTCTCCACTGCTCCAAACCGGTTTAGCTCACTAAATCATGGCGGCGGCGCTGGAGTGCTGGTCCAGTCGTACAAGCACCGACGAGGATGTTGTGGAGCAGGTACTCATGCGCACTGGAGACAGATCGGAAGGAACATCCTCTGCTGCGACGGCGACGTCTAAGGATTCGCCTTCGGTGATGCAGAAGAAGTTTCAGAGGCTGAGTCGGAACGTCTCCGAGGCGATCGCCTCGCTCAAGAACTCACTGAGTAACGAATCAGCCTCGAATTCCAAGATCGAAGGTCACAGGAAGCAGGTGTGGAGCGGCGTTGTCCGTCGACTCACACAGCTATACCCTGGTAGCCAGCTTCCGGAGAAGCTCGTTTCCAATGTTCGGAAACATTACAATTCTATGCCTCTCAGGTTCCGACTTTCTCACTTTTTTTGCCTTCGTTTGTAGAAATTTAGATAGTTAGGAACGCGGAGTTAATTTTTTTTCTCCTCCTGCTAGTGATGGTTGAAATTCGATTTTGTTGAGTTGGGATCTGTTGGACGAAAATTTGGTATGCTATTGTCTGCGAAGCTGCTAGATTTGATGCTAGCGTTCACTTGCTGTTGTTTGTGGGTGTACTGATATGACTTGCTATTGTTTGTGGTACTGATTGTGACAGTTACGCACAGGCCGGTTTTGAGATGAAAGACGTGCTTGTTCACATCAGATTGATGGAGCAAGCATCAGTTGAAGACCAGCCTGCTATTCTGATCCAAGAGGTGTCCAATGATGATGAACATGGCTCAGTTTATAAGCTCGTATTTGCTTGTAATTGTTTAATCTCATGGCCAGCTATGTCGGGGGCGCTAGAGTGTTCTTCAATGTCTTGTAAGAAAACACAGATATTCGAGCGCAAAGGATCAACTCTTGGAGTTCTTACTATTCTTGCACAGGCGGAGCAGGAGAAGGATATCGAGGCTCGGACTGCGAGTGCGTTGAAAGGGGCAATGAAGAAGCCGAAGCAAAGTGGTATGAAGCTGGCTTTTGGGCTTTGTGGTTGCCAAGAGGAAAATGTTGGATGTAGAGATTTTGTGGAGATTGAAGAGAATGTAGGTGATCAGAATTACAGAAACAAAGCTGAGCATTCGAATGTGAAGGTTCAACTTCCTGTGCCTTTGCCTTCTTCGTCCTTTGTGGTCTCGGTTGATGAGTGGCAGACAATCAGGTCAGGTGGTGATGAGATTGGTAGATGGTTGTTAAGTTCTGATAGTCTTGAGTTCTCTGATCAGATTGGACCCAATTCCTTCAGGGGTGTTTATATGGGGAAGAAGGTTGCTGTTGAAAAGCTTAGGGGTTGTGATAAAGGAAATGCGTATGAGTTTGAACTTCGGAGGGACTTATTAGAGCTGATGACTTGTGGGCACAAGAATGTTCTCCAGTTTCATGGCATTTGCATTGATGAAATTCATGGTCTTTGTGTCGTCACTAGATTCATGGAAGGTGGAACAGTAAATGATTTCTTGATCAAGAGTAAAAAGCTCCAGATGAAAGAAGTAATGAGGATTGCTGTAGATGTGGCTGAGGGTATGAAGTTTATTAATGATAATGGTATTGCATATAGAGATCTCAATACTCAGAGAATTATGTTGGATCGCCATGGAAATGCTTGCTTAGGTGACTTGGGTATAGTTACAGCCAGCAAAGGCATTGGTGAGGCAATGGAGTATGAAACTGATGGTTATCGGTGGTTGGCTCCAGAGGTATGTATACTTGCACAGTATCTTTAACACCCTTGTATCGTGTTATATAGCAGTGGTAGCAAAATATTTATATTGTCTAAAGGATGATTAAATGAATTCTCCTTTTAGTGCCACTATTGGAACACAAATTTGCTTCAGCTGAGGTTTATTATAAACTCTATTTTGTCTGGAAAAAAAGAGAGACGGGTAAATGGATATTACATATCTATAGAATATCATATATAAGAAAATGATTGATATTTTCATCTGGGTACAAGAAATTCTCCATCACGTACATGGTTGATAATCATGTAGGAGATGATTTATCCCTACTAAAAGTCTAAAACCCAGGGTTGAATCATGAACTAGCTAGACTATTTGATCAACCCAAATATGTTGTTTGGTAGATGTCAGAGTCTACAATTGCTGATTAATTATAGCAAGATTAAAGATAATGTATCCAAGAATATAACTTGGTCTTTTGGTTGATTGACCATTTGAGTAAAAGTGTGATTTGCATTCGATGTATATAATTAAGGCTTTCCTTTTTATAAAGTAGCTTTTCTTATGCTATTATTTATAGCATCTGTTGTACTACTTTGCACCAACGGTGTAATTACATCTTTTCTCTTTACATCAGCTCTCTGAAGCAATTTTTTTTAAAAAAATCTGTTTTACCTTATAAGTTATACCCAAATCATTGATTACTGCGACGAGAAATACAATACTCAAGATATCTGTGTTTGTTCATGTGGTATTGGTCATTTCAGATCATTGCAGGTGACCCAGAAAGTGTTAACGAGACATGGATGAGTAACGTGTACAGTTTTGGGATGGTAATATGGGAAATGGTGACCGGTGAAGCCGCATACTCTGCTTTGTCTCCCGTTCAAGCAGCCGTTGGCATTGCTGCTTGTGGATTAAGACCCGAAATCCCCAAGGACTGCCCTCAGTTGCTGAAGTCTCTTATGATCAAGTGCTGGTGCGATTGCCCCTCTAAACGCCCCGAGTTTGAGGAGATCTTGTCAACCTTGCTTCAATGTAATTTAAACAGAAATAGCAGGTAACTTCTTCAGAAGTGACTATATAGATATAAATGTAATATTAAGATTCTCTGTACCTTTCTGGTGTAGACAAATGATGTACTGTATAATGTGTTTTTTGCATTCCACATTACTCATCAAACAGACGTACAAAGTTTTGGAAGATCGTGATTCAACCTCGGAAGCAAATCTAGCCAAGAAATGGCACATGATGTAGTTAGATTGACTTACATTGCTCTTTTTTCCCCGTGTTTTGTGGAAATATAATCTTGCATATATATAGCATAGCTGCATAGGTGTACTACATTTTGTCGACTAACGGCTCGTTTGGAAGCATTAAGAATCATTTCTAATAACGGAATGATTCCGAATCAATTAAAAACATGTTTGCTTAGAGATTTTTTAACACATAAAACTATGATTGCTTAGAGATTTTTTAACACATAAAACTATGATTTTGAATCAATTAAAAATCATTTCCCCCTATCCGATTCCATTCCGTTTCCATTTCACCGCTTTAACTAAATGGACACTAAGAGTGTAAATATTCTGATCCGGATTGGGATGTCGGCAAGAACTGATTGGGTTTGAACCGAACCGTATGATTCCACTCCAGTCCCAGTCGGATTCATGAAATTTCAAGCTTCTAGTCATAGTCCAAAACTAAAATAGACAGATTTTAAAGTTTAAATATATATAACTCTACGAGTACAATCTTGCTTGTAACTTTGATACCATACATATCTTGCATATCGATTTGCTAAATACGAAATGCATCAATAAGAACTCACACGCACCTATACGTGTTACGAAAAATGACCATAAAAGTTGTATTATACAATAATTGTTACATTATTAAGTAAAAAAATCGGTTAAACATTTTGGTCCAATAGGTTCATGACCAAAAACCCGAACTCAAACCGGAACTGAATTGATCCGGTTCCATCTACGGACCTACAGATTGTTAGCCCCACTAATGACCTTCTATGTTTCCCATTGATGATGAAAATGAAACACCCTGATTTCCTGAACTTTGTCGTCCTTGTGTTATGTGAAAATGATGTCATTTTGATCTTATAATTATCATAAACGATTGGTAGGAGTTATTATTAGTGCCTGTGGGTGAGGATTTATTGTTTGAATTGCATAATTAATGCAGTATATGCGATCAACATCAATAAGAGGAAGACACGTCGAGATTTATGCCATAATGACAAAGTTGTGTCCTGTTTAACGTGCTTAATCTGAATTGGCATGTGCAAAGGCGTAAAAGTAGGACATAAAATGTTTTTTTTTTCTCTTTCAATTCGATGCATATGGAGTTTATGGACTTATGGACGGCTTGTTCGATAACACAAGAAAATTGGGTATTTTAAAATTTTTGGATAGTTATTTAATTAATGGGAAATTCCGGATGGTACCCTCGTGGTTTGGGGTTTTTCGGATTTTGCCAAACAGTTTTTTCAACTTCGGATGGTACCCTTAAGTTTACGTTGTTTTCCGAATTTTGCCCAAATTTATTAAAAATTTTCAAATTCCATTAAAAAATATTTTAAAAAATATAATGAAATTGAAAAATAAATAAAACATAAAGACTGATTTATTTATTTATTTTAATAATAAATTAAAACAGTGATTTAAAACTTTTTTTTGTTAAAGTAATCCTTATTTTATTTATTTTTAAATAAAGTATAATACTTATGTTTTTATATTTTGTTAAAAAAATTGCTAATCCAATATATTTGTTTTTAAAATAAAATAAAACCCTGATTTTTTTAATTTGTAAAAATTATTTGATAGATTTATTTTAAAATTAATATAAAATACTGATTTTTTTGAAAAAAATTACTGTTTACTATATTCTTAAAATAAATAAATCAATCTTTCTATCTTAATTTATTTTTCAATTTTACTTTATTTTATTTTACATTTTTTTAATGGAATTTGAAAATTTTTAATGAATTTGGGCAAAATCCGGAAAATAACAAAAATTTAAGGGTACCATCCGAACTCGAAAAAACTGTTGGGCAAAATCCGAAAAACCCCAAAGCACGAGGGTACCATCCGGGATTTCCCTTTTTTTAAAAAAAAGATTATAGTATAATAACCTTTCCAAATTTACGAAGCTTCCTAAAAATCTACTGCCATACTGCTTCGTTTAATTTTTGTTCTTGTTCATAATTTTATAAATAAACAAATATTTTTGACCTGTACAAAAGCGGATTCGGGTCGGGCCATACCTAAAAACTTCACCCGTAACCGTAAGGTGCGGACCGGACTAGCCCGCCCGCCTTGTCCGGGCCATAAGCGCTGCCCATGTCCACCCATGTGAAAAGCGGTGGGTTGCCGGCCCGGCCCGGATGATCCGTATGTAGTTGATTGTGTTTTTTTTCTCCGGAATAAATCTTTCTAAACAAGTAATATAATGTATTTAACACATACTTTCAATTCAATTATACTTGCATAGTGCAATATCAACAAATTCAAAAACAATCAACACACAAAAATGAATAAATCGAGATACCTAAAAATCAACAAGTATCATTACACTCAAATTAGCCGTGCAAACTTGTATTACAAACGAGTCTAACTCGTCAAAATACTCCAAAAAACCTAAATGAAAAATCAGAGTGTGTGACATTCAAAACAATATAAATTATATATACATATATAAAAAAACTTATATGTACAAAACTATATGCAGGCCGGGTTGGCCAACGGGCCAAAATGTTTGCCCGTACCCGTCTCACCAAAATACGGGCCAGGCAGGCCCGAACAGGTCTAACTAGCTGCCCATACCCATCTAAAATATTTCAACTCGTAAAACTGGTATATTATGTTATAAAATGTTCTTGTGCATGATTTTATACAAAAACAAATACATTGACTCCTAAAACTGGTGTAGTATGTTACAAACGGACTTGTTTTGCATATAAAGGTTAGAAAACATATTTCCTTTTTATAAATAAATAACTAAAAAAAATTTTCCACAACTTCCCTAAAAACTGGAATATTTTGAACAATTATTCCTAGTATAAATAGTATGTGGTTTAGGGCTTCAAACCCTTCACACCATAGTACTTCACATTGCAGAATAAGCATTTTACACTAATACAAGAAAAAGAAAGACAATAGGAGGGGGAAATCTTTCATGGCAAGAATTGATTATACAAACAACATTCTGAATGACACATTTTGGATTATGCAAGCAGCAAATGCTGTAAAATAGATGTAAAACAGGATTTGGTGTGAATACAAGGGGTTAAAGGAAAAGTATTCAATTTTTATCAGCACCTTCATCAAAACTAGCAGATCCTCCTGCTCGGAAATCCAGCTGCTTCTGATGTTTCAAGCACCGCCGCTCATCGAATTCCTCCCACCCTTCGGCCTGTACACAAACTTTAGTTCAGAAGCAAATAAAGGGTAATACTATTGAACCAGTTAATGTTACAATCATTAGATATACCATCCGGAGCATATCGATTGTGATCTCTGTTCCATGAAGATCAAGGGTTGATAGTTTGATGCATTTCTGAAAAATGGCAGAGGGCAGTGATTTCATCCCGTTGTTTCGGAGATGCAATGCCTACAAAAAGCAGAGAAGTGTCTTAAACAGATGAATTTGCCAGTCATAAAGAAAGATTTGAAGTATTTAAAACCTTCAAATTGATTAGATTGCAGAATGTTTCTGGCAGGTCAACCAAAAGATTTGATGAAAGATCAACCTGAATCATATGTAAATTTCAAACAATTCAGAATCACCTCAAAGATGGTAAATGGAAGAATTGCTTCAGGATGAACCAAAGGAATTTACCTCGGCAAGAGATTGGCACTTCCCAATACTCGTGGGAAGTTTGCTGATCCTAAAACAAGATTAAACATGGATAGAAATCAGGGAAGGAAGAAAAACAATAAACTTCTGTGATACATATGTTGGACAAAGCCAAGGTAATATTTTTGTTGTTGCCTACTTGCCTTTAAGAGATAAATAACTAATTCCGTATATACTTTCAGTTTGCAATCATCGGTGATCATCAAATACCTGTTATTATTGACTTTTAGGATCTCTAATTGAGTCAGAGCACCTATTTCATCAGGGAGATTAGTCAGTTTATTATTTCCAAGGTTCAGCTGCGTCAAAGAAGTGAGAGCACCCATGGCAGCAGGCAATGTAGTTAATCTGCACAAGTCAGTAGACTCAGTACATATTCAATATGTTACCATCCTGATAAGCAATAATGAACTGTCAAATACTCAAGGATGAAACAAGCACTGTCCTCACAACAGAAAAATCAGATACTAAATCCCTTCTGTTAATCCTTTCTAAACCTTTAGAGTACCTACTTCATGAGAGTTGGCTGTAGATAGCATATTCAGTCCCAGTGATTGCATAAATACTGACTTGGCTATAACGATTTAATTTATGCATTGAAGATATGACTTACTGGTTTTGATTTAATGAGAGAAGTGTGAGAGACTTTAAAAGGCCAAGTTCTTCCCAGCATATGGAATCATCTGAGAGTTTATTTCCATTCAACATCAATTTCTACAAAACATAAAAGCCAATAAGCATCACTTTTGATGAACCAACAAGATTCCAGTTTGGCAAATTAACATAAACTGAAAATCAACCGCCTAGTTAACTTTCAAGTTTTGGCTGTTTAAGAAAGAATTCTGGGTAACTCTCTCACCTGGATAGCAGTAAGGCGGCCAAGTTTGGCAGATAAATTGTGTATGTGGTTGTTACTGATATCAAGCACTCTAGCAGCACTCCCACAATCCCATAGTTCATCAGGTAAATCCTTTAGAAATCCAATTAGAGAACAAAATAAATTAGATTTTTGAATCACTGTGTATATACAACAAAAAGCAGGAGCATGGTGTCAAAGATAGAAATGCTCACTAGTCACCCCCGAAATCTTCCCTAACTCGCAATAGCAGAAGACAAAATGTATAAGTTAAAAGTCACAATACTATTAAGTCTTACCACAATAGTTACAAAATACTTGTCACGTGATCAAACACTTCACATGCCATACTTGAAGATGTATTGAACAAGTAATAGTGCCATCACTACTTAGCTGTTAATGATTGAGATTCAGCGTAGACATCAAAGTCTGAATCTGAAGCATTAACAGCCTAGACATATAAAGTCTGAATGTGAAGCATTAACAGCATAGACAGATAAAGCACTCTATAGCAACAAACCCACAACCAACTGCAAACTTTATTAGGTATATCTTGGACAAATGTTTCACCGTGTACATTTTCAGAATGCAGGAATATGGTGTCAAGACAATATTCCTCGTTAGTCCCCAGTAACCATATTATAAATCCTGATTATCCTAACTCCCAGTAACAAAAGCCAAAAATTCTAGAAGTTAAAATATCACACTTAGTTAAACCCTGGACAGACAATCTCCAACAAGTCTCAATTCAACTTAGATTATTTACTTTCCACTCAACGTCCTATATAGTATCAAAATACTTATTTTTCCATCTAAGTAAGCATTAACAGCATAGACAAACTAACTCTGTACCATAGAAATCAACAAGAGCGTACAATATAGTTGGAATGTTGTGCGTATACTTTCAGCAAAATGTACCTCCAAATGTAACGCAGAAAGCGCTACGACTCCCGTCACCTTCCATAGCTTCAATCGGCTCTTTCCAACACTGGACTCTCCCACGGGCTTCTTGAACAACTTTCGCCCTGAATCGGCAATCATTCTTTGATAATTCGACATAACCGGAGCATCTTTCAGCTTTGGACCATCCTATCCAACGGAAAATCAAATTCATTACAGAATTCAATCAAACCTGCTTCCAATGAACCAATATATACACATATATTCTATCAACAACAATTATCACTACATTTACCCCTTGGTGTAAGCCTTGGGAGGCCATAAGCATGATTTTGGAGCCTTTGGAAATCCCCAATGATTTCAATGTCCCAGAACCTTCAAGTACTTTCCCTTTGTGAATGAGCTTCTGGCCTCGAGGGAGGACATTGGTGGAGGACTGAAGAGAGGATTTCAGCTCCTCAAGAGTGGATTCCGGTGACACGAATATGGAGATCGTCTCTCCTCCGAACTTGATCTGCAACTTTATCGCGTCGCCGATGCCAGCGGCCTCCTCCGCCATATTTCCCTCTTGTTTTCTCCGTTCAGCTCGACGTCGAGCGTACTCTCGTCTTTCTTGGATTCTTGTGAGACTATGAGCTTCTTGATTCGATTTGGCCCAAACTTATATCTTGTTTCAGCCCAAAAATTAGGTTTATTTTCCACTTATACAATATGTTTTAATTATGATCCCAAATCAACCATATTTCATTCAAAAAATCATAATCCAGTTATACCCGACATATATAACTGCTTTTAATATAAAATTCAAATTAATCATAACCATTGACATAATTTAAGCTCGACCTTTTAACTTTTTATCCTTCAAAACCAAGATCGAACAATCAAATTTCCAAATTTATTAATTGTATTGTTCGTTGTTTGACTTTTTAACTAGGGAATGTGGCGAGCTCGTGGTTGTGCTCGTGTTGAGTTGCATTGTGACGAGACGAGAAGGGTGGACCTAGATATAATGTGGGCTGATTACTTGTATTATTTTTGAGTCGATCCAACTCAAAGTCCAACGGTACAAGATGAGAAAGGCTTGGGAACCTCTCTCTCATCTCCTATAAATAGACTTCAGTTGTGCTTCCAGTATATTACGAAGACCTAGATATAATGCATTTAAGGTGGTAAGAATTTCGACTCTTAACATTGTTATGCCTGCAGTTTAACTAACTTATACCCCTTGGTTTAAGTCTGCGGATTCCACAAGCATGATTTTGGACCCTTCTTTAATTTCTAGTGACTTCAATGTCCGAGAACCTTTAAGAAGTTTCCCTTTGTGAATGAGTATTTGGTTGTTAGGGAAGACACTGATGCAAAGCTGAATTAAGAATGTCAGTTTATCCAAAGGTGATTCTGGTGGCACGGAGATGAAGTTCTTGTAACCTTCGAACTTGACCTGCAACAGTATTTTGTTACCGGCGACGGACTTTTTTGCCATGTTTCTCTCACTCTTGTTTTCTCTCTTGTTAAACTCGGCGCAGTGTGTAGTCTTGGATTCTTGTGAGCTCTTGAGCTGACTTGTCTCAATTTAAATCTTGATTCGGCCCAATATATGTATTTTACTTATACTATAATAATCGTAAATTCATTAATTATTGTAATTTTATGAATTTGTACACAATAATCTCACGAAAAAAATAAATAATAATTTTAGTATGGATTCACCAAAACATAGGGGTCGGGACGGGATTTACCGATTGGGTATTTTACGTTCCATCCGACTATATATGACATGGGACCGGGACAAACCTTTTGTTTTTTAGATGAACCTCGTTGAACCCTATATTATTTTGAGAAGGAAACAATATAGTTTGATCTATAAGAGCATCCCTAACAGCTTCCATAAACCCTTCTTCAAAATGGAGAATTAAAAGTAAAAATCTACCCTTTATATTTTTATCAAATCCAACAGATTCCCTATCTTGAAGAATTCTCCATTTATTTGAAGAATGTTTTCAAATTTAGGGAAGACTCCCCACTTTTTCTAATTATTCTCCATTTTGGAGAATGAAATGGAGAATCTGTTAGACCACAAAATCGTTAAAATTCTTCAAATATTCTAAAATGGAGAAACTATTGGGATGCTCTAAGTTGAACATGGTTTACACTGTACACACGAAAATATTTGTCTGTATCCATCTTAAAATAAAAGACATCAAATTTTAAATTATTTATTATATAATCTCCTTAAAACAAAATTACTTTTTGTCAGACATACAAAATAAAACTCCATAACATAATTACACATATATCGCTATGTTAGCAAGTCAATGCACATTTTCAATAATTCTAATACAATGTTGTACTTTGTAACCCTGATTTTATTTGAAATGGTGGGTGTGTGCGTATTTGTCAATTTAGACTGGAGTATAATTATTAACATATAATTATGAATATGGTTAAGAATTAAGATCAAAAGATTAAGTTTGATTTAAATTATAAATTAAAAACTTGTATCATACACGATTACACGAGACGAGATTAGCACAACGGAACGAAGAAAGTAAAACCCGTATTGAAAGATTCTGATGAGTAATGTATGACGTGGGGTCCAATGCACATTCGAGTGCATATGCGCGTTGGGAAAAAAGAAGAAGTTAAAACCCGTTTATTATCGATCTAATAACATTAATCATCCACAAATTTCTCAAGAGTAATCGTCTAGCTCGGTTGACACTTGACGACATGCCTTAAAGTTGGCTAGATCAATCGGATAGACTATCATTGTCCATGTCAGCAAGTAGAGTCTTAAGGCTGACAAATCCAATAAAATCATAACAGGAGATCAAACTTCTCTCATCATATGAAAGCTAGCAATGTGTCATATATGACGTAGGGTCCATCGTCGTTGAGCCCAATTCCGACACATAAGTCCATTAGCGTTCCATCCCAAAACAAATTGATAGAAAGGGTAACTCACCAACCTCATGTACGAAACTCATTATCCCGTAACTTCCCGTTTTTTATTGATGTGAGAATATTTATCCTCCACACATATCCCGTTCTGAATATTTTTCAGCAGAACGAGATTTTAATTTCGGATAAAATCCCGCTGGAACTGGGACCGAGATTTGTTGGATTTGTACCCACCTCTACCAAAATGTGTGCAACTTATATCTAGTGGCACCGTTACTCGATAGGTGTGGTGACATTTATACGCCCTTCATTTTAGTGCTTTCTCATATCAACCCGGATCATAAATCCGTGTCTAACCATATGGGTCGATCTTGAACCAAACCGTAATTTCTGATTCGGACCATTTCCGATCCAATGGCATTTTCTCTTTGAACACGTTGTCTAACCAAATGCAAGAGAATTCCATGAGTGCCACACAAATTGGATAAAAGCGAGATTAAAATAAACAAATAAATATCATGATTTGTAACCGATTGCGAAAGTCAGTATCTAATTGCATGAAGATAGAACGTTGTTAGCACTTAGCAATAAGCATCATCATCATCATCGGAGGGTAAAATCAACCCTACACTACCAAACCTCCAACAATGTCATCTCATCCCTTTACAAAACTAATTCGTTCTTCGGTTTAGTCTGCTACCATTTCGGTTCGTCTGCGCTACGAAATCGCATGCAGCCATCATCTTCATCGTGCTGGTAGAAATTTTGAATCCAACGGTGTAAAATCATCGACGAACGAGAGCCGTTGGATAGCAATCAGGGCATTTGATCAAACCGTTCTCGTTACACACCGTGCAAGCCCTGAAGCCAACCTTATGATCACCGTACACCTTCCGACTTCCGCCACATTCGCTGCAAATAACAAACCTGTAACCACCACACGTGTCACAGACACGTGTCTCGACCGCCGGCAGACATTCAACAAGCTTCTTCAATTCGCCTATCTCGTTCAATTGCCTTACCTCTTCCGCTCCGCCGATGTAACAACCGCCGACGAATACCACCGGCAATGTTAATTTCTCTTTACTAACAACCCCTAAGATTCTCTGAAGCTCGTCTAAAAACCCTGGATCCATGACCACGTCTCGCTCGTCGATGTTGACCCGAAATCCGGCTAGGATTGACTGTACGGCCCGACAAGCCTCGAATGTGGGCCGAATTGCCCGAATGCTTGTGTGGTAGAGCACGATTCGTGTATCCGCTCCGGCGATTGTGATTCGTGGTGGTTCGGGTTTATGTGTTGGGATTGTTGCTAGGGATTCGGGTCTGGTTGAGAAGTTGCGGATGAGAGATGAAGCGGCACGAACGCGGTGGAAGACCTTTTTACGGGTGGGAGTGGGTTGGCGGTTCGGGTTCGGGTTAGGGTTGTGGTTTTCGTTGTCAGGCCGGGTGACAGGCTCGCATTTGCGGGGGCTGGTGGGGTCGTCGTCGTTGTAGAGGCGTTGGACATCCTTGAAGGAAGTGCAAGGGAAGATAGCCCGGTGTGAAGCGCCACCGTGAGCTGCCGGCGACGACCTTCCCCACGGCGACCACATCGGTTAATCTTCTTCGGAGGCTCTATCAACCGATTTCTACGGCGATTCCGATTTTTGAAAATGAGAATTCGAAATTAGTTTTGAAAATTGAAAGGGGAGATAATTGAGGGGGAAGAGAGCGGGTTGTTAAGTTGGTTGGATGAGATTTGGGAAAAATCATGGGCTCATGCACTGATGGACATTGGAGAAGAAGAAGATTGAAGGGTGGGGCCCAGTATTAGCTGTATTTAGAGGGATTATTTGTGTTTAATTATTGTTAGTGACGGGTTGTCATTATTTAGTAGAACAAACGTTTTTGTTTTTGTTTGGTAAATGATCCCGATTTCTTGAAAATGATGTTGGAATACTATGATTATTTCGTAATTATCACATTCAATAAATTGTTTTTATGTTAATATTTTTTGCAAAAAAACTCTTTAAGGATTCCAACTTAATGTTAATATTTTGTTAGAAATTTTAAAAATTTTAACAATATGAAAAAAAAAGAAAGAATTTAGTAACATAATTTACCGTAATTGAATAAGGGGTGTGTTATATACACAATTTTTGATACTGAATATAAACGTTTTGTGTTGACGCTCAAATTGATTGGAGCGCCAACGCATAGGGCTGCACAACTTTGGATCGGACCGGAAAACCGGACCGGACCGGAAATTACGGTCCGGTCCGGTCCCGGACCGTAATTGGAAAATTCCGGTTCGGTCAGGTCTGATCTAAAATATTACGGTCCGGTCCGGTCCCGGACCGTAATGTTCCGGTCCGATCCGGTCCGGACCGTTAATTGTCGTTTTAATTTTTTTCAATAAGAAGAGTATTCGGTCCGGTCCAAACCCGGACCGGACCGGATTTAATGCATACAAAAAAATATTTTTTTTAGTTTTTTTAAAAAAAATTAATAAAACGGTCCGGACCGGACCGTATTGGACCGGACCGTGGTGGACCGTTTCACTGCTAGTGTGAAACGGTCCGGTCCGAGAGTTTACGGTCCGGACCGTTTGAGCAGCCTTACCAACGCATTCCGACAGCGCCCAAAACCCTACTTTTGCCCTTTTTTTTTTTTTATAAGATTTGAGCGCATTTGGAAAGCATTGGCGCTCAAATCTTTTTTTTATTTTTATTGGTTGAGCGTCATCGGAATGCGTTTATATTTTACGTTAGTAAAAACAACCTCGTGTCTTTAGCTTTTTCGTTAAATAATTAATGGGTTAAATTATTGACTAATTGAGTGACCAGTTCATGCAAACATATGTTATAAAGCTTTTGTTGATGATGGGAAGCATGTACTTTTTGTCCGTTGCTTCATACTTCAATTTAGTACAATAATATATATTGTGTGTTGTTGGGCCGGGTCGGGTTGCGGATCTTGGTAGACATCTAATATAATAATACAAAATTTGGATCCTACTTTTCAATCGAGTTTTGTTTTGCACATCTCTATTGAGATTTGATACACAAAAATGATAGGAAAATGAAAAATGTTATATTTGTGTTTTTGAGTTTAAAATAAATCATTTTATTATGGGTTTTTTTTAATATCTCATATAACCTCTCTTAGGGTAGAACCAAAATTTTAATTTAGAAGATATGTATGTATTTTGATATTTTATTATTTATTTGCTTTTATAAAAAAAATTAATATGAAAAAAATGTTCATTTAATGTCGAATATAGGAACGCATTTTAAAAATCATTTAAAATTTAGGTTTGGCTTACTTTAACATAATAATGTTATACGACTAGTATAATAGCCGAGATACTAAGACTAGATTCAGGAAAAATCAGTTTCATACTCTTTTTTTTTTAAAGGAACTAAATATAAAAATATTTTAAATTTGTTTTAAACTTTGGCTTAATTTATTTATAATCGAGTTTGAGTATATGGACGTTCGACTCGTGTATAGTTATATGTGAATAGTGAAGAATAATATGTGAAAAGAATTTTTTTTTAAATCTATACGTGCTTCTAGGTTTTGTTTTTTCCCGCAATTCTTCAAAGTCATATACTTGGACAGTTCGACCGGGACGTTTTCGGGAGGAAGTGGAAAAGTAGTTGTAAACTTGTAATTACTTGCTTTATTTTCTTTATTATAAAGGGAAATTAAGGTTTTTTAAAAGACTTTGACGTGTTCTAAATTATTGAAAATGAACGTAAGTTGATGAGTTTCGGTTCAGACTTCAGCGTGTTGGGCGTAATTTATTAGTAGATTTTTGTCAGCCTTTGTAAATTTTAGAAAAGGTTTTTTTTTTTAAAGAGATTTGATTTTGAGAGGTTTTCAAAAACCACTTTTGTAGATTATTGTGATGTTTTAAACGAGTCGAGTCTAATTTTTATATGACTTTTAAAATGTGTACGTATTCGGCTCGTTTAGAAAATAAACGAATTCGAGCTTTTGACAAGTCGAGCCCGAATAGTTTGTCTCATAAGCTATAGAAATAATCCTTTAATCGGTTAATTGATATAAGAGCATCGTCTGCTAAGGGATCACAAGCTTATGAAAATAAACATAAGTTACGAAATGAGTGCTTTAGAGTACATTCCTATGCAAGTTTATGCTAGCTTACGAAATCATATAATATTCTTATTTCATACGCTACAAATAGGAAGCTTATTAAAATAATTTATCGTAACTAATTGAATGATATATTACAAATATAACACTATATAATTTCATATTTAAAATTTAAAAAAATAATTTAATCGTACAATTAGAAAAATCCAATAAACTTCATAACTGAACACCCATCAAACTTATATAAAAAATAAAATTCAGCTCCGATAAACTAGCGGTTTTCAAAACTACTATCTCTTTTTTTTTAAGATGTAATTAGATCACCCGGTTCGATCGGCTTTGCCGATCTACGTTCGGATCGGGTCCATTGTTGGGGTCCGAAATATCTCCCAATATCAGTTTTTTCCATACATACTACTCTAAACTAATCATTTAAGGAGCCTAGCACCACATCCACTAAACTAACTGAGAAAACTACCTATGTTCCACTTTACGCTTTGTCAATTGTGTGTTGATATTTTTACACGAAAACACTATACGAAATGTGAGATATTTTTTGAGGTAGTCTAAAAAATATATTTTTACAGTGGATGCATTTAGCCAAATGATGACAAGCATGTGGGTGTGTTCCATTTGTTTGGCCCATTGTTGATAGGGACCTCGGTTCAAATCCATAGAGTCGGAAAAAGTGGCCTTGTGGGCTAGCCCAATCCTATCCTCAACCTATATGGGACCCCACTTTTTTCACTTATACAATCATATAAAAAATTTTTTATATGATTTTTTTTTCTTTTATTCACAAAATTATTGAAAAATCTCTCTCTTCTATCCCAAAATTCATCAAAAATTTTTTAACGTATAATTATATCCCAACAACCTATTATATCCCTACATTTGGGCAAAACAAAAAAAATAAATAAAAATTTTCCTTGATTTTTGTGAAGTGGACAGGAACTTGTTAGTATGAGTATCTCTGCAGAGAAACTTCTCTCCACTAATTGCATCGATTCTTTCTCATCACAAGAAACCCAGAAGTTATGGGATGAAGATGCTCTTAGGGGAAAAAGAGTTCACTTTTAGATGTCTATGATGTATTATTGTATCACAACATATATAAGTAAATATTTTCAGGGATAATCTTTAATGTACTAGATGGCTTTATGTAATTAGGTTTATATTTATGAAATTACACGATCAACGAACCCAATAAATATATTCCTGATACGACTTTTAAACATTTTAGATACTCAAACCGAACGTTTGAGTATCTTTTGAACGTCTTTAACATCCTAAATGATGACCTCTTTCTCCTTTTTCGAACTTGAGATAAGTGAGCACGATATGAGTTGTATTTATAGTATTTGGATTTTGGGCGCAATCACACTACGATTTCGGGGTGTATTTGGGGCACGTATATGATACACCATTCTCGATGTCTTCTTGCATTGAGTGTTTGATCAGAATTCGTTCGAATATATAACATCTTTTTATTTATTTCAAGGATAAAATTTAAGAAATCAATATACAATCCCAACATAAAAACCCTTTTGAAGAACCTAAAATTGATATCTCTACAAGAATCAAAGGGACTTATAGGTTTGTAAATTCAAAATAGTTTTCCAATTCAGTTTGTTCAATGAAATATACAAAATAAGTAAGTATGAATCACATTTGATTTATAAATATTGTGGCTCATTGGTGGAAATACTCTCCCAATATCAGTTTTTTTCATAGATGCTGTAAGGAAAATTTAAACTTGAATTTCCAGACTAACCACTTAAGGAGTTTAACGTCACATCTCACTAGAACAACTGAGTATTGATTCTGTACCATATTTTTGTTTAATTTGTATAGGATCATTATCATTATGAAGCATTTAAAGCATTTTAACTCTTATTTTTCCCATGCAAAACTTTTTTTTTTCATCTTTTTATTTCCATATAATGTTTTCCAGAGTGCTTGAAATTCCCAAAGTGGAGACGTATGGACTTATTGAATATTCCCGATATAATATACCAAGTATTACACTTCAATTATTTTGTGAGAGATGTGAGACTTTGTGTACTTTCTTGGAAATAGCTATTTATTTGGTATATGTATATATTGACCAAGTCCTAGGCAATTGAACTGCGTCACCCATTTCTTTTACCAATATAGTATTTCTATTGATGATTGGGTCCGATTTTATGACACCTTCTCTCTTCAAATTGGGGCACTTTTGTTTACAAACTTCCACCAAAATGTACTCTCAAAATCAATACTCTAGTGGTTGAGATGACATGTATAAGAAAAATTGGTATTGAGTTATACAAATTGGTATTAGAAGCGTATTCCCTTAATAGGTTACTGTATATACCCTATCCGAACGTAGACGAAGTCGAACCGGTACTCTCAAAGCAATTTATTTTTCAAATAACAGAGTTACCATTTCAGTATTTGATTCATCCAACGTCTTTTGTTAAGTTTAAAAACCTTCAACTTATTGTAGGTGAAGTTAAAATATATGGGTAAGTCGGTAGTTGAAATTAGCCGTTGACTGTACGCGTTTTTTTTTTATCAAGATGTTTGGGAGAATAAATATTATTGTAAAATTTATTTTTTGTAGAATTATATTATGAAATATAGTTTATGAAATAAAAAATATAAGTTATAATATTTATAATATAAAATATAAATTATTATGTAAGATAGAGAAGGTGAAACGACTATAATTACAATCTACTAAACCGTATTTTTTTTCTACATATAACTATTGTTAAAATGAAAATTAACATAATATAACACGAGTATAAAAAACAGATCAAGACTAAGGGCCCGTTTGGTTTTAACTCCGGAATCGGAAATGGAATGGAAACGAATCTAGTCCATATGTATACCGTTGTTTCATGAAAGTTTGTGGAATCATTCCTTGTGTTGTGATAAAATTGAAGTAGAGTTTGATTAATTTTGATATCTTATAGGGTAATAAAATGTGGGGAAGCAAATGCATTTTGCATTAATCCACAAGGAATGATTACACAAAATTTTATGAATAAGGATATAAATATGGACTAAATTCGTTTTCATTCCGTTTTCGGAACTGGAACCAAACGGGCCCTAAACTTATTGCCAAACAGGTTACTTTCTGAATGATTAATTGATTTTATGTAAAGTTTTATAAAATCTTTGTATTGAAAGGACCTATCACTTATAACTAATATATACACTATTTATATAAGGTTTGTTAGACCTTCGTAACGACGTAAGTTAATATGTCCAACCAAATGTATTAGGTTCAATTAATACAAAAATATTATTTTATCAGGTACAACGTAAATAGTAGCATTAACTTGACCATATATATATAGTCTTACGTTATACCTAATATTCACGTTGTTATGAACGGATAGAAACATCCTACTTGCATATTATGTAGCCTTAATCTATTAATAAACCAAGTTTACTCAGTTTTGCGCCATAAATCTTATTTAATTACGTCTAAATCCACACTTGTAAATGGTCATAATTTGTGAACTTCTGACTTGATTTCGTCAATTGTTTCACAAGTGGTTCTTAAGTTTTGTCGTGTACGATCGTGCATCACCTTCGTCTTAAACTATATGTAAAATAAAACGTTACATGTGTTAATGATGAAAATGTGTCTCACATCGACATTATGATACCGTGTGAACCTAACATATAAGTTCGAGGGTTACTCCTATTATTGTCGATTGGTTTTAGAATGAAATTTGAAAGACTTGTCCTTTACATGCAAACCCTCCACATATTAGATATTTTAGAGTTTCAAGTGGAAAGGACAATCTTCTATTATGGGTCAGTTTAACATGTATTTTTTATGGGTTATTGTACTCGGATTATCACAAAGAATTATTTTGAAAAAACAAATAACAAAGGGGGTGTGTTCGGCACTCCAATTTTAAGAGGTTATTGGAGTATTTATCGTGGTCAAGACTATTGTGAGGCATTATTTGATGAAAAAAATTTCATCCTCTAACACACAAATTATCAATTATAGACGAGATTGTTGGAAATTTTTACCCCTCAAATTTTTGAGGACCTAATACACATGATTTATCAGATTATTAAAGGTTTATTAAAAATAATAATCCCGCAAAATAAGATGTTGGGTTTGCTGAACAGACCCTCTATTATCACTAGACAGCTTTAATATCTTATTATTTTAAATTACATACAAATATACTCAATATTATTTGAATTTTTTAAAATCAAAATATAATTTTAGACCATTATTATTTTTTGATCAAACATCTTTTTATATTCTTAAGAATTTATGTTTATCTTGTCATTTACCTTATAGTTAAAATCCTCACTTTTTGAATTCCTTTATGTAAAATTGTTAGAATAATATTATGGTCAGCCTTTATCTCAACACACATGCATATACAATTCATTCTATGTTGCCAATAATGCAAACCAAATAATTAAAAGTGTATGAAACAAGAATCCATAATGCACGAAATTCAAATAGTAAAATTATATTAAAAAATAAATATAAATACAATGGCCACACCACATGCCCACAAAGTGGTCATAACGTAGAGGATGTAGGTCCTTTTTTTCTTCTACCTACAATTATGGTGTTCATACTATAATATATATGTATGTTGGTATATAGGCTAATAATAACTTTATAATTAGAGTTTTTGCAAATCTAAGTATAGATTCCAACTATTGGAATAATTGTTGGAAATTATAATTGTGTATTTTAGTTATAATTAACTTACTTAAATGTTATTCGGCAAGTCAAAATTCAAATATTGGTGTATCTCCACGATATAATATTAATAAAATATACGTAAAGGTTTATGGTTTTATCTTTATGATTACAAAATTTGTTTGAATTTTAATAAGTTTTAACTAACAAATCAGGAAACAAATTCACTATCTAAATTATGAAAAACATATAATGTATCATTAAAATTTCATTATGAAAACTGATCCCGTCTAAAAATGCACTCTTGAAAAGTATAGTCATATAATATTGAGCCTATTTAGAACAATGAATTTAGTAAGAATATAGTTGTATATTAAAATTAAAATTCACTTGTATGATTATCATCTTTTGTTACCAACGTATATTTTTAGGTTAGAATCCGGATATCCGGTCATTATCGATCTCAAAATTTTAATAAGAAAACTAACTTCTATTATTTTTTTTAGAGAAAATTATCTAAACAGTACCCCATCTTTTAGACTGACTAAAATTTATTACCTCATCGTTTAAACTATAAGAACGGTACCTTACCTATTGGACCCGACCAAATATTAGTACCTCGATCACTATTCACACGTTAAACTATCTTAACAGTGTTAAATATTAGGGGCAAAATTGTCACCCTATCTTAAATAATATAGGCAAAATTGGCAAACTAGACTTTTTAAACAAATCAATTGAGAAAGAAGACTCATACTATTTGGGATTGATATTTTGACCCCCTATAAAATAGAATAGAGGAAATATAGTCCAAAAGAGGGCAAAGTTTGACAACCCATCGGATGTGACATGTTGTACTATCTCACATGTCACATCAATCAGAAAAAGGAATTTCCAACATTCTTACTTTATCACCTATTATCAAAAAATCCGCTTACCCAAATAATGTCACAATCATACCCAAAAATAAATTTGTCAAAGTACATAAACATACTCGAAAACAACATATCCAAAAAATCAAATATCAAAATAAAATCATATCCATAAATTGGATAATATTTTAGATTTATACCCAATTTAAATATCACTTAATACAAAAACATACCCAATTTAAATTTGTGATACCCAAAATTTTCAAAACTCGATATTATACACAAACATCAATATCAAATGACATTTGATCATTACCAAAAAATTCGCTTGAATTTGATCATTATAACACAGTTTGGGTAACCATAAAACATACTCACGATATCACTTTAAAAATATACTTAATAATAAGAAATATACTACAAAGCCAATACACATATAAAAGCATACCCAAAAACCCGTTTACCCAAATAATGTCATAATCATACCCAAAAATAAATTTGTCAAGAAATATATTGTCTCTATTTTCACAATCATACCCAAAACCATACCCAAGAAATATACTACAAAACCAATCCATGTAAAAAAGATACTTAAATCAAAAGTAAACATCTAATCACCATCATTTCAATTAGAGAAATTATTACCCCTATTTTTTAGTTTTCATACCTATTTTTTCTTCCCATTTTATAGAGACCTAGTTTGCAAAAGAGAATTTCAAGGGGTCCTATTTCCCTAATTAATTCAATAATATATTATTTCATTTTTAATTAAATTTCTTTTTTTTTAGGGCTTCTTTGCAAAATACCAAAATTCTTCCTCAAATCCAAATTTTTTCTCTCGCCTCCTTCTCTGCCACCTTCTCCCACAACCACAACTCAGATATGAGAGGTCATATCTTTCTATTGACTAAGAAGTGAGAAGAAATTGGTGGCATTTGTCTCAGGAATGGGGTGAAACACAGATTAGGATAGTTGCCAACGGAAAGCCCGACCAAAGATTTTGGTGGAAATTGCGGTTGTTGTGAATCATGATTTGGAGTTTGGCTCGGAAATTTTCAGTTTTAGAGACTCGTCATAAAGTTCTGCTTTTCGGATCTACATATTAGGATAGTTGCCAACGGAAAGTTAGGGTTTTCTTATGAAAATTGATTTGGAATTTTTTGTGGTTGTGACTTGCAATTGCTGATTTTATTTGAATTTTAACAATATCTTTAATTTGAGTTTTAATGGTGATGAGAGTGGCTGGGGAGTTGATGACTGTGTGCAATGCAGTGGTGAGTGAATTTGCATAGGATTTTCACGCACAGGTATTGGTTTGCATTGGGTGGTGTTACTTTGGGTTTTGATTGCTGAGTAATGCAGAGGGATCTTCTTCAGCAAAGTTTTTTTGGGGAGGGCAATTGACAGGAATATGAACTCTCAGATCTGAGCTGTTGGAGAAGGCGACGGCGGTGGAGTCCAGGAGACGAGAAAATTAGAATTTAGGAAAAAATTTAGGGATTTTGCAAAGAAAGCCCTAAAATGGAAGAAATTACATTAAAAATGGAACATTACATTATTTAAGATAGGAGGACCATTTTGCCCCTCATATTTAACACTGTTCGGATAGTATAACGTGTGAACAGTGATCGAGACACTAATCGTTGGTCGGGTTCAATAGATGAGGTACCGTTCTGATAGTTTAAACGATGGGTACTAAAGTTTAGTCAGCCTAAAAGATGAGGTACTGTTTAGACAATTTTCTTTTTTTTTAATACTTTGATAATTTGTATGGCTTTTATAAATTTTATAATTTTGTATTTTGGTTCGATTATATAATTATAGAACTTTACTAATTTTTAAAAATAAATTATGCACATATATTTTTAATAAATATTTTAGTCAGTATTTTTTGTACTTGATTTTTTATATAAAAAAAAGACCAACTCTTGCATTATTTTTGCAACTAGTGTGGACGCGCGTGCTACGCACGCGCGCCGTTGCCTATAATAGTATATTTAGAGATACTATATTCTTGAAACAAATTGAAAATTTTATCATTACATGATCAAGATTACATGATGAAGATAAAGAAGTGTTACATAGAAACGAGACCGGTATTACATTAAAATGAAACGTTAGTTTAATGATTGAATTACAGCATAACTAAGAACGAAAAAGGAAATTTCAATCTCATTTAATAATTGTCTTGGCTCCTCTTCAAACAAATCACTGCCAAACAAAGCAAGTTTATGAGAAGGCGCTTAGATGAGGCTAACAACTTCATTAATCATTACGTTGTTTTAGACAACACAATAGCCAAATACTTTATCTTCTTGCTTAAACTCCAAGTGCATATTTTGAATTGCTCAAAAATAGATAGTTGGGACAAGGTTCACAACTTTCTAATCCAAAACCAAGTCTTAAATGAACACTTATTTTATGAGTACCTATTAAAGAAGAAAAGATATTAGTTAAACAAAGCGTAAATGTCAATTCTAAGCAATTTTGGCAAGAACGGAAGCAAAAAGTATTAGATTCAGACAAGTTGAAGAGAATGTAACAACCCCGATTTGTGTTAAGGCATTAAATAAATAGGTCAAGTTTCAAAATTGAGTAAATTAGTCGAAAGAAGTAATCAAACACAACTACATAACGATGCAACTGTAGTTGCATGTTCGTACATGACTCCTTCATCCTTATCACGTGGTTTATACCCTCTTGAAGTCTAGCTACATCTGCTCGAGGTCATTACTCATTTCCCATTCCTGAAAGAAATTAGAACTAACATATTAAAACTTGATGAATGAGAAGGTTCATGATCAACCAGAAGTTGATTTGACTCTCTACACTACTCATTTGTTCATATACAGGACTACGAGACCCACTCCCGTAGGAATTTGTTCTTCATCTACATGTCAAGTACAAGGTAGATTGTAATGTACAAAAAAATTATTATCTTCTAAGGGAGAGGATAAAATTGGAAGATATTTACATAGTGTTCCAACAAATGTAACTACTATGCAAACATGCGGTTCAAAACAAATTATAAACTTGTAGATGGAAACAAATGAAATAAGGGTTGGTGAGATAAAATTTAGGAATACTGAAATCATATAAATAAAGACGATGATGTGGTTGAATCAATGTAAAATCTGCTTCTTCAGCTTATTCCACTGCTATTTTAGCTTACAAAATAACGATTACAAAATTAGGGATTGGTATTAAGACGAAGATTAATTATTGGTCCGTGTCTACTTTAGTAAGAGGGTCAAATGTAAACTTTAATCTTCACCCAAGTCTTAATGAAATAAGGGATGGTGAAAAATCATACACTCATTTGAAAAATAAGCAAAAGTAGCAGATGTTCTGTACATGGGGTTCCATAGAGATCATATAAAGGAAGAATCTGCAAAACAGAGAATAGAAAATCTAGACTTCGAACCATTGATTCAACTATAACTATTCCACTCCTACTTTAGCTTACAAAGTTTCAGGTTGGATGAATCTGAAACTAATTATTCCACAGTAAACTAAGTGTGCGATCACTAAATTTATACGATTCAACTATAGGTGTTTTTCAAAATAGTTGGATGGTATTAAAGGAACCATTGGGGTATTAAAGGAACCGGAATAGAAAACCGGAAAAATGCATAAATCGATTAGAATAGAAGGAAGGATAACCAAACATATGGTAAGACTCAGATCCATTTATCGAGTACTTAATCTACAAGCATGGTATTAAAGGAACCTGGCAAATATTAGTTCATCAGATAATCTACACCAGAGAAAAGGGGGAAGTATTAGTTCATCATATACGAAAAATCAAGAGCTATAATAGAAGACTAACATGGCAAATAGCAACAACATCCAAAAGCCCTAATTAAGTAATCAATAAGCAGATAAAAACAACAAAAACCTACCCCCAAAGCGTAGGCTAATATACACAGCAACATAAAACTCGTTGGAAACTATTCCACAAAATAGAACCATGGAAAACGAAGAAACAACAAACACAAGGAAGAAAAGAGAGAAGCGTGCTCGAGAGCTCGGAAAATGTCCCGGATTTCACAATAGATTTGCTCCATCTGAGGTTTCATTGGCAAGTTGGACGCCATCTTCGCCGGAGCTCACCTTTGATCTCCGGAGACGATTACTCCTACTACTCCCAATCTGTAAAACAAAATCGATCGGTTAATTTTTCTTCCAAAATTAACCACATCAGCGAGATATCCGAAAGACATGCAAGAGGTTTATGAGATAATGAAGAGATTGAGGCTCGTTCACCACGAAATCAAAATAGCAATGCCAACAGGAAGAAGAGAGGACACCCAAATTGAGTGGATCTAGGAGACGTGAAGAGATTGATGCGGATCTTGAAGGAGATGTCGATTGGCACCCATATAAACCCTAGTACCAAAAGAGAAACATTGAGAACAGAAAATTCAACATAAACTAATCTCAATCCTAAAAGGGATCGGTTGACGACGGACCTGAAGCGAGAAGAGATCGATTAAGGAAGAACCCGAAGATGAGATCTTGCTTCTTGTTGTTGTAGTCCTCACTACACCTTTGAAAGGAGACAAAATAGAGAAAGGGCCAGACTTGAGAGAAAAGAAAGAGGAGGTCGAAGAGTTAACCTAAAATCAAGATCCGGAGAAAGAGGAAGAAGGTTGATGAGCCGACGGTGTCGATCAAATAATCTCGGTCCAATGCCTTCACCAGGAAGGAGAGCAATGTTGTGAGAAGAAGAGGGCAAGAAACGTAGAATACATTTAGGGTTTTACGCGATTGAAGCCAAAAGTGAAGGCTGCTTTCAAAGGAAGCCACAAAGTTATTTGGAGAAGAAGACACTTCCTAAAGAAGTCACAACCATGCTTGCAGAAGAAGACACATTGGAGAAGAATACACTTCCTGAAGAAGCCACAACGATTCTTGCAGAAGAAGACTAACACGTATAAACAACAGTGAACATATTAAAGAAAAAGTGAAAAGCAAAAAAAATAAAAAAGAGTAAAATTTGGGACGTAATATAACTAAACTAACAAGGGCAAAGTTGGCAATAAAATTTTACAAGGGCAAATCAGGAAATGTACTATTCATTGGGGCAACTCCCTCTTTTATTATAGTAAGGATATACAATTTATATATAGGTATTTATTAACCTACTTAGACCTAGACGTATGTTATATTATATAAATTATGGTGTATAGTTGTTTATAATATATATGTATAAAGTTTGAAATTTAAGAGTTTAAACTAAGATAAAAAGTTGATCTATACATAATAATAATAACAACTATTAGGATAAACAAAATAGATTAATTCATTTAAATGTCTAATTTAAACAATTAAACTTATGAATATTTTAAAAAAAAATTTATTAAAAAAGTATGGTTATTTAATAAATTTTCTAAATTCTGTCATTTGACTTTTTGATAAAATTTGCTCATTTATGTTAGAAAAAGTCTTCTCTAGTTAAAAATAACTTTTTCTTTAAGGAATTGAAAGTCTTAATTTACATTTTATGAATATAAATTAAAAAGCTTGATATAAAAAACAACACATCATTGGATTCTATTACACGATTCTTGATAATCATTTATCAGTCAGAAATTTGTTCGACATTCTACCTCTGAAGCCTTAGTTTCATCTCTCCATTTAATGAATTATGATTTGATTGTTTTTTAATTATATATTTAGAATAATTAATACGGATTAGTATAAGAGATTGACCAAAAAGAAACCATGAACCAAACAAACAAAGCGGCGCGTAAATTCTAAGACATGAACGGGGTAGTGGTTAGGTGCTGTTAATCATTTAATTAGCAGCATAAATAAAGATTTAAATTCTAATTTAAAAAGTTCCCCAAATGAAGAAAAAGCAGCCATAACCGCGTTTCTTCCAATCTTGTCAAAAAACAGCAACACTCGCATCTAAAATATTTATCAATATTTGGTCTTTATCTTCCTCCTCTCTGATTTGCAATCACATGAAGAAGTAATTCACCTTAGATCTCTGTTGACGGAAGCAGATATTGCCTTTATTGGTTTTGAAAGATTTTTTGGAAGCATACAAACACCGACAATTGATGATTTGTTCTTCTACAATTGGAAGATGATCTATGGAGCTAAGAGATGTAAATCGAGTAATCGGTTGGAGTTGTGCAGGATGCCAGTGCTTTTTGAGCTTTTCTGTGTCTTGTTCTTGTTGTCGGTTGGGCATAATCTCCATTTCTGTTTGGGACTTAACTCAGAAGGTAATGAATGTTTTGCTCTAGAGTGAAAGATGATAGGCCGGGAGAATGAGCTGAAGGAGTAGGGAGGTATGGAGTTTGATATATTTTCTTTCGGAATTGCAGGTTTGGCGTTGTTGAGATTCCGGGAGGGAGTTGCGGAAGATCCGTTCAACGCGCTTTCGAGCTGGAATGGCGGCAGATACGACGCTAATCCGTGCTCCTGGTTCGGTGTTCAATGCTCCGACGGCATAGTTGTTGCTTTGTACGTCCTCTATTCTTCAAATCCCCCCAAAGTCCAATTTGCTTTCTCATGTTTTGCAATTTTTTGCTTTGGAAAATGAATGCTGCTGCCGACGAAATTGCATTGATCTGTTTTTGACTTTCAATGTCCGGCTAGGGCTAAGATGGTTGTCAATACTTGGCTTCTACCAAGAGAATTTAGATGCAGCTTGACGTAGGAATCTAGATTAGGGAAGTAAAAGTTAATGTTGGAGTACTCAAGGATACTAGAGCCTTAAACTATGCTTGATTTGATACGCCATTTGTAATTTGCTTCTGATCTTAGGTATATACCGAAGCAGTTCCTCTTAATCTTGTGTTGTTAATTGTAGACTTGCAATGGTGCAAATGAAACTGAAGTAAAATCTGTTCACCTGTTAATTTAGACTTTCTGGCTCTTAACCTAATTGACAATCTGCAGGAATTTGAATGATCTGTGTCTCAGAGGAAATCTGGCATCAGAACTCGGAAACCTGGCTCACATAAGATCTATGTAAGCTCATAGCCTCGTACTAACTTTCGAGTCTAACTATTTTGAATTCCTCAATTGTGTTTTTGAGGTCTGCTCTTTCTTTTGTTTTGGCAGCATCCTTCGCAACAACTCCTTTTATGGAACCATTCCTAAAGAGATTCTAGAACTGAAGGAATTAGAAGTGTTAGACTTAGGGCAAAACGACTTCACTGGACCCATTCCATTTGAGCTTGTTAACAACCTATCGCTTGTGACATTGTAAGCTTTGCCTTTCAAGGGACCAATGTTTGTGTGCTGTAATCGTAATTTTGCTTTGATTTCTGGTGTAATCATCTGTTTTCTATGCAGTTTACTTGACCACAACAGGTTCCTTGATGGAGCAGGTCCTGAATACTATAAGCTCATGCAACCTGAGAAACTGGTAGATAACAATCAGCTGGCTACCACTGCTACAGCAGCGTCGCATGATATATTATTTCCTCTGTGAGTGGATTAAACTGCGTGGTTTGCTCTTAACTAACTGTGGGAACATATTCCATAGGTCCAAGTTGGATAATGTGCATAAATTTATAAGTTTTATACTTTATTACATCCAAGATCTGCTTCTTAATAAAATCTACTTGGTGTCGCATGATATTTCAAATGACCTTGAATGAGTTCTTTAACTAGCTCTTGGAGTCTTGTTCCATTCTTGTGTCATGTGAGTGAAAGATTGTCACTGTAAGTTGATTTATCATTTTCTACTTTCTTCCCAAGCAGGAACATTGGCCAACCTGTAGATTTTGTACCACAAAGTCGGAGGCTATTACAGGCTACAAGAACATCAAAAACAGATGTGAAAAAAGACAAAAAGAAGGCTTCTGCTTCATCACCAGTGCCTTCACCTGCTCCTTCTCCATCTCATCCTCCACATAAATCCCCACAATCTCAGCTAAGATCAACAAATAAACCCAAGACAGAAGTTTCAGCTCCAAAAGCATCACGATTACCTGCTCCTTCACCATCTCCGTCACAGAAAGTTCATTCACCAGCACGTGCTCCGGCCATAAATAGGACTAGTCCCTCGGCATCTCCAGTATCTTCTCCATCACCTTCACCATCCGCATCCAAGAAGGTCCAGTCACCAGCACCTTCTCCCACCATAAAGAAAAAGACTACTTCCTTGCTTGACAAGGCTCCCGTTGGATCACCACCTTTGTCATCCCATTCTTCTCCAGAGCCTTCAGCCGCTTTAAAAGTAAATCCAAAAGCAAGCAAGAAGAAGCATGACTTTCTCATTTGGTTACCTATTGTTGGAGGCTCTTTGGCACTAGTTTTATCAGTGCTTGCCGTTGTCATTTGTAGAAGCAGTAAGGTGGTTACTGTGAAACCTTGGGCCACAGGGTTGAGCGGCCAGCTGCAGAAAGCATTTGTCACAGGTATACACCTTTGCTAGTTCTTATGAGAGGATTAAAATAGCTCCATTGCACTAACATAAAATAGCAGTGGTTCATTATTACTTTGAAACATTCCTTAACATATTCTTAACGGGAATTTTCACTTTAGGTGTACCAAAGCTTAAGAGGGCAGAACTTGAAACAGCTTGTGAAGATTTTAGCAATATAATTGGAACCTTGGCGGACAGCACAGTGTATAAAGGAACCCTTTCAAGTGGAGTTGAAATAGCAGTGGTGTCAAGTTTAGTGAAATCTCGAGAACAGTGGTCAAAGAATCTGGAAGCCCTGTTCAGAAAGAAGGTATATTCTTAAAAAATCAAATGATTAAAACTGTTTTCACATTAGAAGTGATTTCCATAAACCTTAGTCTTGTGCGTGTTTGCAGATAGAAACATTGTCGAAAGTGAATCACAAGAATTTTGTGAACCTTATTGGTTACTCTGAAGAGGAGAAGCCTTTCACTAGGATGATGGTCTTTGAGTATGCACCTAATGGGACACTATTTGAACATCTTCACAGTACGTATCTGATTCTCTATTCCAGATATCTCATGTTTGTGAAAAAACGACTCATATATAACATTTTCTCGCTCACTAAAATCATCTATCTGTAATCAAAATTGCAAAAAACTTAATGTCTATTTTAATATCATGCATTATAATGAAGTTATGTAGCATTGAGCTTAAAAGTACACTATTTTGATATCATGCCATAGACCTTTGTTATAGAACTTGTATTATGCATCCAAACAAGTTCAACGGATAAGTTGTTGATTAACTTGTTTCCATGTTTGTTCATCAGTTAAAGAAGCAGAACGTTTAGACTGGAAAATGCGGTTACGCATACTTATGGGCATGGCATATTGCCTTGATCACATGCACCAGCTAAACCCACCTATACCTCATAGAGATCTTCAATCATCATCAGTCTATTTATCAGAAGACTATGCAGCAAAAGTATCAGATTTCAGTTTCTGGACAGAGGTAACACCCGAGAAGATGCGTTCACCTTCAATGCAACTTCTCGAAGCATCAATGGCAGACAAAGAAAGCAATGTCCATAACTTTGGAGTGCTCATATTTGAAATGATCACCGGTAAAATCCCTTACGTTCATAACGGTTCTATTGAAGATTGGGTATGGGAGTCCTTAAGAGCTGACAACATCCCTAAAGAAATCATTGATCCAACATTAACTACATTCCAAGAAGAAGAAATACCAAAGCTATTCGAGATCATCAAAGATTGTATGCACCCTGATCCGAAAGAAAGGCCTACAATGAGAGCGGTTGCAATTAAACTGATGCAGATCACGGGCATTGAGCCCGATAGAGCTACACCGAGGATATCTCCTCTTTGGTGGGCAGAACTCGAAGTTTTGGCTACAGAAGGATCCTGAGAGGCTGAGCTTGTGAGTACTCTAATTTTTTTTATGGTTCATTTCTTTGTTACTGTTGCAAGATGACGTATAAATGGTATAATTAGTATTAACTCGTAATTTTCTGAAGGAAAGTTTGGGTGTGGGATTTGTGTATATAGATATTTATTATATCTATGATGTGAATGTGAGGACTGAGGATGAAGGGGAAAACTCCTTGTTTTTTCACCTTAGTCTGCTTTTTGTTCGATACTTCTATGTATCCATCGAAGGAATGGATGCGGATACTCATTTTCTTGAAATGATGAACTTGTCTATTTATATTCAATACATTAAACTTGTCAAGTTATGCGGGCAACTAACGTTAGCAGTTCGGACAGAGTTCGAGCTGTCTGCCGATTATCTGTACTTTTTTTTAATTGTATTTATGTGTTGTAATAAAGATAATACATTAAGGGCCCGTTTGGTTCCAACTTCGAAAACGGAAACGGAATGAAAACGAATTTAGTCCATATGTATATCAAAAGTAATCAAACTCTACTCCAAATACTTCAAACCAATCAAACTCTACTCCAATTACTTCAAACCAAAGAATGATTTCAAAAACTTTCATGTACAAGGGTATACGTATGTACTATATTCGTTTTCATTCTTTTTCGATTTCGGAGTTAAAACCAAACGGACCCTAAAATCATTAATGAATCACTTAAAAAGAGTTGGTCTTTATTGAAAAAAATTGTATTTATGCGTTGTAATAAAAATAATACTTTTAAATCATTAATGAATCCTAAGTTGGTTAGAGCTTTCAACCCTGTGTTCAAAGCCCAAAGTTCGTGCTATTTATGAGTTGGTCTTTATTGAATTTTTTTTTTTTTTTACCTATACAATTAGGATTCATTAATGATTTAAAAGAAACTAGTGTTATTTCCATTCCGTTTCTGTTTTCGGTGTTCCAACCAAACTGGGGTTAGATTTAGCAACCATATCCAAAGTTCGTGCTATTTCACGCAATTAACAAAGAAAAAACGCTATTTGGATTTTGAGCCCATAAAACATAGTCCAGCATTGACTATGGACTGGTTAATTCATAAGCCCAAAGTATACCAGAGATGCATACATCGAAAGTTGACATAAGTTGCCGGTTAACAGTTAACTGCGACCCCTTGCCGCGTCGCCGGTCTGTCAAAGACAAATAGTCGGAAGAAATGGCGCATCGAATCCTCCAGAAATCATCGCGGCGGGTTACATCGACAGCCTTCTTCTGCAAATTCTCTCGTTCTTTCTCTCAGCTCAGCTCCCTCCACCAACCGTCAGTTTTCTCACATTAGATTCAAAATCCCTAATTTTGTCACTTTTGATCTCTATGCGACTGTTGTTAATTGACGATGTTGATTTTTTCTCCCTGACAATCGCTTCAGGCCTTGTTTTGGCATTGCGTTTGACATTGATGGCGTTCTTCTTCGCGGTAATTCTCCCATCGGAGGCTCTCCTCGTGCTCTCAGTCGCTTGTACGACGATTCCGGTTCGTAATTCTCCTACTATTTTTTATCATCAATTTTGAAGGAATCAAATTGTGTTAGCATTATATCGTGTTTGACATTAATGCATTTCTTCACTGCAAAACCCCTCGACAAACTTTCAATGTAGGTGCTTTGAAGGTTCCGTACATCTTCTTGACGAATGGTGAGTTTGCTATTTCTTCACTTGCAAAGAACCTTGCTCCTCTGGTTCAAATTGGGCAATTATATGGTTATTATGTACCTACATTTTTTTTTGTATGTGTACTATGGGTTCAGGTGGCGGTATTCGTGAATCTAAAAGGGCATTGGAGTTGGGTGAAAGGTTTGGGATTAATGTTTCGCCTTCACAGGTACAGTAAATGTTTTGTTTACTGAGAAATGTTAATGTCAGATGACAGCGGCGCAAAATCGATATTATTTTACTGAGAAATGCTAGAAATTTGAGATTCCTTTTCTATTCCTCCATGCCAGGTTTTGCAGGGCCATGCACCTTTTAAACAGCTAGTTAAAAGGTTCGGACTTGGTAATTACAATTGAAATTGAGCCTGCATATGAGATCTATGTTGTTTCAAATGGGTTAATCTAATCATATCTCTGTTACTGTCAAGGTTTGAGAATGACTTCATTGTAGCTGTTGGGAAGGGAGAGCCTGCCGCAGTGATGTCTGAGTATGGATTTAGGTATTTTTTATCTCGTTATTCACTTTATAAGTATTTTCGGTTTTGATTTGATGGAATGTATTTGAATATTGGATGCTCGTATTCAGAAATGTCATCTCTATAGATGATTATGCATCATGCTTTGAAAACATTGATCCCCTGGCACCACATAAGAAATCGACAATGAACAAGATTTCTGATACGAGTAGTGAATTTCACGGGACGGATAAAAGAGAATATGTTTCTTCCCAGAGAGTCCGTGCTGTATTCATAGTTAGTGATTCTGTCGACTGGAGTCGAGACATTCAGGTACTCATTCTTCGCCTTTGTTACCTCTTTTACACTTATTATGCACACATTATCTCCTTTTGCTGATTCTTTATTGTATTGATTGTTACTGGAAACTTTTCTACTCCTAGGTTCTCTGTGACATCTTAAGAACTGGAGGTCTTCCTGGAAGAGAAATTGAATTCGGATATCAACCTTTCGTATACTTTGCCCATGATGACCTGAAATACCAGGTCACTAGTCTTGGATACTTAATTTCATGTCTAATTACGTCTGTAATCAGTTTATGACTACTGTCTGTTAAATTATATACTGATTGCTATCCCTAAAGGTAGGCCAAGTTTCCGACTGAGCGTTTTGGCATGGGCGCTTTTAGGATTGCACTACAATCTGTCTTCAATAGGTAAAGCTCACTTGGTACTCTTGAGTCCTGACATTTTTCTGAGTGTGATAGTCTTTCTAGTCTACATGTTGAAGCTAATTTAGTTTAGTTTTTAAAAACAAAATTAATTGCTCAGCTACATCTTTCTATATCTGTTCGACCCCTGTACATGGTGATGCTGCTGATGAACTTTGTCAAAGAATGGTTTGAGGTTCCATATCATAACAACAATACAATCACTTCCAATTATAATCAATCTGATGCTAAGACTTCTGAACATGCAGCATTCATCCGAACCCTTTGCAATACACTGCTGTTGGCAAGCCAAATCCTTCGGCATTCAAGAATGCTGAAGCAGTTCTTACGAAACTCTATAACTCCAGATTTGCTGATCAAGACCATGAACACATTAATCCTTTCAAAACCCTATACATGATTGGTGATAATCCTTCAGTTGACATTAAAGGCGCTACACAGGTTAGTTGCATCACAATCTCATCAAATGTTACTCGTTAAGATAGTCAATTTCACCATTCAAACCCCATCTTACTTGTGATTCTTGTAATAAATGCTTCCTATGTTTCAAACAAATGCCAGGCAGGACATCCCTGGTTTTCAATATTGACGAGGACAGGGGTGTTTCGAGGAAAGGAGAACGATTCTGAACACCCAGCAGACATGGTACTTGAGAATCTCGCAAATTTGATTGCTTTAATAATCAGTTTTTGTGTTTTGAACACATTTACTATGCTTCTTGTAGGTTGTAGACACTGTGGAAGAAGCTGTCGACTTCATTCTGAAAAGAGAGCGCATCCATTGAAGCCAGAGTTGACAGGTTTTGTGGGTTCTTAAACCTTGAAATTATTGGCAATCTTGGGAGTACATGTGTAATTCAGTTTAATTACTATGCCTGATATGTTTGCTTATGCTCACTTGTTTAAAGGGGATGAAAAGGGGTCTAGTTTTTGACACCATTAAAAAGAGGCATACTTATAAAAAGAGGCATACTTAACCATTTCACTCTTGAACCTTTTAGCTTTTACCTCTTAGTTTTATCATCAATGCCATGAATTAAGATGGGGCGTGTTATATACACAATTTTAAAACTACTTGGTACCAAATATGAACGCTTCGCAGTGGCGCTCAAATGAATCTGAGCGCTTTGCGACGGCGCTCAAATCTTAAAATAAAAATAAAGTAAACAAAAATTCGGGAAAATTAAGGTTTTGAGCGCCGGCGCATGGCGCTAGCGCTCAAAACCTGTTTTTTCTTATTTTTACCTTTTTTATTAAAGATTTGAGCGCCTTCGGAAGGCGCTGACGCTCAAAATATTTTTCTTTTTTTTTTTACTTGTTGAGCGCCATCGGAATGCGTTTGTTTTTTCAAGCTAGTAAAACAAACCTCGTCCATTTAGCTTTTTCGATTAAGATCTAGTAAAACAC
The DNA here is from genome assembly GCA_033239045.1 of Fagopyrum esculentum. Lineage (NCBI taxonomy): Eukaryota > Viridiplantae > Streptophyta > Magnoliopsida > Caryophyllales > Polygonaceae > Fagopyrum > Fagopyrum esculentum. The sequence goes on along the minus strand of BSUD01000008.1, from coordinate 132,147,963 downwards.
GTCTTAATTTTCTACATTTGTTTAAAAAAAATCTATTCTAAAATTTTCTTGAGTCATTAGTTAGGTTTCTATAAACTTATTTTCACTTATTACCTTCATTTTATTCATGTATTTTGATTTTTTTTAATAATCGTAAATTGCTAAAGAAAGTCTTGGTTCGGACTGAAGAGGCTCTTATATCATATTTCCCTATAAATCACTTCTTTCTTTTTTTTTCCCTTTGTTTCAAATATGATGCCAAAATATCCAAATTTTCGGTTGATTGTCATAGACAATAAAATTGACTAAAACTCTCTAAAATTTGAACGCGACAAATTCGTTTTTCAAAAGTATTAAACATATTTTACATAAGTTATATAATTTATACAATGGGTAGTACATGTCCAGAAAGTCACGTTTTTAAATTTGGCATATTTTGATTATTACTGCAAAGGCTAGCCTAAAAGTTCTGCCAAAAATCATAAAATTCAATTTTTTTTGTGTGTTGGCTTAATATTGTGAAATATTTTTATACAAGTCATACGATGCATAGAGTGAATTCATTTGACAAATATATAAAATTGGAGAATGTCGTATATGTTCCTCTAAAACGGAACTTTTTTCTTTGTACAACTTTATATGTTTCATAGGATGAGTTATGCCAAAAAAAAACACGCGAGATAATCTCTGTAAAGTTCTACAATTTGAAGCAACAACGAATGCGAAGTGATTACGTAGGCCCCTGAATATATCATGAAGTGAAGTTCTACAATCATGAAGTGTAGTTGTACAATTTGAAGCAACAACGAATGTGAAACAGCATGCAAAACGGTCTAGAAGTCGTATGTAGGCCGTTTCGATCACATCATCACTTTAGAAGACTCTGCCAAAGCCATGGAAAAGTTCAACCCAAACAGTACAAAACAACTTGGCCAGGCAGCATTGAAACTGTAACAACTTGGCCAGATTACTCATGTCAATAAGAATTTTTTTTTTCCAATGGTCGAGTGAGGAAAAATAACTCTATAGTTAAACGTGCTCATGCGGGAATAATTTCAAGATGTGTGACCTCTTGAAAAGTTCCCGCGCGAGTATGAGAGGTATGGGGACAACGTTCGAAGACCTTCGGCACGACTAGAAACCGAAAAAGATTTGTTGAAATATGATTGAAATTTTGGAGAAGTGGTAAATATTTAAAGTTCAATTTTGGGAAATTTCGGATGGTACCCTCGTGGTTTGGGATATTCCGGATTTTGCCCACCAGCTTTTTCAAGTTAGAATGATACCCTTAAATTTATGTTGTTTTTCGGATTTTGCCCAAATTCATTACACTTTTTTTAATTCCATTAAAAACATACAAAATAAAATAAACTAAAATTAAAAAACAACTTAAAATAGAAAGAATAATTTATTTATTTCAAAAATAAAGTAAAACAGTAACTTTTTTAAAAAAAAATATATATATTATATTAATTTAAAAATAAATAAATTAGATAAATTTTAAAATATTTAAAATCAGTATTTTATTTATTTTAAAAATAAATAATTGAATTAGCATATTTTTAACAAAATCTAAAAACATAAGTGTTATACTTTATTTAAAAAACTAGTATAATACCCGCACCTTGTGCGGGTTTTGAAAAAAATGAGAAAGAATATTGTGAAATAGGTTTTTTTACGTGCTTTTGTTTTGTATACTTCTCTAATCTAATCCTGCATCCACAGCGCGCCACGTCATCAACCCGTGCTCTGTTTTAGTAAGTATAATAGATAATAGATTTGGTTTATATAAAATTATTATTTTAATAATAAAAGATTTTATGGTTTAAAAAATAGTGTAAAAAATAAAGATTTATTGGCTTTAATTGTGGGAGCTCAATTTCAAAAATCCTGCGTCCACAGCGCGCCAGCTCTGTTTTAGTAAGTATAATAGATAAATAAAACAAGGACTCTTTTAAAAAATAAAAAGATGCACTGTTTTAATTTATTATTAAAATAAATAAATAATTTTTTTATTTTCCAAAACTAAAAGAAAGAAAATAAAGTAATATTAAAAAAATAAAAAAAATTTAGAAAACTGATTTATTTAATTTAATAATAAATTAAAACAATGATTTTTTTTAAATTTTTAAAAAAATCCTTATTTTATTTGTTTTTGAAATAAAGTATAAAACTTATGTTTTTAGATTTTGTTAAAAAATGCTAACCCAAATTATCAATATCAATATATAGTACTAAAGTAGAGTTCAGAACTGCTGACGTGGCGCTACCAAAATCTAAAAAATTAAAATTTAGCTCTCACATTAAAACTACAAAAAAATTTTTTTTTAATTATTAATTTATTGAAATTATTTATAACACCAAATAAAAATCTCAACAGAATCCAAACAAAATCATCAAATTATTATTTTTTCATTCATAACAAACCGGAAAAAAACAAATCCGTAACAAATCGGTATTTACACCAATCAATGTAAAAAAAATAAAATCCATGATGATAAAAAAAAAAAAAAAAAAAAACTTAATCGAATCTTTACGGGTAACAGATGGGAGCGCTTTCTTTAAAAATACAATGCATAACTCACCCTTCATCCTTCACCTCTTATCTCTCCTCAAATCATCGAGCTGCTCGCTCTGCGGTTTTAGAATCTCTTCATTCCATCTTTCCATTACTTCAAATTTAAGAGGTAATTCCTCCTTCCAATGCGTTTATTATCAATTTGTAGGTCGATATTTCCACTTTCTGTTTTTTTTGTTTTGTTTCAATACTTGCAAGAATTTATTTTTTTGAATTAATGCTTCTACTTTTCCTGAAATTGCTCTCATACGAGCACACTTAACTCCAGAGTTATTTGTCCTCACTCTACCACTGAAAAAGAAGAATTATTGTTGACATAGGTAGCAACACATTCTTATATGTTTACCATAAATCCCCATTCAACGATGCGGGATAGCAATTTTCCGGGGTGTTACACAGATTTTCTAATTTAATAAGAAATTATAAAATTTTCAAAGTGATTTTTTTTTCGTAAAATATTTTGATTTTGAAATTAATATTTCTGTTAAAAATCAGATTTTTTATAATTATAATTGATTTCCGATTTATATGCAGATTATCCATTTTTAATTTTTTCCCGAAGTGATATCACTTGATTTTAAAAAAAATATGATTTCTATTTGATTTAAAAATTACAATTTTGCTTAAAATTTAGATTTTTTGTTTTATTTTTTGTTTTTATCTAAATTTTTCTTTCAACAAACAGAAAGTTTCAAAATATTTTTTTGAATAAAAATCATATTTTCTGATTTAATAAAAAAAAAATTTTAAGTATTCCGAATTTTTTTTTATTTGTAAAATATTCTGTTAACTATATTTAATATTTCTGTTAAAAACAAAAAATAGATTTCATATTCGTAAATTTACAATTTTTTATTAGTAAAATATTCTGTTTGATGGAAATATTTTTTCCAATTTTATCGAGCTGCTTAAAAATCAGATTTTTTTGCTCATAGTTTATTTCCCATTTGTATGTTTATCCTTTTTTTTTTTGATCAAGCGATTTGTTATTC